>CM054810.1:20901219-21238363 GCA_028984105.1 Lavandula angustifolia | reverse complement strand
GCCGCCTTACGGCTCGGGGCGGACTTAGCGCTGAAATCAGCGGCTTCCTTATCTCTCGTCATTCTACGGCCGGGCGACTCGAACTGCCACGGCTGATCGAACATGGATGAAAGAACGAGTGGCCTCTCGAGCCTTCGAAGCCGTTTCAGCAACAAGCGGAGAAGCGCTGAGAAATTGAGAAGGGAGATGACAAAATGCCCATGATCGCCTGCTAAAACTCGTGACAGGAGTGCGGCTACCAACTCAAACTATTTAGAGCTGATCGGGAGAAGGAATGGGAGGCGATAATTTGCGATGCAAGTAAAAGACTTCGAATCCACCGCTACCTTCATGAGTTAATCTTTCGCTTTAATTTGGATAAGGAGGTGACGTGCCATCCCACTCACCTCTCCCCCCGTCGATGACGCCAAAAAGTGCGGGGAAGAAGCCGTGATAGATGAATAGCTTTGGCGGAGATGTGCTGAGGTGGATGAAGAGCCCCTGAAGTCCAAGCTAGGTATAGTGGGGAAGGAAATCGGGGAAGCGTTCAAACTATTAGAATTTCGAACCGTTCAAAGTATCCGCTCTCGAAATGTCCAAGTCCCATAAGTCCAACCAGCTTTGTCGGGACGCCATGGAATGTTTCCTCTAACTGGCCAAAGACATTGAAGATATTGCTCGATTTCGATAAGCCGCCCCGCCACGCAGAAGGCCGGGGAAGGAGATCACAACTGAAGTTACTCCTCCCATCTTCCCGACGTCCCTAAATTTAAATCCAAAGCTGGAAAGGGGAGACATTTGATAAAGAAGTTGCTCGAAGGTCTGCAAGATCATTTGGATCATGAACAAATGTTTCAAGAAGCTAAGAAGGCTAAGAAGCCCAGAAAAATAATTGGCAAGATTGCCAAAGAAAAGCCAAACCGATCCTTGTTGAACAAAAGAAGAAAGCTCAAGATGAGCTGGCCAAAGTGCTCTCACTGCGACACTGCCCTAGCCTTCCGTAGTTCTTATAATCCTATTCCTCAGCATAGACTAATGGGTGCCAGCAGAAATGAACGAGCAAATGTGAGGAACTCAAAGAAGAATTTATCAGGGATCTCTTATGTAATGGGGCTTCTATCCATCCCGGGATTACCAGTCATCAAACTCTTTGAAGAATTTATTCATGTCCTAATACCCGACTTCCGTAGATCAGCTCCTACAGACATTATGGAAAGAGAGAAGATACCCCTCGAGCTCCAAAGCATCTCAGAACGCATCCTTCCTCCTAGGACTGCACCAAGTGGCGTCGCTATGCACGAAGGAGATAGAAGATGAGATCAAAGCAATCGACCTTACCATCACTGATCTAAGTTCCGATATTCCCTGCGATCTCGAGGAAATCCGAACATTGCATGCAAGGATTTACAAATATTATAGTCCGGATCCTCCTGGCGGCCGACGTGTCCGAAGACTTCAAGAAGAAGACCAGGAGATTCGGGACGTTAGCAATAGTCTTCTCATCCCCTGTATAGAAGAATAGGAACCATGTAATCTTCTTATATATATCGGTTCCTTTCTTACGGCCAGACAATTATCAATTGTCTTAAGTGCTTTTAGTTGTGTTATGCTTATCACAACCGATCATTGAAGTGATCTCGATACACACTCACACATACCGTTTCTCCATTTTCCCCATCTCTCAAGCTCTTTGAACTCTTGAAGGTTAATTGATTCGGTTACTGAAGTCTATCTATGTCGATAGTTTAGTATTCTTTTCTTTATATTTATAGAGGTTTTTGGCATCATCGATTAGGGGAAATTGTTGGGTTATGAGGTCAATAGATGGTATTCAAATGTTAGTGGTTAAAATAATATTGGGAAATCATAGTAGTACTATGGAATTGAAGATCTCAAAACCCGGTGATATCGGTAGTGTAGTGTCTTGATAGGACTAGATGATGTATAGGCTAGACTATTTTATTATCTATCTTTTTGTCCAATTCACGTACGGGGTAAATTGTTGGATTGATCTTACGTCGAGTTACCTTCGAAAACCCCGCGTCATCAGTGTAATTGCTTGCGTATTCTTAGTATTAGGCCGATCTTAGCCCGCAGTGAAGACATCTCATCAGGTGAGCGGACATCGGCCAGGAAGAACTACCATGCAAGCTGAGTGCGCACACGCAATCATCAGTGACCCATACTCAAGAGAATATCTCTTGTCACCGGTTCTTCATTGACGAAGAAGGCTGACCTTAAAGTCTACCGTATCCGGCGGGAAAAATGACCCACCCGCTAAAGTCATTTGAAAGTCCAAAGAAGACATACGAGGATTTGAGAGAGTCAACTCCGATGCTCGACACAATCTCACCTGACCACAAACTCGACCAAGAGAAACCGACAACGCCTTTTATCTCGCTCGACCAACTAAAGCCGCTCTGCTATACAATGTCCAACAACTCCTGCACAAACAATTGAATTTATGGCGTTTCTTTGGAAGCTTGTGACACGTGGCATCGTCTTTCTCCAACCGGACATATGCCGCTCACAACTATAAATAGAGAAGAAATCCGAGCTTCACGCTGGGATATCAAGGGAAAAATGCTCAAACTTTGAATAACTCTAGCGCAAGATTCAAGATCAATCCAACGAAGAACTTGCCCAATAGAATATCATTAGTTCTTCTCTCTAGAGTTCTATAGATCCTCTTCTCTAGCTAAGCTCATTGCCAAATTTATAGCTTAGAAATTCGAAGGAGTTCACTTTTAGTGATTGTTCTTATTGTAAGAACTCCTTCCTAGTTGGAGATTATCCCCTCCCTTTCAAACTTCGGTTTGATTTGTAAAGTCGCTAAGGACTATAACTTAGAAGGGTATGTTCGTACATTGCGAGATTCCTTCTTGCGAGACTTGCTCGGATAAATCAACAAAAACTCTGTTCGGAGGGGCCGACCTGGACGTAGGATCTTGCGTATCCGAACCACGTTAAAAATTGCTTGTGTTATTTACTATTTTATTGCATTGCATACAAACTGATTAAAAATCATATCTTTGCATAAAACGTATTCTCAAAGCGCACTAGCCAAATTACTTGATTTGTGAAAATCACGTTTTCAAACTGAGACAAATCTCGGGCCCACACTCTTTTTTTCCGCACAACGTCTCCGAGCGAGTTTCGAAGTACCGATAAAAGCCGTAGGAGAGCTCGATGGTTGGCACACTTCCCGACCCGCGATCGAAGGTTACTATTTTTGATCTGTTCATCGGTGCCAGAACCTACAGCTCACATCGTCCTTCGCATTCCGAGAAAAAAAAGCGTGATCGGTGTATTCACCCCCCCTCACACTGACTATCGTCTCCACCAACAATAATCAATCATATTATAACTACTTAGATGGCTCCTATGATCAATTATCTAGAGTTAAGATCCGCATCATAATGGCTATTGTAGATGGTGTTCAAGTCAACTTGGGCTAACTTTTTCTTGCACGAACTCCATCTCCAAACTCAGAAGCTTGTTGAGGAGAAGGGCACGCTGAAGCTTAATCCTATTGGGATATTACTACTTTATGGGAGTAGAGTGTCCATCATGATTGAGGATGTATGCACCGGTAAGTCACTTTTGCCCCGACTCAAGATTGTTCGACAAGAAAATGGTGAAATTCCAGACTAAAGCGACCGCTGAAAAGTATATAGGGCGTGGTATCAATGATGAATGCTCAACACCAGATACTCAGGAGCCATGTCCTGAACCTTCCAAGAAAAGGAAGTTAGTCAAGAAAGATGTAACACCTGTGATAATTAGAGATCAAGGTGATATTCAGGACTCAGAGTCAGGTAAGAAAGAAGATACTCTGAAAGACAAAGTAAAGAGAATAGACTCAGAAGAAACTCAGTCCACTCCTACTGCTGAACTTCTTCTGACTGAGACTTCTAAATTCATTCTAGAGTCTATACTGTTGGCCAAGGACAGAGCCACTGAAGAAATTGCAGATCATATTCCAGAAATTCTAGATCACCCTGATCTAGTAGACATCGTAATAAGGACTAGGGTCCAGATGTGTCTGCGGTTCTTGGATTGGGATATCCTCGATGAGACCATCTGCATATGGACTGTCCCAAGATTGTAGAAGGAATAACAAACTCTTAAGTCGAGAGATTGGCTTCGGGGAGCCATTGACATTGCGTCCATGGAGGACCTAAGAGAGGTTATGCTTTTATCGCTTCGAGTCCGAAGGGGCAACTTAGTTGAGCCCATTCAACCCGAGACTCAAAGCGACACACAATGCCGATGATGATTCAAAGCACCCAAGGATGTAGACCACGGAGGATCCGCCGAGGGAAAATCTCCCAAGAATCACGATGATGCACCACCTCCACCACCGGATGAGGTGCCATCATAGCCGAATCTTCCACGTAGGCCGATTGCAACTAGTTCAAGCACGTCTCGGTATTAGGCGAGACCAATGTCTGATCTCATCCGCAAAGAGCTTCAACAAAGGACTAAAGCGACAAGGTGATAAGAACCGCCTTCTCACGAAGGATATTCATGTCAAATGGTCTCGGCACACCAAAGACAAAACCACTAAGCTTAGGGCCCTAACCACTAAACTTTAGAGGTCAACACTCCAACATCCATCGATGTCGACTTGATCCTCTCGAAGGCCCTTGAAGCTCGAAGACTGATCTCTACCACCTCCAAGAAAGTTGATAGAAATTCAAGCCAAACTCATGCTTAAAAAAACCGGAAGCAACAATAGCAAACACATTGAATATTGTGGATGAGAGAAATCGATTGCAGAACGTGCCCAACTTATCTAAAGCTCTCACCGAACAAGCACTAGTTGGAAAGGCAATTCAAGATGATGTTGTCAAAATCGCGGACAACTATCTATCCACTTTTGACAAGAAGGAATCCTCTCTATTGCAAACCATCACGAGGCTCATGACTCTCAATGGGTTGTACGTGATGTGGATGCCAAAGTGGACACACTAAAAAATTCGATGAAGAGAACCTTTAGCGAAGGTAATCGCATGACAACCTCCCTCTCCTCATTTGTTGATGCTAAAAAGGGGGAAGGAAGTGGCAAAGTTCTCGAATGAGATCAAGGTCAAGACCTCCCTATCATTATTGGTGGATCACAAAGAGAAGGATCTAAAGTTGTGATTGGAGCTGAATCCTCTAAGGGAGAAGGAAGCAAGTGGGGAAGGATCTAGAGAAGATATTGAAGCAAGAGTGGACGAAGTGGCTCGCCAGTAGGTTGAAGAGCTAGAACCCGAAGGAGAGTCTTTGCGCTCAGTACTAAGTGGTAAAGCTAAAGCCGACAAAAGTCCCTCACCTCCACCTAAGATTCCTAAACTCAAATTCGGGATGCTCAAGAGCAAGTTAAATATGATGAAGAAATGGCTAGACGTCTTCAAGAAGAAGAGAATGCCAAATCCAAGTATAAGAAGAAGGTGTTGGGATGAACAAAAATTGTTGGGATGAGTTTATATGATAAGATTTGAAGATCCCAAAACCCCTAGCTGAATGATGAACCTTTGATACTGTAATAGCTTAGTTTGAGTTCAGCTGTTAGAACTCAGTAGGCTAGAGTTCAGTAGTTGTGGATTCAATAGAAGACTCTGCACTCAGCTGAAGAACTCAGTATCGAAGAAGTCAGTTGGTCTATCAATCACCAACTGAATCTGCAAACGAAATCGTGCCAGCAACTGAAGTGTTCAGACGAATGTCGATAGAGGACAATCAGGCGACGGTCCGAGGATTCAGAGAAAGTCAACTCAGTGTACTTTGAGTTTGAACAAGCCTCACCAACTCTCATGTACCTCGACCAATAAGGAGCCGACATCATCTTACCTGCTCTGCCATAAAGCTGCTCCTAGCCAGAAAAAGAGAAAATCTCAACAGTGCCTCTACTCAACGTTCAAATTATATATGGTCGTTTTTCTTGTCTTATTCGACACATGGCTAGACCCTCTCCAATGGATCAATTCACAAATCGAAGGCTATAAATAGAGAAGTGTCTTCATGCAGAAAGATAACAACACCGAGAACCAAAGCGAACAAAGCTCAAGAACTCTAGAGAACCCTCAAGTGACTTACAAATGAAGAATTTGCTCATAGATTAGATATCTTTTAGTTCTTCTTTCTAGAGAATTGTTGTTCCCTTTCTCTATCTAAGCGTGCGTATTGTAAAATCAATAGCTTAGAACCTCAAACGAGTTCATATCTTTTGAACCGTTCTTTCTTGTAAGGACTCCTTCACGGTTGGAGAATCTCTAACCTTACAGGGTTAAGAAGTGTAAAGTCACTAAGACTATAAGTAGAATCAGTGATGTGCACATATAATCGAGACTTGCTCAGTATAAGCAAACAAAGTTTTGAATCGTCCCAGTGAATGATCATCGAAACTTGCTCAAGATAAATAATACAAGTTCTCGTGCGTAATTCGGGACGGTGTACGTAGGACCCGTGTGTCCGAACCACTTAAAAAAATCGATGTGTTGGTTTTTACCGTTTTGTTGATTTAACTTGTTCATTCAACATTCAACCGAGTTTTAATCAACTTGCATAAAAACAGGTTTTAAACCGAGAAGCATATTTTAAAGGGCCTACACTTCGCACCCAACTCTTGTATCAACTATTGTTCACCGGCAAAAGTCGATAGGACCGTACTCGGAGGAGATCTTTCAGCCCACACGATCAAGAAATTATATCTCGGTCAACTCCTAGTTCGCAAGAAATCTTCGCCTAAAGCCGACTTTGCGTTCGAGTTTGAAATTGCATTCGGCTGTATTCACCCTCCCCCCTCTACACCTGAACCGTGTCTCCGGACCAACATAAGGGTATTCAGATCGGAACCTCGGCACTAAATAAAATAAGATATGTTACTCACAGCAATCAAAAGCTCAAGCGAGAGAAAGGCCAATTCTTAGAAAAAGCTAAAGACATTCGGAAGTCCAAGTCGGTAGATCCTAGTGGTGCATAAGTAGAAACCGAATATGAGCGTAATATTCCCACAACAAAACCGTCCAAAAGCAAGAGTCTCGAAATGAAAGAGATATGGGATGCTTGCGAGCGAGCTCTCGATAGAACTGTTGAGGTCAGACAAGTTGAGGCTGCTAGAGAAAAGATTCGTTTATCAGATCTTGAGGCACTCAGGCAAAGAACATAGAAAGAGGCAAGAGAAAGAGTCACAGAGAAAGAGTCACAGAGAAAGGTAGAATTATTCCAACTACGTCAAAATTTTACAAGAGAGGTAATCAGTCTGAAGAGTATGATTCATCCTCGTGTCGACAAGTGGATACCATGGAAATTCAATCAGAAATGGGAAGAAATCAAGAATGACTTCATCAGAAGCTTCTACATATGGAAAACTTTCAAAGAACGATCCGATGCTGACTCGCTATTTGCTGAGATACTGATGATTTCGGAGAGTGACATTTATGCTAAAGTCATGACACTTTTGGGGAGCCAAGGTCTACAGCTGAAGGCACCTGCATTCAAAATTCTTCCTCCTCCTATGACCTTAGAGAACAACATCTGCACGAAGGAGATAGAAGAAGAAGTAAAGATAGCTATGACCAGGAAATCTCTCAATAAGGGATGGAAGGAAGATCAAGAAGCCATTAAGAGACTCGGGCCGACATCTATGGGGATATGGCCTTGAACCTCCCGAAGATAAATTGCCGGTAATTCAAAGCAAAGCTTCAACGTTACAGATCTTAGTTTTGTTGTGTTGCCTTTGTTTTTTTAGTGATAGCTGATTTATGTACATGTAATTCCTTATCTTTAAGAAATCACATCACTTTAGCCGAGACAAATACTAACTGTCATCAAGGATACCTTTACAGTTTGACACAACTGATCACCTCAGTGATCAAGACACACACTTACACTTGTTTCCTATCTTTCCGTGTGTTATTAGTTGTATTGATTATAATAGGTTTTTGAATAATCAAATAGGGGTGAATTGTTGGGATATGATTCAAGATGATAAGATTTGAAGATCCCAAAACCCTAGCCGAGTGACGGAACCTTGATAATGTAATACTTTAGCCGAGTTCAAGCAAGTTAGGAACTCAATAGACAAGTTCGAGTGGGCGATAGGCTCGGTAGAAGTTGTCTTCTCAACTAGGAGGACTCAATATCGAAGACTTAATATTGGTTGCTCGGAACCAATCGAAGATAGGAATCGGTCGACGACTCCGAACTTCCCATACGAGTGTCAATAGAGGACAATTCAATCAAAAGTATCCGATGAACCAGAGGAAGTAAACTCAGTATATACTTTAGATTTTGAACTAGCCTCACCTAACATTCCACCTCGACCAATGAGGAGTCGCCAAGATCAGATTGCAGACCGACACAAAGTTGCCCCTAAGACCGAAAAAGAGAGAATCTCTACAAGAACATTTAAATTCATATGACCTTTTTATTGTTGCTTGTGACACGTGGCTAGTTATCTCCAACGGATCTTTTCACGAGTCACAACTATAAATAGAGGTTGATCTTCAAGATTGAAGAACACACCACTGAGAACTCAAGCATTCAAGCATATAAGCTCTAACGAACTTAAAGCTCACTCAAGCGAATAACTCACATCTTAGTCATATCCTGTTTAGTTCTTCTCTCTAGAGATCATATAGTTCTCAAATCTCTATTCTAAGCAAACCCTTGTTATATCATAAACTTAGAAAAACCCGAAGGAGTTTAGTTTGTGAACCGCTTCTTATTGTAAGAACTCCTTCTAGTTGGAGAAACTCAAACCTTGCATTTGAACAAATTGTAAAGTCGCTACGACTATAACTAGTGAGTCTGTCCGGTGTACAGACTACTAAGAACTTGATCAGTGTAATAAAGACAAGACCTCATGCCTGTGTTAGGGAGAGTGAACGTAGGATCTTGCGTATCCGAACCACTTTAAAAATCGCTGTGCAATTTATCGTTTTATTACTAACTATTCATACCGCATAAAACGTTTTCAAAGCATAACTCAATATTTCAGTAAAACTTGAATCGACGCACAAGCACGACTTTAATAGATTTAATAAAAACATTTTTCAACAAGAGACAATTTAAAATCGGGCCTACACTTCTGCACATATTCTTCTACTGAGTTTACTGTAGACTAACTGAAGTTAGTAGACGAGATTCAGTAGTTAGAATCATTCTGACCACACGATCTGAAGCTTAACTTTGCGAGGTGAATTATTCAGCAAGATATTCAGTGTATAATGAGCTTCGCGTTCGAGTTGAAATTTGTATTCTGGTCTATTCACTCGCCCCTCTACATCTGAAGACTCGTCTCTGGACCAACAGACTCTGATATCAAATAATATGAAGCCACCTAAACACCACTACAAAAACTAGCTCACGAGTGACGGCTTGTGACTTAACACTTAAGACCAACCTCATAAACCGATATGACACGTATTAGATTCCCAAATAGCTTTTAATGGGTAGTATACAATATAAAGAGAACCCATCATATGTGCAATTTATTCATTCCAATTTTTCAAAGCACACACATATTGGAGTTAATAAAAACCAAGAGATCTAGTGAAAAGAATCCCAACCCTAAAGATACCTGTCAAAGTTAATCATAGTCAACTATCCGAGTCCCATTTTGGATCCGAATTATCAACCCACCGAACTTAACCCGGCCCATATACGGTGCCCATTTAGATAAACAAAGCCCAGAGCTGAAAACTCAGATTCGTTGCGGATTAGACATGAGAAACAAACTATTA
The DNA here is from genome assembly GCA_028984105.1 of Lavandula angustifolia. NCBI lineage: Eukaryota > Viridiplantae > Streptophyta > Magnoliopsida > Lamiales > Lamiaceae > Lavandula > Lavandula angustifolia. Next base: position 21,228,650 of record CM054810.1, on the reverse strand, counting down.
CAAGTGAAGCAAACCCCACAAATTCCAAAAACACCCAGAACCATAACAACAAAGTCTCCAGCTTTTATGGCTCATATTTTACCCCCAAAGAAAAATGAAAAAAAGCCAAAAATTCATATACAAAAGAGTCTGGGTCAAGTAGCTTTAATTCTTCAACGAAACTAAATCGAATAATATTGTTAAAGGGGGAAAAAAAAAGAAAAGATGGAATTTGATAGAACCGAGAGCGAGATAGACTATTATTGCCGCTACTGTTGTTTATGTGTTGTTGATTGTTTTAATCTCATCTCTTTATTACTAGTTTTTATTAGTAATCAATCCATCGCTGGATCTCCAAATTTCATCGTGGTTCCTTGTTTATCTCTCCGTCTCTCTCTTCAATTCTCGTATTATCAAGTTGTTGGCGATATATATTTTTATATATCGTGCTACTATTGTTTGTGTTATTACATTACATGTACATCACATGCGCGTCAAATTCTTCGCTTTTTTATTTTGTTTTGTTTTCTTTCCTGCCGAGATAGGGAGAGGAGGATTTTATTGGTTTCCTTGTTGGAACCCTAGCTTTATAGGGGCGGAATCTTGATATTTAGGGTTTGTGGCTGCCTGTTGATCTCTGATGGAGGCTGGTTCCCAGGGGGAGATCAATAGGAACATGAATCAGAGCCCGCCGGAGGGGTCTAAGAGGCCCAAACGTCAGATGAAGACACCGTTTCAGTTGGAAATGCTCGAGAAGACCTACGCCAGTATGTTCTCTGTTCCCATCTTCCTCCACAATCCCCACTTTTGGGGTCATGTTTATGTTCTTCTCCTCTTTGGTGATGCATCGTTATCCTTTTTCTTAAAAATATATTTTTTTGAGTAAGTTTTTGTGCTTGAATGTTTAATTATGATTTATGTGCTTGCAGGATTCTGGTTTTCTTCTCTTTTCTTTTTTTTTTTTTTTTTGGGACAAATTTCTCGTTTAGGGTATGTGTAATTTGCATTCCTGAGTTTTTTTACCTTTATTTTATTCATTGATTGACTATTTACTGTTAGGCTAATTACCATGCCTTAAGGTTGTTAAACTGCCAGAGTTTCTGGTAATTCATGAATCCAAGATGCTATGGAACTGAATATTTGCATTATGTGGAGCATCCATCTAAGAAACTATTGGCGAGTTCTGATTCAGATTTATTGTTGAGTGATGGTTTTGGCTGTTGTGGTTTTTTTTTTTGCAGTGGAAACTTATCCATCAGAGGCAACCCGTGCTGAACTGTCGGAGAAACTGAGTTTGACTGACCGACAATTGCAGATGTGGTTCTGCCATAGGAGATTAAAGGATAAGAAGGAGGCTGTGGGTGTTGCAGCCATGAAACCACACACTCCTGGACCTGTTGGAAGGAAGAGCTTTACTGAGTCCCCTAGACAAGAACTAATGACAGCTGAGCCCGGAAGTGGACACCTCTCTGGCTCTGGCTCTGGCTCTGGCTCTGCATCTGGCTCCAGATCAGGTTCAAGTCAGTATGATCTTGGAGATGGTATGCCTAGGAGGCCCACTAGGTATTTTGAGTCACCTCGGACAACCATGGAACGTAGAGTGGTCGCATGTGTAGAGGCACAGTTAGGAGAACCTCTGAGGGAAGATGGGCCAATTCTTGGAGTGGAATTTGATGAATTACCCCGGGTGCTTTTGGTGCACCTGTAGGTATATAGTTTACTTATTGCTTTAACATATCATGACCATTACATGGATGTAAGCTATTGAGGGTTAGTAAATTACTTCTTTCTGCCTAAAGATTTTATGCCTCCCGTATAAATACATTTAGGATCTTGGTGATTTTATGCCTCTAGCATATTGGCTGCATTACGAACTCGTGCAAATTATATATTTACTTACATATATCTGTTATGCTCGTATTTCAGTTCCAGTGGAGCAGGAAGACAGATACAGACATTCTTATGATAGCAAGTTATTTGGGCAATATGATGCGAAGCACCACAAAGTTGGTTCTCTATTCTTCATATATAATTTACAATCTGTCTCTACTTGTTCACATATGAACACTAGTGGTGAAGGCTGGGTTGGTTGCTTAAGTTGGACCGATAAACAATTTTTTTTAATAGTTCATGCACATGCACTATAATTTCACTCTACCCTAAAGATTGTTTGACCATTAAGTTGCTACAATCCAAAATTATCTAAGTCTATTTGGAATCCTAGTTGATGAATACACCATGGTAAAGGATGCGTTAGGGGGGTAGGATGGTTTTCAAAGAATGTCCCATGAATGGATACTTGCCATTAGTTGCTCGTATCTGTTCTTCCTTACCAGCAAATCTACTATTTTTATCTTGGTCAAATAAACAAATGGTTGAAATTGATGATCTTTTTTATTCTTAGACTGCATCAAGTGGTCCTCATGATGCACTGGAAACCATGATAAGGACTGATGCCTATGGACATGTTGCTCTTGCATACATGTATGACTTGCCTGTAGATGGTCCTCCCCCAAAAGGTTTGTCACTTATGCAAGAAAATGGGCTTCTCTCCAGGGAGCATGTTGCTGAGGGTCAGACCTCAAGAACGGATTTGTATTCTCATCCGGGCAGACATTTGCAAACTTCCTCATCCCCTAGGAATCCAGATTTTGTTACATCAAATGATTCTAATGTTTATGTGGAGAGGAAACGCAAGGTAGTTCTTTCATATTTGGATTGTATAATAATCCAATAACTAAAAACTTCTATTGATTCATTCTGCTATTTTGAGCTCGTATAGAGTGATGACTCTCGAATCGGAAGAGAAGGTCATACCCATGAGAAGAAGACTCGAAAAGAACTTGAGAAACAAGATGTATTAAAGCGAAAGGTATTTGCTTTTGTGCATTTTAATTATGGAGGAGTTCATTGTAAGTTAACTGCACTGAACCTCTACCGTTGCTAACATCTGACTTTATTGTTCTCTTCTGTTATAGCGAGAGGAGCAAATAAGGAAAGAAATGGAGAGGCAAGACCGTGAAAGAAGGAAGGAAGAACAACGGCTGTTGCGAGAGCAGCATAGACAGGAGGAGAAATTTCAGCGCGAGGAAAGGCGTGAAATGGAAAGGAGGGAAAAATTCTTGCAGAGAGAACTTATAAGGGTATATAGACATCTTATATTTCTTGGTTGTAGTGACTATTGAAATTCATAATCACTGAATTTTGGTTCCAGGCAGAGAAAAGGAAACAGAAAGAAGAGCGTCGCAGAGAGAAGGAAGCAGCAAGACACAGAGCTGCAGTGGAGCGAGCAACAGCACGAAAAATTGCTAAAGAATCTTTGGAGCTAATAGAGGATGAACGTCTTGAGCTAATGGAATTGGCTGCTTTGAGCAAGGGATTACCTTCAATTTTGTCACTTGATTATGACACTTTACAGAATCTTGACTCATTCCGAGGTTGGTATTTCTTGCTAATAAAAATTGGGAAAATATAATCATGATGCATTACAAATTTTTTCTTCACTGACATTGCACTGCATCTAAGATTTGGATTTACAATTTCATTTACGATAATGTAGAGGCTTAGAACCTTTTATTTTCTTATACATTTTTAGGGATATGATACGGAACTATTATTTTGTCCGGTGCATTTTTTTAACATCTTCACATCATTTGCATTTTCTTTTAAATTTTAAATTTTGTCTTTTGCTCAAATTTGTTAGATCTAACAGTAGATCAAGGTTTATAATGGCCTCAGAGAATCCAAACCTAAATACCTCATAATTTCTACCTGATTTGTTTACTTGATGTGAAAATCTAGCGTAAATCTTGTTTTTTGAGAATGGTCTAGCTGGACTACTCTGCTCTGTTCTTTTGATTGAGTTTTTCCTTTATTCAGAGGCTCTGTGTGAATTCCCTCCGAAGTCGGTAAAATTGAGAAAACCTTTTGCTATTCGACCTTGGATGGATTCAGAGGGAAAATGTAGGAAGTCTCCTGATGGTATGTTTTTGTATTGACTTGTTTCTCCATTGCCTCCTCTTATATGAGTAAGAGGAGATCTTTATTTTTCATGTAGATTCATCTATTCTACAAACTTCTGAAATAATTTGTTTTTCAGGTTTGGAAATTCTGCTTGACGTTTGCAGATGTTCTTGGCCTTTGGCCTTTTACCATTGATGAATTTATACAAGCTTTCCATGACTGTGTAAGCTCCAGGATGCTTTCTCAATTTGTTGTGCTCATTGTCATGCTAAATTTCCATTTTTTATCCATTCTTTATTCTTGTTTTCTTCATTAAAAATTAATTTTGTTCTCGTTTGACTGGTCTCTGTTTGTGAAGAAAATTACAAATAGCCCATACTTTCATTTTCTTTCACTTCTTCTGAGTTTCTTTTGTATTTATTCATCTCCGTAATTCTTTCATTTTGTGTCGGGGTTGTTTCTGTTGGAAGTATTCATGGGTTGAGGTTTCTTCTGTTGCACGTCTTCATGATTTGGCCATAACTATACTTTATTATGGAGTTGTTTCTATTGCAAGTATTCATGGTTTGTTATTTTCGTTTCACAGGATTCAAGACTATTTGGTGAGATACATACTGCACTTCTAAAGCTCATTATAAAAGATATTGAGGATGTCGTGCGAACTCCTTCAGGGGGGCCAGGCACAAACCAATATAGTGCTGTTAACCCTGAAGGTGGACACCCTCATATTGTTGAAGGGGTAATTATTCCAGGGCAAATCCTTACAACTTTTTTGTGTAGGATTTTATTTTTAGTGACTGTTACATTAATCCCGGTAGTTGTTGCAGGCATACTTATGGGGTTTCGACATAAGAAACTGGCAGACGAACTTGAATCCGTTGACATGGCCTGAAATTTTAAGGCAATTTGCACTATCTGCTGGTTTTGGCCCACAGTTAAAAAAAGAATGGCATCAATCGAGCTTCGTCCAATGATAATGATGAGGTATTTTTTTGGTTATGCCTCTGTGTATTCCATGTATGCAGCTACATTCTTATCTCGAACTGCATTATATATATCCCTTACTTAAATCCCCGATGGGCTTTTTAATAGATTGTGGAATGTCAAAAAATTTGAATTTGTTTTGGATAACACTACATAAATAAACTCAGTATTAGATAATTTAACTGCATCCACTAATATATGCTTTGCTAATTTCAGAGTAGAGGTTGTCAAGCGATAGTCTCCACTTTGAGAAATGGTTCTGCAGCTGAGAATGCTGTTGCAATCATGCAAGAAAAAGGGTTCAGCCTCCAGCGCAAATCAAGGCACCGGTTGACTCCAGGAACAGTTAAATTTGCTGCTTATCATGTCCTTGCTCTTGAAGGTAGCAAAGGGCTAAATGTTATTGAGCTTGCAGAGAAGATTCAAGTGAGTAATAGCTGTAACTTCTTAGAGCTTCTTTCGTTTTGTTTTCAGGAGTTCTACTCTAGTTTATGATGTTATATGGCTTTAGATGTGGAAATGAAATATATATGTTTGAATTAATACTTTTGGTTCGAAGTTACAAGTTGTTGATTCTAATTTTATAATGGCCCCACTTTGAAATTTGAATCCATGGTTAGATATGAAGAATAATTTGTGAGTGGGTCCTCCCTAAACACTAACCACGAGCATTTTTTTGGGTGAAAATGGTATTAAACATGCGTGATTTTATTGGTTAGCCTAGTAAAAATCTAAAAGGTTGGAACTCGTTCCAAGTTCTAACTATCTGATTTTGTTTATTTTCTAGAAATCTGGGCTTCGTGACTTGACAACGAGCAAGACTCCTGAGGCTTCAATATCTGTTGCCTTGTCGCGAGATCCGATACTCTTTGAAAGAATTGCTCCTTCAACATATTGTGTGCGGCCAGGTTACACAAAGGATCCTGCTGATGCTGAATCATTAATTGCTGCGGCTAAGGAAAAGATACTGAGATATGCAAATGGTTTTCTAGCTGGTCAAAATGTTGACGAGGAAGAAAGGGAGGATGATTCAGAAAGTGATCTTGTTGAGTGTACAGAAGTTGATGCTTTAGCCGTCACTTTGGATACAGGCAAAGATGGCGAGTGCAATCAAGTTATCTCTGGCTCCGGTAGTGATAAAAGCAAGCTTCGTGATGATGGTGTACTGCACAAGGAGATTGATGATGCTGGTAACAAGTCAAATGTTTTTGCTGTTTGGAGTATCAAAGCTCCAGCATGATCACACCTATTAATCACTCTTAGTTTTTGTAGATATTGGAGAGGCATACCCTGACCAAGATGTCGAGATTGATGAAAGTAAAACAGGGGAACTCTGGGTCCAAGGACTCACAGAAGGAGAATATTCTGATCTATCTGTCCAGGAGCGTCTCAGTGCCCTTGTTGCCTTAATCAGTGTAGCAAATGAAGGGAACTCAATTCGTGTAATTCTCGAGGTATGACTTTATAATGTACATGGAAGTTAAAAAATTGAAGTTGAAGGATTGTTTTAAATCAGTGGCGACTTAATACAAATAAAATGGTTGCAGGATCGAATGGATGCTGCAACTGCTCTTAAGAAGCAAATGTGGGCTGAAGCACAGCTTGACAAAAGGCGAATGAGAGAGGAAACTATCAACAAGCTGTATGATTCTTCTTTCATTCATATTGAAGAAGGTGGTTTAAGTCCATTGGCTGCAGAAAATAAACTTTATGATCCATCCGTATCCACATTAGGGAAGGATGACTCTTCTGTTGTGGGAGAGGATGCTCATAATACCATTGATAATCCAAGCACTTCGATGGGCCCACCAGCTCAGCAGAACGGGCATATAACAGAAAGGTCAAGATTGCAGCTAAAATCTTATATAGGACATAGAGCAGAAGAACTATATGTCTATAGGTCATTGCCTCTGGGTCAAGATCGAAGAAGAAATCGTTATTGGCAATTTATAGCTTCATCTTCCTGCCTTGATCCTGGTTCGGGGATAATTTTTGTTGAAACTCCCGAAGGCTGTTGGAGACTTATTGATTCTGAGAAGGTAGTAACAAACTTGTTTAGCCTTCTTCCTTAAGGTCTTTTGAGGTACTCTGGTTTCAAATCTTTATAGTCGTCCTGTTCTGGAAGAAGCCAGGGAGGTTGTTGCTGATAGAAATGTTGGTTCAGTGCGTTCATTATAATGTGTGCATCAGAGAATAAATGTGGTGATGTCATTGTATGGTGAAATTTATTGTGTTTGCCTAGGCATAGGGATAACTTTTGTTAGATGTCTGTATCGGGATAATCTATTTTTCCTGAAAATATCTCTGTGTAGAGTTTAGGTTGAGATTTATTTGAATATTATCTTGGGGAAGTACTGTCAGCATTTGCAGTGAGGAGTAAGGATGAAATTCTGTTAGTTTCTGCAATGCATCCTTACTATATTTCCATCATATATATTTCTGTTCTCGTTTTTGTTTACTCTATCCCAGTGCCATTGACTAATTTATTTTACGGACCTATTTTTACAGTACTCTGTTTAATAATTTATGCAGGCATTTGATGCTCTTCTGAAAGCTTTGGATACTCGGGGGACAAGAGAATCACATCTGCATATAATGTTACAAAGAATTGAAGCCTGTTTCAAGGAAAGTGTTCAAAGAAATCGTTTATCCCATTTGGACCACAAAAAGGACACAGATAGGCAAGAAGATTTTGAACTGAATTCTAGCTACGACTTTGAAAGCGCTGAGAGGCCCAGCAGTGCAGTTTGCACTACCAGTTTTGATTCATTAGAACCTTCACTTTCCTTCAGAGTTGAAGTGGGAAAGAATGAAAAGGAGAACATTAACTTATTGAAGAGGTATGAGGATTTACAGAATTGGATGTGGAAAGAATGCTCCAACTCATCAGTTGTACGTGCCCTAGCCTACGGGGAAAAGAGGTGCTTGCCACTATTGGGAATTTGTGAGATGTGCATTACTACTTATGTTGGGGATAGTTGCCCTTGTTGCCGCCGCCAGATTCAGGGCAAAATTGCTTCGGAAGGAATTTTTTCTGAGCAATTTAATGGTGAAAATAATTTAACGGATGGGACCAACTCTCCGCTGAGAATCAGATTGATCAAGGCCATCCTAACTTTGCTTGAGGTGTGTTACGTTGCTGTTCTTTGCATTTTACACAATCCTGCTTCACATGTAAAGCCATTTCTGCTACTACTTATCTTAATTATTGTCTTGACAGGTTTCTATTCCAACTGAGGCCCTTGATTCTTCTTGGACCGAAGATTTTAGGAAATCCTGGGGCTTTGAGCTTCAGAGCTCCTCATCGATTGAGGATCTCCTACAGGTGATTAAACCGAAAAGCGCTGCTCCTTCAAACATGATTGTACATGGAAATATCTGCTGTTGTAGTTATTGCCTTATCTTGTCTAATTAACATTTTTTATGTCTGTTCCTTATTCTTGTTTGATGACTAACTGGTATTCACTGGCAATTTCAGATTCTTAATCAGTTTGAGGCCGTCATAAAACGCGATTACCTGTCAGCAGATTTTGAGACAACTCTGGAATTGTTGTGTTTCTGTGACTCGAGATCTGCTGTTAACAAACCTAATTACCACAAATCTGTTGCCGTACTTCCTTGGATACCAAAAACTACTGCTGCTGCAGCTCTGAGGCTTTTCGAGCTGGATGCCTCTATCTTCTACAATCCAAGCCAGAAGGCTGAGTATTTGGAAAAGAAAGTGGAATCTCTTCCTGTTGAGTCCCTCTCTCTCTCTCTCTCTCAAACACATACACACGCACACTCCTGGTTTCATGCTTATTTTTAGAATATTGGACTCTTTGCTTGGGTTATGCACATGGAAACATCTTTTCCAAGGAAAGACTGGAGGTGGATAGAAAGAAATCAGATAATGATAAATGGTAACAGTGATGCTATTAGTTAAATATATAATGTTGATTTTTCAAACCAAATATTCTAAAGATGCATTTTTTACAGACTGAATTATGCAAATGTCATTTCTCTTTCGTCGCATTGCTAGATTTGTTCTACCTCTGCTGTAGCTTGCCCCCCTTTTTGATAATTCTACTAATGGTCTTCTTTTGCTGAAATCTCTTTGAATTCAATATCTATATGCATCTGGACTTACTTTTGTGTTGCATACAGAATTTGGCATTAAAGTATAGTCAGCCCAAAGACATACAGAAGGCTGAAGTTAAAGTATTCGATAAGCACGGCCTTATTGAGGAAAACTGGGATCATCTTCGTGATGCTCCTGGTAGTAGCTCAGGATACAAGCAGGTGGCTCGTGGGCGAGGAGGCCGGCCTCGTGGCAAGTCACAGAAAAAGGTCTCGAATTCATCATCTGGCAAGCGGACATCGAAGCTAGGTGAGGCATTAACTCAATTCCTTCTGCAGCATGGAGGCGGTGCACCCGGGCAAAAGCACGGACGTGGTCTCAGAACTCCGAGGAGAAGATCTGACAAGCAAGTCATACCAGAGAGTAAACTTCACGAGTTGTACGACCAAAAAGCCTTCAGAACTCCTAGGAGAAGATCTGAGGCACATGATTTTAGTGCTAAAAACATTGAAGGTGAAAATGATGATAGCAGCAACAATATGGATATGGATGGTGACTCCGACGATAATGTTGATGAGAATGAGAACACGTATAGTTATAGAAAATGGGGAGCAGACACATACGCCATCTCTAACAGAAGCAATGAGATGGTGGAAATGAGTGAAGAAGTGGAGGAAGCTGATGAAATTGGAGATGAACATTGTTATGATGAAGAGGAGGGTGTTAATTTGGGAGAAGACATGGAGTTTAACGATGAAGAATCCGACGGAGAACGGAACCGGGATGACCGTTCTCCGTCGTTACTTCCTGGTGATTACAGCGACTGATGTGATTAAAATTTTGGGCGACCAAATCAGAGTTCTCTCTCTCTCTCTCTCTCTTTTTTGTTTTCTTTGGAGATGCAGCGTAGAAATGGCTGGTCTATTGCAGAAGTATAAACTAGTAGTTGTGGCGCCCAAGATGAGATTTCTTTAGCCATGATTATGTCGAGTAGAATACAACATAGTATTGTATGACATGCGTCTATGTTTGCAATGAAAAGATTCCAAGTGTTTATTAAACTGCAAACATGTGTGTATCCAAACACCCAACCAAAATCGTAAAGAGATAACCAAACGCTACAAGCAACACTAGACACCTCTCTCTCACTAGATACAATCATGGAGCAAGTAGTTTCTTGATCCCAGATTTCTGTTCAGCCGTCAGCCTAGTCGGAAACTTAATATTGAACTTTATCCTCAGATTCCCTCTCCTTGTTGGTTCCTTAGGTATCGGCATACCCTCCCTCGGAACGACCTCTTCGTAGTTCGGATTGATCACGCTGTTAACCGGTGCGGTCAAGTTTCTTCCGTCCAGAGTTGTAACATGAACTGTGTAGCCAGTCAATGCTTCTGCAAGAGATACTTTCTGCGTAATAACCAAATCATTCCCATCTCTGGTGAACACACCATGCGGCTTCTCATCGATTATGAACACCAGATCCGAAGGAATCACATTAGGCTGCTCGTTTCCTTTCTCCGGGAATGTAATCTTCGTTCCCTTCTTCCACCCCGGCTTTATGTCGATCGTTAGAATCTCTTCCACCGGCATTGTCCTCCTGCACAAAGTGAAACACCATTAGAATATTAAAGCAATCGTAAGAATTGGATAATTGCAACATTTATAACATACCCACTGGCATCATATATCTCTCTAGAAATCTTCATCCTCTTTGTAGCTCCTTTGTAGAGCTCTTCTAATGTGCAAGGCAGCTTCTGTTCAATAGGTGGCGCCTTTCGAGGGCCTGAGCTCATTGGCCGGCTGTCGGCGAATGAGCTGCCGAAGATGTCATCACCGCCGCCGAAGCTGAAACCCCTAGCACCACCTCCTCTCATTCCGCCGCCGCCGAATGGACTTGAGAAGCCAAAGAACTCTGCGAAGATGTCGTCGGCGTTTCTCGGGTTGAACCTGAAGACATTAGGTCCATCTCCCGATTGGAAGAATGTTGCGCCGCCGCCGCCGCTAGGATCAGGCGGCGGAACTTGACCTTTCAGACCTTCTTCGCCGTATTGGTCGTAGACAGCCCTCTTCTGAGGTTCACTTAGAACCTGCGTTCAACAACCAGAGACAGAACAATCAATCCATAGCAGAATTCGATCCTCAACCAATTGCACCATTATCTTCAACTCAATCGTTTATTCTTGTTCTGAATTTATACGCAATTCCTATATAATAATATCAAACAGGTCGAATTCAATAGCAAAATATCAAGTCCATCATAATCAATCAGCAAAGCAATTCGAAATCATATTTTTTCCCCCAATTGAACAACGAAACCAAGAAACACCACCACTCAACGCGAAGCCTATAAGAACCCTAATCCTTAAACAAAAAAGATTGCACAACTGAAAACATGAACGAATCGGAAAAGGGAAAAGTTGATATACATCATAGGCTTCAGAAATCTGCTTGAATTTGGCCTCAGCTTCTTTCTTGTTGTTCGGATTCTTGTCGGGATGCCACTTCATAGCGAGCTTTCTATAAGCTTTCTTCAAGTCGTCGTCTTTGGCATTCTTGTCGACTTGCAGTATCTTGTAGTAATCTACCCCCATCTTTCTCTTTCTCCTTCAATCACTACTATTACTTTCTTCTTCGAGTGGTATATGTTTGTTGAGCTGCAGAACAAAATTGATAATGAATTCCAAATAATTGGTGATGTGAATGTTCATCTCGGATGGAAAAACTGCTGCAAGAGCGAATGATTTAATGTGAGGAGTTGGAGAGAGAGGAAAGAAACAGATGGGTCTGGAAATCAACACTAGAACGCCGTGGAACATTCCAGATTCTTGCCGGCTCGCTCCGGTCTAATTCAGTTTCCCGGTCGGTCCGACTTTTTTCCTTTTTCTCAAAATAAAATGAGCAAATCGTCAAATTAGACTTCTCAAAAATATTATTTTCAAAATTAATCTTATTTAAAATTAATTTTTCAAACTAATCCCATCATAAAATTAGATCCCAAACTAATCCTATCTATGCTACAAAATTATCTAGAATTATCTGTGGATATTAATTATTTGTTTTTAATTTATATTATCTTTTACTTTTTGAATAAGAGGATAGCTAATAATTCTTTTTTTTTAAATAACGTAAGCATACTTAAATTAGTAATTTGAATTTAAAAATTAACAAATTCAAAAATTAGTTAGTATCAACATAAAATTGATGTATTTACCTTATTTCATTCATTCTCATATAGATAATAAATATATTTTTAAATATACGACACGAATAATTGACGATTTAATTGGCTGGATGTTTGACTTAACATGTCTAGTAAATTTTTACCACAAAAATTAATTAATTTCTTAATATAAGAAAAAAAAGTCTTTCCTTCAATAAACACTTTTTTCCGATAAATTTAAGAGGAGAGATCATTTAACAACACCTCCTTAGTGATAGATATTAGAATACCATCTATTAAATACTCCCTCATGTTGGGTTTGTATACTAAAAGTAGTCTACGTATTTGCTTGTATACAATGTTTTCTATTACCACTATTATTATTCTCCTATCTGATTATTGTAATTGCACAAATTAGTCAATTATCTCACAAGAGTTAGATCATACAGTGTGTTGTAGATCACAGAAGACTGTAGTGATTGATTGAACCAATTAAATATAAACAGTTATCACAACAGAGGCAATTTTAGGACAAGTTGTCGGTTTGAGTACGCAATGTAGATAAGAAGTAACTTGTTTTGGTCACTTGTCTATGTTGATACATTTGATGTATTGATGGATCACGGTGATACGTGTTCTTCTATCTGACCCGTGTGAAGAACCAAGATCTCGGACACTTAGATGATCTTAAGCTTGATGAGATTTCAGCTGAGTGCACGTGACTAGCTATCACTTTGACTTACTATGAGTGAGGGTCATCGCGGCCAGTATATCTTTGTATCTTGGTTACGTGTTGTTGTGTGTAGCTCGAAGCTAATTATCCGCATCATGCGTCCGTATCTGTTAAAGGGTTGATGATATCCCCTTGAGAAGCTCTGAAGGTTTATCATACTAAACCCTGCAGATTGATTAAGTTCATGAATGATAATAAGGCCAAGTGGTACAACTTAATGATAAGATATTAATTGTATTAAGTAGTCAGTAAACTTAACCAATTAATGGATATTTCGATATCTTAAATAAGGGGATTAACTGAGGTTAGAAATACAACCCACGGCTCAACTTTGGGATAAAGGGGTAAGTCAACATCGATTCTTTAGTGGAATGAGTCTATGTTTGTGAATTAATAATACTACGGGTGAGTATGGAAAATTAATTCACTTAAGGCCCGACTTTATTTCTTGTATTAGGTCCCTGGTCTGGCCCGAACATACACCCAACTGTATGCGATATTTTCTCTCGGAATCACTAGGCTAGTTCATTGCCTGGAATTGTTTGGTCTTTTAGTGGATCAAAACAATTGGTAATGGTCTAATGCCCCTTTTACTATTTGGGTTGGGTTTAGAGTCGAAATACTAATTATGGTTCATTTGACTAGCTCTTATAAATAGGGATCATTTGTTACACACTTGTTGTCTAGATTTTTGTGCCGAAAAGTGTGAGTCAGAGAGTAGTTCATCATGAGCTTCTAGCGCCTCCGTCCATCCGTAGCCGAGAGCTCGGGCATAGGAACAATCCGGGAAGACCTTTACGGAGCCGATAAGATCGTATTCTAGGGACGATCCTGCGGTATGGTTTTCTACAACCGGTATCACGGCTCGGTTCTAATACCTAGCTCTGCGTTTCTTTAAATTCGTAGTATCATGCATGGGACGATTGTATGGTATGCTATGGATGATTTAATTTCTTGTTCGTACATCGTCGGGTTCGTATTTGTGGGGACGACTGCGTGCCACTTTGTTTTGATCTCGAAATTGTATTTCTCATGAGATAAATCCACGAGTAGATTACGACCAATGTGAATGTTATGTACTTGCTTCGAATATGTAATCGGTTTTTGAGGATTGGTTTGTTTTTGGCGACGAGAACACGAAGATCGGGTTGGTCAAAACCCTAGTTTTTTTGGATTTGATCGGAGCAATTGAGCTCAACCGGAACAGCCCATCGGGATCGGACCACAGCTAGATAGAGGTAGTGGTTGGAGGATGCTCGCAGTGCCGAGCTAGGCGGCAGGCACCGGCCCCGCGGTGGTGCGCCCCCAGATCTGCTCAGATCTCAAGCGACTTTCGCGGTAGAGGCTCTAGGCGATGTCAGCGGGCTACAGGCAGCTCCACAACGGCGTTGGAGTGCGGCGGAAACCTCTCCAGATCTGGATCGGGTCAGTTGTGCGTCGGCGAGCTTCAATGATCGTCTTCCTTCAGCGTGTAGCGGCTGGTGGCGAGGGCGACGCTGGGTGCTGGACCACGACGCCGGGGCGACAGCGCGGCGAGCCGCGCCAATCGACTGTAACTACTTGTCGCCCGTCTATTTCCAGCCTTCTACTCGCTGGCGATGTGGCGGCTCCTCTTGGGCAATCCGTTTTGTCTCGTTTCTTCATCTCCAGGGCTTCATTTTTTGAAGACGTGTATTTGTTCGGACCATGTAATAGATAGATTTTTTTTTATTTCTATGTGTTTGGGCCGACAACGACATTTATTTTTCTCTTTATTTATATCGTGGATGTCTAATTCCATGTATTTTACATGATTAATTGTGCTTAGAAATCATGAAATTAGGGCTTTAACTCGTATTATAAAGCATTGGTTAATTTTTCGCGAGCATGTTTTATTAAATGTTCTTAGATTTTTTTTACCTTTAGGAGTTACGTATTTTTAGCGAGCCCTTATCGACAAACCTTTTGAAGCAAAAGACTAAGCAAGTATAATTTTGATAATTTTAAGGTTAATTAAATTATCGAAATAGACTCCACCAATCGTACCTTAGACAAAGTGATGGGGATCGTGGGTAAACGTCCACCCACATGGCTTGCATACCTTCTCTATTCATAAGTTTGTCAGATAGGTTTTCTACGAAGATATTCCAATACTATTGAGTAGTGGGACTTAGGTCGTAAACATCCACCCACGTGGCTTGCGTGCTTGATTTTTCATAAGTACTGCGGAAGATAGAATTGAAATAAGATGGCTATGGAAATCGAATTGAAAGCGATATGTTCTTCGTGAGATGCCAATTTCGAGAATTTGATTGTCTTGCGTCAAATTGAGTGGTCAATGTTTAGATGTCATTGGGAATACAATTCACTTCATCGAAGTCCTTTTCCTCCTGTTTAGTAGTGACATGGTTTAGTAATATCGGACTATTATTTCTATTTGTCGTAAAGATGTAAACTTGACATGAAATAGAATTAAAATGCTAGGTAAATAGCATGGTCAGGGGTTGCACAGGTAAACATCCACCCACGTGGCTTGCACGTGTGATTTTTGGGTTGTTCGAGGTTTCAAATCAATATTGTTTTATCAAAAGGTTACAATATTATTTTTTGTTACAAAATTCTCGTGTGTTGTTTCTTATATGCTTTTATTTTATGTATTTTTAGATATGTCTCTTACTGTCATCATTAATTCTCTTACCAAGAATCCCTTAACCGAGAATAATTTTGTTGAGTGGAAACAAAATTTGGAATATGTTCTCTCGCTGAGGAACAGATGTTTGTCCTTATTGAGGACAAACCAGCCGATCTCACTGATCAGTCAACTGATGCTGAGCGGGATGCAATGAAGGCATGAGAACAGTCTAAAAACATAGCTAAGGTTATGATTATGTTGCTCATATCGCCCACATTGCAGCTGCAGCATTAGTCTTTCACCGATGCACGCGATATTTGGGCAAATCTCGAGGAAGTGTATGGTGAGACAAATAGAACTGCTGAGTTCAACATCATGCAGGACATCATGAGATGTCGCATGATGAGGGCAGTTATGTGCACGATCATGTTATGCACATGATTAATCTCATGGATAGGCTTGACTTTCTCGGAGGAGGTATCGAGGTTGAGGCCAAGTGCGATATCATCCTAAATACTTTGCCCACGTCCTTTGAGAGATTTCACCTCGGTGCTGTGATGTCAAAGAGAGATTATACTCTTAATAAGTTACTCAATGACTTGGTCGCAGCGGAGGGAGTGATGGGCAAAGGTGTACAGGTCTTGAACACTTCCACCTCTAGGGGACCAAAGTTTCATCTATAAGGTGGAAACAAGAAAAAGGGCAATAAGGGTGGAATGTCCAAGTGAAAGCAGGTGGGAGGAAGCATGTGGGCCCTTACGGAGGCGTGACTAAGCCTAAGGGGAAGACTGACCGCCCTATGCGCAAGGCAAAGAACGAAGGTACTTGAATCGCTCTAGTAACTGAGACTGTATTGGTTTCCTCTTCTACCTATGAATGGGTAGTGGATTCGGGGGGCAACCGATCATAATTGTTAATCTCCGTAGGGGTTTTTTGCGGACAAGGGATTTGAGTGATGGCGAAGTCGTGGTCCGATAGAAAGTTCCATCACTCGCCATTGGAGATTTATCTTTTCGTTTTCTAGAAAAAGTACTAGTATTAAGAAATATTTTGTATGTGCCGGACTTTAGGCGGAATATTATTTATGTTAGTAAAAGCTGTTTAAGCGGGATGGGTATAAATCTATTTTTGATGATAGTGTTTCTATCATGCGAAATGACGATTTCATATGCGGTGGCGCATTAAACGGAGATCTTTATATTATATCTAGCGAAACTTTACCTTGTTCTTATATTGCAACTGCATCATCAAACCCCAAGAAGAGGAAACAGTCTTCTAAAGAGAATCACACATATCTTTAGCATCTTAGACTAGGTCACATTAGTTTGAATAGGATCCAAAGGTTGGTGAAAGATGGACCATTAGAGTCTCTCCCGGGGTTGAACCATTTCCAACTCGCGAATCTCGTTTGGAGGGGAACATGGTGACCGGACCTTTTAAGGTAAAGGGTAATAGAGCCCAATGATGTGTTGGGATTGATTCATTCTGACTTGCGTGGACCTATGTCCACACAAGCTCGTGGAGGTTATGAGTACTTCGTCACGTTTATTGACGATTACTCAAGATTTAGGTACATCTATCTTCTTCGCCACAAGTTTGAATGTTTTGAGAAATTCAAGGTATATAAGGCAGAAGTGGAAAAGAGATTAGATGTCAGTGTCAAGTCACTACGATCGGATCGTGGTGGCGAGTACTCAACAGCGAGTTCAAGAGTTATTTGAAAGAATGTTGAATCACGTCCCAGCTGACAACACCAAGTTCACCTTAGTAGAATGAAGGAATCGAACCATTTTTAACCATGGTTCGATCGATGATGAAGTTATGCAACCACGCCTATTTCATTTTGGAGATATGCCTTGGACACAACAACATACTTGCTGAACCTAGTGCCATCCAAGTCGGTATCTCAGATCCCTTTCGAGTTGTGGTTTGGGCGTAAGCCCAGTTTTAACCACATAAGGATTTGGGGTAGTCCAACATATGTGTTGAACAAGCAACCCGACAAGTTGGATGCTAGATCTGAAGCTATGCTCTTTGTAGGCTATCCTAAGGGAGCGAAAGGTGATTATTTTTATAATCCTAAGGATCAGAAGGTCGTTATTAGCACCAATGTCAGATTCCTAGAAGAGGATTATGTAAGTAATCACAAGTCCAAAGTCGACATTATCATTGAAGAAATTCAAGGTGGTTAAGTTTAACTCAATGAGCCAAGTGTGCAAAAAATATTATCACAAGTAATTGTACAATCTGTTGACATAGAGCCAGTAACAGCTAGGCATAGTGGGAGGGTTATTACACAACCTGATCGATACATGTTCGTGGGAGAGACTTCGGATCTTGTCCCAATAGACGAACAAAATGTAGTCGACCCTTGGACCTATGCCGAAACAGTAGAAGATCAGGATGCAGAATCATGACAAATCGCTATGGACTCAGAGTATGAATCCATAAGTGCTATGGATGTATACGATGTCACAAAGCTACCGGCTGGCTACAAGACCATTGATAGTAAGTGGGTATACAAGAGAAAGCGAGATCCTGATGGAGAGGTCACGACTTTTAAAGCTAGGCTGGTGGCGAAAGGATTCACTCAGAAAGAAGGCATCGATTATGAGGAAACCTTTTCTCCTATAGCAATGCTCAAGTCCATCAGAACACTCCTAGCCATAGCTACTCACATGAACCTAGAGGTTTGACAAATGGATGTCAACACCACTTTTCTAAACGGTTACCTTGAAGAAGGTAGGGACATCTATATGCGGCAACATGAGGGTTATGTGAAGCAAGTCGAAGAGCATCTTGTGGGGAAACTTAAGAGCCCATTTATGGACTTAAACAAGCTTTCCGGTCATGGAACATTTGCTTCAACGATGTGATCAAGTCTTTTGGATTCGTCTAGTGTGAAAGCGAAAGTTGTGTGTACCGTTATTGTGTTAATGGATCCGGGGTTTTCCTTGCACTTTATGTAGATAACATTCTTCTCATTGGCGGCAACATGAAGTTTTTGACGGACATAAAGATATGGTTATCCGAACAGTTTCGGAGGAAGGACTTAGGAGAATGCGCTTACATCCTAGGGATCAAGGTTATCCAAGATCGCTAGAAACGAATGCTAAGCTTGTCTCAGGCGTCCTACATTGATACTCGTAAATGCTCGTTTTAGCATGTGATGAGTCGTTTTCGTACTTAGTAATTTCTGGCCGAAAAGTGCGTCAATTGGCCAACTGGTGCACTCGCAGTGGCGGAAAATGCAGGTTTTAGGTGCTGACGTGTCATGATGATGAGGATAATATTTGGCAATTTTTGATGATGAAAAGACACAGAATTGATGACGTGGGCACGGATTTGTTGAGAAGGAAAGAATCTTGAAGATATTTTGTGGTAGATAAGGAAATATATTATTTCCTTAGCTATCCAAATCTCTTTCCTTATCAAAGAAGATTTGACATAGCTTGGAGAGGAAGAAAATGAGGAGTATATAAAAAGTTGAAGGAGGACGAAAATCAGACAACCTCGAAGCCTTGAACACGCCTTCAACCCGATCACACATTCTTGTCGTTGCTCCCTTCCGACCGAGAAATCTGACTGCCGCCGCCGATCATTCCCGCCGTAGCCGACCGCCGCCGAAGACCACCGAACCAAATCCGACTTCCGTAGTTGATAGTTGAAGAAGAAACACTTATTTAATTTCCGTCGTTTTATGCTTTTAATTTCGTAGTTGAATTCTAGTTTTAATTTCCATTTGTAGTTAATCATTTTCGTCGGAACATAATATTTACATTTGAACTTCGTTGCTATTTTAATTCAAGTTTTAGTTTCATTTCGTAGGTTTAATTATTCTGTTAATTCGTGCTTTAGTTGTTTTAAATTTCGTTCATGCTAGATCTAGGGTTATTCATGTCTAGGTTTTTGTTACGTAAAGCTGTCTCGGTTACTTGCCCAACTGAAGCGTCGGCATGAGTAGCTAAACTTTTTATGGTCCGACGGAATGTAAATGCACACGTGAACAATACATGAGGCTTAGGTTCGAATAATTAATCAAGAGGGTTTCGGGTTAATTACGAATTAATTAATCGGCTAGTAATTTAGGCTTGAGCACCCTAGGTTGCGTAGTCTGTAGCTAACTTAGTACTTCCATCGTTTCTCGTGGAACAAGGCTAGGTAAGTAGCAAAATTATTCGTTAGGATAATTGGCTTAAACCGATAGGAGACTATTAGATACCTAAAATACGAGTAGGCTCTGTACTAGGCTCCCTTAGTTCGATAAAGGTTGTCCAGCTATTAAATCTATTGATTACCCAACAACGTAGATTGTAGCTAGGTTAGGGGAAGTAGCCGTTTCGATGCCCAACATGACGGTTACCGACTAAGTAAGTGGGAGTGATGGTTGTGTCAGTTTAATAACAACAATCTATAACTAGTAGATTCTTGAGATTAATTCATATTAAGTGCCGAGGACTGGAATTACATGTGTGTGAATATTCTGCTGGACCTGCCTTTCAATTGCCCAGTTTATACAGTTTTTAATTTAGTTTCGTTTTTAATTACTTTTAGTTTAATAGAAAACCTAAATCTTGCGTGGTTGCTAACTGTTGGTCCAGAGACGATAGTCAGGTGTAGAGGGGGGGGGGGTGAATACACCTGATGGCAATTTCTTTTTCTCGAACCGAAGGACAGCTGAGCTGTTTAGTGCACCGATGAACGGTGCCAAATAGTAATCTTCGATCACGGGTCGAGTGTGTCGGCTACTAAGCTCTCCCTGCGACTTGAGTACGTCGTCCGAAACTCGGTCGGAGACGTTTTGTGTGCGGATAAGTGTGGGGCCCGGAAATTCATCTCAGTTTTGAAAAACGCTTTTCACAAATCAAGTTCTTTTGTTAAGATCTTCTCAAACGATTCGGCTGTGATTCCAGCAAACCAGTCAAGATCCCCATGAACACTAACTTTAAAATCGATCTAGACAAAGAGGGAGCTTCTGTTAACTCTACTGATTATAGAGCTATTATTGGTTCTTTACTTTATTTAACGGCTAGCCGACCTGACATAACTTATCTTTGTAGGTGTATGCGCAAGATTTCGGGGCGAATCCCAAGCGAAGTCATCTAGACTCGGCGAAGAAGATTCTGCGATATCTAAGAGGAACACCGATCTTTGGGTTATGGTATCCTGGCGATGATAATCTAACACTAACGGAGTTATTCGATGCCGACTATGCGGGATGCGGGGATAGATCGAAAATCAACTTCCGGAACATGTCGGTTCCTAGGCAGCAAGTTGATATCGTGGTTTTCAAAGAAACAGCACTCGGTAGCTACGTCCACTCCGGGGCCGAGTACATGGCTGCGGGGAAGTTGCTTGTGCCTAGATCCTTTGGCTTCGACAACAATTGAGAGATTATGGTATAACTCGGGATGAAGTGCCCATCTCACGTGACTCCACCGGTGCAATAGCTATAACTCCGGAACCCGTTCCGCATACGAGATGCAAGCACGTGGATATTCGACATCACTTCATCGGAGACCATGTCGAGAAGAAGGACATCGAGAATGGAGAAAATTCATACCGATAAGCAAAGGGGAGCATATACCGACCAAGCCACTAGGCGAGAACGAGGTTCGAGAGAACTATCGGTTGAGCTAGGTCCGCTAGATCCTCCCGAGACAAGTCGGTAGAAGCGGACTACCGATAATGATATACTTAGCAACAATTGGTATCGGTATGGAATCGGCACGACGAGTCGAGAAAACTTAGTACGGTGACTCGGTTGGGAGATGCACACTGTACACGGCAGGGAGGAACATGGTCATCGGCACAACCATCCTCCCGATAAATGATGGTAACCGGTGATAAGTTCGTTGAAGAGGTTTGCGTAGTATCGTTACTTAATTTGTTCAGAAGCATGCCGCATTTAATGCATCAGTCGCTTACATTCAGTTGTTAAGGAGCATTTATTCCTTACCATTTACTATGTTTAAGGTTTGAGGAAAGGTCAGCAGGACTCCTCGCCTGCGTAATTAATGCTCTCTGTCGCGCATTTAATGCATGTCTTCTCCATTAGCTTTATTACGTATATCTATATTTTTGGCGGCTATTGTAATCATTCCTTTATAACATTTAATCTTAGCCGCCCCTTGATTTTGAAAGATTAAATTTGAACCGTGTGATTCAAACTGAAGATCAAACTTAATATACAAAATCTTTCATCTTCTATCAACTCCTCATTTTTCGCCATTCTTCATTTTCTCAAGAGCTTATCTCGCAACTTTGTTTTCTTAACCAAATCTCTTAAACAACTTTGCTTTCGCATCTCTTAAAGCTCTTATACACGGTAATGTATCAGATGTCTGCTAGCAACTACTAACTTACTCTATTTTCAAGTGCTAATATGTTGTTTTGCATATTTCAATGGCGAACGTTCAAACTCCGGGACAACATTGAGGAGATTGTAGCCTCCGGGGATTCTGTTTGAACCTACTTTGGCCTTCCGCCAAGTGGAGATCTCTTTCCTTGAACCCGTGTTTGACGCTTTGGAGCGTTCGGGGGTTGGAGATCTTTGGTTTCGAAGCACCCCGTGCTTATCTCCCTCGACGAGTTCTTTGAAGTTTATTTCAATTTGGAAATCTCTAGCGTCGAAAGGAGAGGAATCGTCCTTCTCTTATCAGAAGGAAGTCGATCAAGATGAGTGGGAGTCAGCTATTCTTACCTTCGATATTCAAGATGCTCTAGCTCTTTCATTCGATCTTCCCAACTCCGGCATTTCTCCGATTGGATACAAGGAGAAGGAGATCAACGCATATGTGCGGGTAAATTACGTGGACGCAAGGATGTGGCGTTCAAAACAACTTTACCGAGGAATATGTTGCTACCTCGATGCAGAGGTCTAGCTTACGTGGTATCGCACATTCGACAAGTTCGTTGGATCATATGATCAAGCTTGTCCAAACCTAGGATTCGGTGATGATGGCAATAGACGATGGGGTTGAAGTGAACTGGGCCGAGTATTATACTACTCAGATGAAGGCACAGGCTCAGAAGTTCACCACATTACCCACTGGCGAGAGGAGGATAGCCAGTGTGGGTAAACTTCTATTCGGAACAAAGATGTCTGTTCTGATAGAATGCATAGTTCAGAGGAACTCAACTGTTGAGAACTCAGCCTTTGAGGACTCCAAGTACTTTGACAAGAAATCTATCAAATTCCAGACGCAGGCTGGAGCTGAGAAATCCATAGGCAAGGGGCCGCCTGAGCCTAAGAGAGCTGCGTCTGCTCTGCCCCCATCTATCCAAGTGCCAAAGAAGAGGAGGTTGGCTAAGACTCGACCTGCTGAGGTCACAGTGGCTCAGCCACTTACCATTATTGAGCCAGCTCCTCCTTCTACTCAAGAGGAGCAACTACTCGGTTCGGATCTCGGAATCGAGGGAGCGGCGATCAAGGACAAGGTCCAAGTGATCAGCTCCGAGGAAACAGAGTTTGACAAGAGGGAACCGTCACCCGAACCTACTGCTGAGTGGACAACAACTGACACCACTCGACTGCGTGCTGCAGCTGAGATTCAGCAAGAGATACCAGAAATTGCTGAGCACGCAGATCTGGTTGAAATAGCAGTAAGGACAAGAGCTCAGATGCTCTTAAGGTTTCTACACTGGGACATTCTTATTGACTTTGCCAAATCCCAGCAGTCACCAGATGAGCTACTGACAGAGGAGCAAGAGCTCCAAGCCAAGATTGGATTCGGAGAGCCAGCTGATGTGGCGTCCTTCGAAGATTTGAGAGCTGCAATGCTCTATTTACTGAGCTTTAGAGCTCCGACTGAAACAGCTCCGCCCCCATCTCCACCTTCTGATAAAGGTGATAATGATGATCAAGATGAGGAGATGGATGGCAAACCCAAGGAAGCGGACCGGGGGAGAATCTGCAGAGGGACAAACTCCCCCAAGAGAAGAGCCCAACACCACCCATAGTCACATCGGGTGAGGCTACAACCGCTCCGAAGTACAAGAGGGAGCGGTTGATCTCGTTCTACGAGCGAGGCTCGGAACCGGCTCTTATCGGGATACAACCCATCGGTTCCGTGTCCTCACGTTACGTCAGCGGGGCTATCAAACGCCAAGGTGAGAAAAATCGACTCCTAGCCAAAGATGTTCATTTCAAATGGGAGAAGTACACCAAGGCTCGGAACGAAGCTCTAAGTAAGTTGGCGGCGACATCTCAACTCCTAAAGAGGCTTCTCGGGCCGGATTTCAAGGAGATAGTTGAGCGAGGCCCTAAGTGCTAAAAAGGCCGATTTAACGGCAAGAGTCGGCATGCTTGCCGCTCGGCATAAAACTTTCTCGGAGCGGTGACTCGAGGCCATGAAAATAGTTCAAGGCTTCATAGATGAGAGAAACAAGATAGTAACCGTTTCTCTTCAAACGACCCATCAAGCAACAGTGAGGCCTTAAAAGCCATTCGAGAAAGATATGACGAGAATCAAATGATCAAGCTCTGCTGAAACTCCGTCGAGAGTCGGCCGCTCGGTTGAAGAAATCTAGAGGCGATCGGGAGAAAGACGCGGGAAAACTACGCAACTTGGTACGTGATTTTGATGACACGGTTACCCGGATCAAAGATTACGTGCACAACTGGAGCGGGACGTAAAAAGCTATCCGCACCTCCCCGGCAAATATTGCGATGCCAAAAAGGGGGAAGATATTGTGAAAGATGAACCTAATACGGATACGGTGACGTCCGGATCCTTGAGGGACGAGGCTCGGGGAGGCGGGACCCTCCTCGGCCAGCCAGAGCCCTCACCGAGAGATTCGGGGGAACAGGCTCGGGAGGCGGGACCATCTACTCGAAAGGTACATCTACCGAGGTCCTTCTCCTTGATTTCCCACTACAAGCCACCCCCATCTCCTCTTCACCTGCGCACATAGACGAAATCGCTCAATTCCTTGAAGAGCCGGTGAAGAAGAAGAGTCTCAACAGTACTGCCGCCGAGAGGTCGGGGAAGGAAATCGCTATCGAATCCACTACTCCTTCCTCCCCGGTCAAGAAGTTTAAATCAAAAGCGGAGCAAGAGGCATTCGACCTCGGGAATAGCCCAAGAGCGCAAGACAAGGTCTGGACCGGGAGCGTCGGCTAGAGGAGGCGGTGAGGCAACGAAAAGCCTAAGGGCAAAGCCGTCGGGGGCAAAGGAAAGAGAAAGGTCATTAATACGGTCGAAGAGCAAAAGAAGAAAGCCCGAGAAGATTTTGCTAAGGCTCTTCCGACCGAAATCAAAGCTACTTGCTCGAGTATTCCCATATCTACTCTTACACCGAGCGGATAGCGGAAGATCAAGCGACACGGGAAGCGACGCGCAAGGGACCGAGTCTCGGACGAGGAGACACTAGAGCGGCCGCTCTCCGTGAGAAGAAAAGGATGGCTGACACGGCAAGAATGAAAAGCCTATCGATAAGCCGGCGGCCGATCCGAGAAAACGGATACCCGAGGAGCGAGGAATAGGAGGACTACTATCGGAACTCCTCGTATGAAGTTGATTCTCGCACCTCATGTGGACAAATGGGTACCGCTGATCCGAACGATCAATGGGAGACTCTCAAAGAAATGTTTGTTAAAAATGCGTATGTATGGGGCTTCTATCCGAAAGACATTACGGCGATCAAGCTGTTCGAAGAGTGTTTTAATGAAGTTTTTCAGAACTCGGAGAACGGTTGCTACCTATCATGAAAGAAGCTGAACATTCCTGTGAAAGCACTCGCATTCGGAAGATATCCTCCTCCCATGTTGCTAAAGGCATTATCATCACAAAGTCTATCGAAGAAGAAATCGAATCTCTGACCTATCGGCATGAGTTACATCCGCATAGACCCGGAAGATCAAGAGGAAATCCGAGGTTTTGCGCAAAAGAATTTATAAATTTTCTTGCTGGACCCTCCGGCTGATCGCTCGGCGGATTTCAAGAAGAAGACTCGAGCTTCGGACGACGGCGGTGATTTCTCCTCTTTGTTTTTGATAATTCTTTGTAATAGCATAGGAACTCGTACTTTGACGATCTATCTATAAGAGTTCCTATCGCTTTCTAGACAATCGCTCATTGTCTTTAAGCTTTTTAGTGTCATGTTTTCACTACGATCACCAAGTGATCGACACACACTCACATCGGTTTCTACGATCTTGCCTTTCTCTCACCTGCTTGAAGTTCATTTACTCTTATCGGCTTTTCCTCGGATGCTTTAAGGGGGGAAATTGTTGTCGGTAGGACAATATCTTTAATAGATGTTAGAGTATAGAGGTTTTGGCATCATCAATTAGGGGGAAATTGTTGGATATGAGTCGGTATATTGATACTCGACTGTTCTAGGGTTAAAAGAAATTGGGGGAAATCATAGTAGTACTATGGAATTGAAGATCCCAAAACCGAGCGATATCGGTAGATTAGTGTGTCAATAGGATTAGGCGATGTATAGGTTAGACTTGATGTAATGCTTATTATTTTGTCTAAGTCCCGTACGGGGTAGTTGTTGAACCGATCTTCGCTGAAGATACTTTTCGAGAACCCCAGCGTCATCGGTGTAATCGCTTGCATTCTTCGTCGGCGGTGATATCAAACTCGGTTGAAGATCCCGCATCGGTGACTAGACCTCGGTAGAAGCATTCTCTACAAGGCGATGGTCATCGGTAGAAGAACCAGGTGCAAGCAGTATACCTTCCCGGATCGACCAACCGACTATCGAAGCTCACTTTATCGGTCAGACGACTCGACCGAAGAAGACAGACTTTCGAGTATCGTATCCGACGCCAAAGCGACCCGAAGCACTTAAAGTCCCTTCAAATGTTCGGGAGAAGACATACGAGGTAGTTTGAACGGTCAACTCGACACTCACCAACTACAAACCTCGACCAATGAGAAGCCGACAACGCTTACCTACTCTACACAAGTAAAGCTGCTCTCATGAACGGTGCATTAAGCGCCTCTCGCAACAAAGTTGAATAGTGGCCGTTTTCTTTGGGACGCTTGTGACACGTGGCATCGTCGTCTCCAACGGACATATGCCACAACTCACAACTATAAATAGAGAAGGATTTGAAGATTTCAAAAAAGAGGAATATACGCGAAATCAAGGGAAATCATTCAAGCTCACAACGCTCCAGAACCTTCAAGCTTATCCGAGAGACGAACTAGTTTTCATAGAACACCTCTTGTAGTTCATCTCTGCAGAGCACTTTGATTCCTTTCTTCTCTAGACTAAGCTCATTGCTAGATTCATAGCTTAGATCCGAAGGAGTTCACATTTAGTGAATTGTTCTTGTTGTAAGAACTCCTTCTCAGTTGGAGAATATTCCCTCCCTTCTAAACTTAGGTTTGGATTGTAAAGTCGCTAAGGACTATAACTTAGAGGGAACTGTCCAGTGCACAGTATCCCTGCTGAGGCTTGCTCGAGAATAATCAACAAGTTCTCTGCCTTGTTCGGGACCGTGGACGTAGGATCTTGCGTATCCGAACCACGTTAAATCGCTTGTGTTCATTTACTGTTTTATTGCATAGCATTCAACTGACTTGAAAATCATAAGTTTGCATAAAACGTATTTTATAAAGTGCACAGCCAAAAGATTTAACTTGCAAAAACGCGTTTTCAAAAGAGACGACTCCGGGCCTAACACTTATCCGCACTATAGTCTCCGACTGAGTTTCGTAATACTGACATCAGTCAGTAGAAGAGCTCAGAAGCTGACTCACTTTGACCCCAGTGATCGAAGGCTTACTTGGCACTGTTCATCAGTTGCAAACATCAGCCTCAGCTGACCTTCACTGAGAAAAAGAAACAGAGCTCAGGTGTATTCACCCCCCCCCCTCTACACCTGAATTTTCGTCTCCGGACCAACAATATGCAATAAAACAGTAAAGAACACAAGCGATTTAACGTGGTTCGGATACGCAAGATCCTACGTCCACGGTCCTGACAATGGCAGGATAACTTGTTGATTATACTGAGCAAGCCTCAGCAGGTATCTGTGCACTGGACAGATCCTTCTAAGTTATAGTCCTTAGCGACTTTACAATTCAAACCGAAGTTCGAAAGGGAGGGAATAATCTCCAACTAAGAAGGAGTTCTTACAATAAGAACAATTCACAAAAAGTGAACTCCTTCGAAATCTAAGCTATAAATCTGGCAATGAGCTTGGTCTAGAGAAGAAAGGGATCTAAATACTCTAGAGAGAAGAACTACAAATATTCTATGAAAGCAAGTTCTTCTCTGTATAATCTGTTGAGTTCGCTAGAGTGTTCTTGAGCTTGAACTTTTTCCCTTATGAGTCCCGTACGTGGAGCTTCGAATTTCTTCTCTATTTATAGTTGTGAGCTATAGCATATGTCCGTTGGAGATGACGATGCCACGTGTCACAAGCTTCCAAAGAAAACGGCCATAATTTTGAATTTGTTGCAGCAGGGCAGTTAATTACTGTACATGAGAGCAGCTTTACTGTAGAGAGCAGATATGGCGCTGTCGGCTTCTCATTGGTCGAGGTTTGTGGTTGGTGAGAATGTGTCAGAGTCAAAGTTGACTATTCAAACAACCTCGTAAGATCTTCCGTCGAACTTCGAAAAGACTTGTGCGACCGGGTCGTTTTACGTCGATACTGATAGA
The DNA here is from genome assembly GCA_028984105.1 of Lavandula angustifolia. NCBI lineage: Eukaryota > Viridiplantae > Streptophyta > Magnoliopsida > Lamiales > Lamiaceae > Lavandula > Lavandula angustifolia. The sequence goes on along the minus strand of CM054810.1, from coordinate 21,200,530 downwards.
CTAGATAAGTCTCTGTCTTCTTCGACCGAGTCGGCGACAAGGAATACATTTACCGAGTAGGTCGGTGGCGATGCGAAGGTGCTGAGCTTTGCATATGTTCTTCTGCGATGGCTTATCGCTGATGGGTTGTCTCCTACTGAGGTGAAGATCAACTGCTGACTGAAGAACGCAAGCTCTTACAAAGATGACGTGGGGTTCTGGAAAGTAACTTCGTCAGAAGATCAGTCCAACAGTTTACCCCGTACAGGACTTAGACGAAGGATAATCAAAATAAACAAGTCTAACCTATACATCATCTAATCCTATAGACACACTGCACGACTGATATCAGCTGGGTTTTGGGATCTTCAATTCCATAGTACTACTATGATTTCCCCCAATATTCTTTTAACCACTAGACAGCTGAGTACCATCTACTGACTCATAACCCAACAATTTCCCCCTAATTGATGATGCCAAAACCTCTATTTCTAACCATCTAGCCTCTATTCTAAAATAAGGAACGGAGAGCTAATCTACTGACAACAATTTCCCTTTGAAGACAATCAAGATGATCAATAAAACATCAAGTCAGTAGGCGAGATATAGGCAAAATCAGAGAACGATTATGTGAGTGTGTGTCAGATCACTTAGTGATCAGTTGAGAGAAAACACAAACAAAAGCCATGAGACAATGAGTAATTGTCTGGCAAGCAATAGGAACCAATATATATATATATAGACAAAGAGTACATGGGTCCTATTACTATTACAACAAATATGAGATAAGAGATCAAGCTTGACTTCTGAAATTCTTCGTGCGTTTCTTAAAGTCAGCAGACTTGTCAGCTGGAGGGTCCAGGTAGTAATACTTGTAGACTCTTGAGCGTAGAACCTGGATTTCCTCATAATCATCTGGATCGTACATATTCAGACATAGATGAACACCAGCTTCTTCTACTTCTCTCTCAATCTCTTTTGTACACCGCACGCCGCGAGTAGTCCTAGGAGGAGGGATTCGCCTGAAGGCTGGAGCTCTGAAGGGTATATTCTCTTTCTCCATGACCTGGCGGATCTGATTTCTGAAACCCATATCGAATCGACTGATAAGTCCATCAAAGTGTTGATCAACTGGTTTGTCAGTCTCATAGATACCCCAAACATAGTATCCCTTAATAAAGTCTTCTTTCAGTTCCTCCCACTGCTCGTTGAGCTCGGCTGGCACCCAGTTATCCACATGAGGTGTAGGCTCCTTCTTGATATAAGGTGCCCTTCTGAATTTGGATCCTCGTGGAATTTGCTTCCTTGGATCAGCTGCTGGCTTTTCGGATAGTCTAATTATTTTATCCATGTCAGCTATCCTCTTTTTCTCTCTGAGAGCCGCTGCCCTTGTATCTCCTCTCCTGAGATTTAGTCCCTGCAGCGTGGCTTCCCAAGTAGCTCTGTCCTCTGCCTCCTGCTCAGGTGTGAGATTAGTCGGGTAATAACTCTGTGCAGTAGGCTGGACCTCAGACACTAAGGCTTTGGCTAGCTCCTCCTGAGCTTTCTTCTCATCCTCAGCCTTCTTGGCCTTGCCCTTTGCAGCTTTCCTTGGCTTCTTGCCTATCTTAGCCTCTTCCAGCTGATGCTCATGATCAAGCTTATCCTGAAGCTGTTGAGCAATCTGAAGATCATAGGCTTCCTACTCCGCTTTTGATTTGAACTTGCGAGCCGGGGAAGATGTAGAAATGGGTTCAGTGGCGATCTCCTTCCCCGATCTCTGCGGTGGAAATACCTCCTGAGGCCCTTCTACTTCTTCTTGATCCAAGAATTGTGCAACTTCATCTATGTGCTGGGCAGATGAGATGGGGACTGCCTCACTCACTGCCTGCCTGAGAGGGGTGTATTCCAGCAGGAGTACAACTGAACTGGGTCCAGCCTGAGCGGCTGACCCTTCTCCTTGAGCTGTGCTGGCCCCTTCCCCCTTACTTCCTTCCTCCACCAATTCGACCACAGCCGATTCCGCCTCAGTTTCTTCCTTTACTTCTCCTTCCCCCTTTTTGGCATCATCTGCCTCAGTACATTTCCCAATCTTTTCCTTGATCAGCTCTGATTTGCTTAAGCTGCGCGGCTGACTCCTGACGGAGTTTCAGCAGAGCCTGATCGTGGGAGTCTGTCATTTCTTTCGGAATGGCCTTAAGGGCCTCCGCCTATTGTTTTATAGCAGTTTGTAGGCAGGAGGTGGCCAATTTATTCCTTTCTTCCATTTCGGCCTTGAGTCGAGTAAGAGCACGAGCACGTTGCTCAGAGAAAATCTTCGCTTGAGTTTGAAGGAGCGCTTCGACTCTGGATTTCTAAATCTGCCTTCTGAGCGGCTAAGGCAGTCTCAATTATCTCCTGAATGTTCAGCTGTGGAGTAGGAGCTTCTGAGACTTTCTTCACCCCTTCAGCCAGTCGGTCTACACTTGCCGTTTGGGCCTTGGTATACTGAGCCCATTTTATGTGAACATCTTTGGCTAAGAGGCGATTTTTGTTCCTTTGCCGTCTTATGGCCTTGTTCACCGACTTAGAGGTGACGGAACCAATTGGTTGTATACGATACGAGCTTGTTCCGATCCTCTCGCTCAAAAATCGCGAGTAGTTGCTCTCGGCGTGCTTCGAGGCACCGGGGCATCACCGATGTGGACGGAGGTGGTGATTTGCCCTTCTCGCGGGGAGTGGGACCCTCGGCAGAGCCTCCCAACTCTGCATCCTTGGGTGATGCCTGTTCCATCTCCTCATCCTTATCTCCATTATTCTCATTATCGGGGGGAAGATGGTGGCGAATGACTGTCGCCGGCACCGAGGTGCGCAAGCTCGCAGAGATAGAGCATTGCCGCCCTCAAATCTTCGAATGTTGCCGGATCATTGGTTCCCCGAACCCAATTGCTTGATCGCAACTCTTGCTCTTCGGCAAGTATTGAAAGAGTCGCATCGAGTCCTTATGATCTCTTCGAGTATGTCCCAAACTCGGGGGACCTCGGCAAGATCTCGAACTCTAGCCCTTATGGCTATTTCCACAAGATCTGAATGATTAGATATCTCAGGGATCTGTGAGTGGACTTCACTTGTGGCTTGGAGGCGAGTAGAGTGGATGGTCGTCCACTCAGAGGAAGTCTCTTCGGTCGGAGTCCCGACGTCCGGACCTGAGTCTCCTCGGAGCTGATCACTTGTACCTTATCCTTAAGTGTGGCTCCCTCCATTCCTGTGTCGGAGTCAAAAGTGTGTTCTTCAGTAGGAGGAGGAGAGGCTGGTTTAGCTTGTTCTACTGGCACCTCAGCAGGTCCAGTTTTAGTCAGCCTTTTCCTTTTCGGAGGGTCAGCGCGAGGGGCAAAACAATAGGCGATCTTTCTCTCTTCGATCGGGAGGCCCTCGCCCAACGCACTTCTCGGCCATTGCTTTAGTTTTGAATTTTATTAGCTTGCTGTCGAAGAATTTGGCGTCGGCAAATGAAGAATTCCTTGCTACTGATTGCTCGATCAGTATGGACATCTTGGTCCCATACAGTAGCTTCCCAACGCTAATCATCTTCCGCTCACCAGTGGGTAAGGTGGTGAACTTTTGTGCCTGAGCTTTCAGCTCGGCTACATAATAATCTGTCCAGTTCACTTGGACTCCGTCGTCTATAGCCATCATCAGCTGAATACGTGGCTTAGACAGCTGATCATAAGATCTTGCGGAGCTCGTCAGAATATGTGACACAATGTAGGCGAGCCCCCTGTACTGAGGTAGCAGCAGGTTCTTTGGTAGAGCAGTTTTGAAACTGAAGTCCTGCCTCCCACAGAACTTCTGAACATACGTGTTCATCTCCTTCTCCTTGTAGCCAATAGGAGAAACACCACTGTCTGGGAAATCAAACGCCAGTCCCAATGCATCTCGGATGTTGAAGACGTGCTGACTCACATCCCATGAGTTTGGGATAACTTCCTTCATATACGAGAAGGAAGATTCTTCTCCTCCGGACGCGAGAGTCCTCCAGTTGAGGTATACTTCCGCAACTTGCCTCGGCAGATAAGCCCTAGGCTGCTTGGATACGAGCCATCCAAGTCCAGATTGCTCTAGCGCCTCGAAGACTGGCTCAAGATACGGAAGATCCACTTGGCCAAGCGCCATGGTGGGTTCGAACTGAATCCGTGAGAGTATGATCTCGTTCATATCAGAGGGTTCATGAACATACGCCATTAAAATCTGCAAAACAACTTGTTAGCACTTGAAAATAGAGTAAGTCAGTAGAGTTTTAAGCAGAATTTAATACATTACCAAGTAGTTTAGAGCTTGTGGATGCTAGAAATCAGATTGGTTTAGAGATTTTGAAGAAAATACTGATTTGCAGAAGGAGCTCTAAATTTGGAAATGGCGGAAAATGAGTCGAGTAGAGAAGTTGAAAGGTTTTGTAAGATCAAGCTTAATAACCGTTTAGATCGAACGGTCAGGATTTAATCTTTCAATGTTATCTGCGACTGAGATTAAATGTTGTAAACTGAATGATTACAAAGCCGCCTCTACTATAGACCCACGAGGATGATGCGTAATAAGGGTAAGTGAGAAGACATGCATTAAATGCGCTGCAGGCAGCATTAATTACGAAATCAATTTGAATGAGAACGGTATCTACTGACCATTCCTTAAAGAAATTGATGGCGGGAAATAAATGCTTCTTAACTACCGAATGCGAGCGGCGATATAATAAATGCAAGCATGTCAACAAAAAGCGTTAAGTATTCGAGTACTACGCAAACCTCTTCGTTGAACTTTTACGATCGGTTGGTTAACGTTAAGACTTAGGAGGATGGTTGGCGTCTTTGAAGACCACGTTCCCCCCCTTGCCGTATGCAGTATGATTCTCCCAACCGAATCACTTATGCGATCATCCGACTCGTCATATCTTGGTTCCTTCCGTCGATACCAATTGTTGCCAATTGCGGTTATTAGTAGTTGTCCTCTACCGACGTGACTCGGTAGGATCCGGTGAGACCTAGCTCAACCGATAGTTCTCCCGAATACGTTCTCGGCTAGTGGTTTGGTCAGTATGTCTGCCCAGTATGGACTTTCTCCATTATGATATCCTTCTTCTCGACATGGTCTCTGATGAAGTGGTGTCGGATATCCACGTGCTTGCATCTCGTATGTAGAATTGGATTCTGAGTTATTGCAATAGCACTTGTGGAGTCACAGTAGATGGGCACTTCATTCTGAATGATACTAAATCTCTCTGTTGTTGTCGAAGCCAAAGGATGCGGGCACAAGAACTTCCAAGGCCATATACTCGGCTTCCGTAGTTGACATTGCTGCGAGTGCTTGTTTCTTTGAAAACTATGATATCGACTTTGTCGCCTAGGAACTGACATGTTCCGGAAGTCGACTTTTGATCTATTCTGCATCCTGTATAATCAGCATCAGAATAACCTATCAGTATAAGATTATCATCAGCAGGATACCATAACCCAGCGTCAGGTGTTCCTCTTAGATATCGCAGAATCTTCTTTGCTGAGTCTACATGACTTCGCTTGGGATCCGCTTGAAATCTTGCACGTACACCTACAGCATAAGTTATGTCAGGTCGGCTAGCTGTTAAGTATAATAAAGAACCAATAATAGCTCTATAATCAGTAGAGTTAACAGAAGCTCCCTCTATGTCTAGATCGATTTTAAAATTTGTGTTCATGGGGATCTTGACTGGCTTGCTCGAATCGCATCCGAATCTTTTGAGAAGATCTCGAGTGTATTTAGCTTGATTGATGAAGATTCCTTCAGGTGATTGCTTCACTTGAAATCCAAGGAAATAATTCATCTCTCCCATCATGGACATCTCGAACTTCTCCTTCATCATCTTCTCGAACTGCTGACATATGGTCTCGTTTCTACAACCGAAAATGATGTCGTCCACGTAGATTTGCACCAGTACGATGTCATCTCCTGACTTTATGCTGAATAGGGTGCGATCTACTGTCCCCTTCTGAAAACCTTTCTGAAGTAGAAAGTCTGATAGGGTATCGTACCAAGCCCTGGGTGCTTGTTTTAACCCATACAGAGCTTTCCGAAGTCTGTACATCTGATGTCCCTGCTGAAAGCTGGGCGGTTGTTCCACGTAGACTTCTTCCTTCAGTACGCCATTCAGAAAAGCTGACTTTACATCCATCTGATATAGTTTGAATCCTTGATGCGTTGCGTAGGCTAGGAAAAGACGAATGGCTTCCAATCTTGCGACTGGAGCGAAAGTTTCATCAAAGTCGATTCCTTCTGCTTGACTGTATCCCTTGGCAACTAGTTGAGCTTTGTTTCTGACGATGACGTTGTTTTCATCACGCTTGTTTTTGAAGACCCACTTAGTACCGATCACATGCTGATGTCTAGGTCTGTCAACAAGCTCCCAAACTTCGTTGCCGACTTTAACCGGTTCGACCTCTTCTTGCATGGCGATGATCCAGTCAGCATCGTTAAGTGTGTCCCCTATCGACTGAGGTTCTTCTGTAGACAATAAACAAGAATAAAGTGAGCTTTCTCCTTGATTTAATCTCGATCTTGTTCTTATCGTTGCTGATGGGTCTCCTATTATGAGATCTGAAGAGTGAGCGTCAAGCCATGAACGTCTGAGTCTGGCTTCTTCTTCTGATACTACTTCTGCAGAATCAGTGGGAGTGTTAGGTATTTCAGTAGTACTGTTCTGAGATTGCAGCAGTTCAGTAAGAAGGTTAGGATCTACTGAGTTTCCAGGTTCAGGGGCATTTAGCTCAGGAACATTAATCGTTCCCCCTGAGTTTATATTCTCGGTAGAGGTCTCGGTTACCACTCGGGGCTTCCTCATCGATTTGTTGCCTTTGTTGTTGATTACGTTCGGTAGAATCAACCGAGCCGCCTACATCGCCTGTTGGTTGAGTCCGAGTTTCTTCATCATCGACTCATCATCCCAACAATGCTTGAATCTTTTCGTTTTATCGGTCGATCCAGAGATCCCGTAGCTCGCGCCGACATCATCAGTATTTGTCTCTGTAGTTTTCCTGTTCTCAGTAACAAACTCATCAAAAACAACATGAGGGTTTTCCTCCACGCAAAGAGTCCGATAGTTAAAGACTCTGAAGGCTTTACTGACTCGGGAATATCCTAAGAATACCCCTTGATCAAATTTGCTATCAAAGTCCTTCAACCGATCTTTCCCGTTATTGTGGATAAAGCACGGAGAACCAAAAATATGAAAAGGAGAAATAGAAGGAATTCTCCCTTTCCACAATTCGTATGGTGTCTTCATGTGTTGCTGTGTAAGCAGTGAGCGATTCTGAGTGTAGCAGGCTGTGTCAGTAGCATCTGCCCAGAACTTAGAGGGTAGCCCAGAGTCTGCTAGGAGCGTCCTTGCTGCTTCTTTGAGTGTTCTGTTTTTGCGTTCAGCAAGTCCGTTCTGTTGAGGAGTACGAGCAGCTGATGTCTCGTGCTGAATTCCCTCTTTCTCGCAGTACTCTTTAACTACTGAGTTGAGAAATTCTGTTCCTATGTCTGAGCGAATTCTTTGTATCTTGATGTCCTTTTCCACACTGAGCTTTTTTAGTAGTTTAGGCAACTCAGTCATGACATCAGATTTGTTGGCGATGAAGATTACCCATTTATATCTCGAGTAGTCGTCTATAATGACAAGGGCATACTTCTTGCCTCGTATAGTCACTGGAGAAACTGGCCCGAATAAATCCATGTGCAGCAGCTGAAGGATTCCATCAGTAGAAGGTGAAGGAATAGGTGGATTGCTTTTCTTTGTCTGCTTTCCCTTCAAGCATGCTTCACAATTTCTGTCTTTGATGAATGATTCGTTGGGTAGTCCCTGACTTTAGAGTTCTTGGCGAGCTTGTTCATAGTCTTGAAGTTTAGGTGGCTGAGTCTCTTATGCCATAGCCATCCTGACTTGTCACTGGATTTCGTCTGTGCGAGCAAGCAAGCCTCAGGTTCTGCGGTATTCCAATTAGCAACGTATATGTTTTTCTTCCGCGAACCTGATAACACTGTTTTCCCTGTAGATTTATCAACAATATCACAGAAACCAACGTCAAAGATTACTCTGTTAAGATTATCACATAATTGACTGACAGAAAGGAGATTATGTTGAAGTCCTTCAACATATGTTACTCTTGGAACTGAAGCAGTCCCAATATTCAGCGTTCCATATCCCCTTGTGTAGCCTTTAGAGTTGTCACCAAACTCAATTCTGGAACCTTTTCTTGTATATAGTTGGTCAGCAGGCTCTTCTGGTACGTCATGTGTCTTGAGCAGCCGCTGTCCACTATCCATGGGTCCTTATGCACCTTCAAAACAGAAGCATTTTTAGGTACCCTTTGGTTCAGTTGGGTCCTTACATGTTAGTGGGTGATTTCGGAACCCAAATCTCGCCTCGGAACCTTAGAAGTCCGAGAATTCTTCTTCGAACCTTGTCGGTTTTCTTCTCCACGAGGACTCGGAGATACTTACTTTCTGGCGATGATTTTGGGTTCGGGGAGCTTTCTTCTTCTCGAGTCTTTGCGCTTTTCCCGACCCTGGGCTTATAATAGTACGAGCCGTACTGAGCCGGGTGCTCGTACAGTGGCTCATGGTACTGTTCTGCCCATCTGACCTTCTTGGTTCCCCCTAAATTTCATCGCGGTGTTGGTGATCGCTGTATTGCACCAAATAATCCTGCAAAACTTGAGAATTATATTAGTATAGTTCACAGGGTATCGAACACAGGGAATGGAGGACTAGACAAATTATTTTTCTACTTATCTTGAGTTTGGTTACCAACCACGTAAGTTTTGGGTTTTTATCTAAACTAAGAACTTGTAAAAACTGAAAGAAATGTAAAAACTGAAATAAACTGTTTTAACTAGGCAGTTGAGAGATGGGTCCAGCAGAATATTCACACACACGTAATTCCAATCCTCGGCACATAAAATGAATTAATCTTAAGAATCAACTAGTTATAGATTACCGTAACTTAAACTGCGTAATCCTCACTCCCACTTACTTAGTCGATAACCGCCATGTTGGGCATCGAAATGGCTACTTCCCTAATTTAGCTACAACCTACGTTGTTGGGCAATCAATAGATTTAATAGCTAAACATCTTTATCGAACTAAGGGAGCCTAGTATAGGAGCCTACTCGTATGTTGGGCATCTAATAGTCTCCCACCGGTTTAATCCAATTATTCTAATGAATAACTTTGCTACTTACCTAGCCTTGTTCCACGAGAAACGATGGAAGTACTAAGTTAGCTACAAACTACGCAACTTAGGGTGGCCAATCCTAAATTACTAGTCAGATTAAATAAACCAGAATTAACCCGAAACCCTTCAATTAATTATTAGAACCTAAGCCTCATGTACTGTTCACGTGTGCGTTTTACATCCTGTCGGACCACTAAAAGTTTAGCTACTCATGAAACTGTCCTGACTGCACAGGTAAGACACTTTGCAAAACAGAACATACATCATTCGTAACCCTAATCCTAACATGCACGAAAACTGAAAATAAGATAAAGATACGAATTAAAACTGAAAACGAAGCACTTACTGAATTTAAACGAAACACAAACTGAATTAAAACTAAAATTGAAATAGGATCAAGAGTACCGATTGGTCTTCGATCTCTCAGAACAAACGAAAGCAAGAAACGAACTAAACTAAAGGTTCGAACTTTAAAAAGCTGAATTACGAAATCGCTGTTTTCTTCTACGTAAACTAAAGGAATTGCATGAAGTAAATGGTCGTTGGTTCTTCTCCTCGGCGGTGGAATAGGAACGGCGGCGGTGGCAATGGCTTCGGTCGGCGGCGGCGGCTTCGGAAATGAATGGATCGGAAAAGGATTGATGTTTCAAGGTTGTGAGGAGGTCGAGGCGCGAGAAGATGGTCGTAAAGGTTGCTGAATTTCGTGCCTCCCTCATCCTTTTATAGTGCTCCTAGGAATTAGATTACAACTAGGGTTCCTTTGTGGATAAGGAAAGGATCTATGAGATATGGTAATATCTCATCCTTCCTTATTTATCTCCTTTACTTCCTTATCTTCTTTCCTTTATTTTCTTCTTCTTTCCTTCTTTCTTTTCTTGGCCAAATCCGCTCAAAATCTCGCCATTACAACCTGGAAACTCGTTGCCACATCATTTCCACGTGTCGTGCCAAATCGGCCTATTTTCCCGCATAAGCGCCAACAAAAGTGTCTCGCCCGCACGGTTAAGAGACTTTTCGGACGAAATAATTAGGTACGAAACGACTCATCAAATCTCCTTACACTTGAACTATACTCGCCCTCGAGTATAAGAAGAACAAAAGATAAGTACCTAATTATTTTTGGTCTTCCCAAGACCTTAGACACAAAATAAAAGACTCAAGACTCGAACAAGAACAAAAACAAGACTCGACACGAACGGAAGAAAGAAAATAACAACGGACTCACAAAACGAACACAAGAAGCCATACCAATCAATTCGAAATTCTCCACACCAATTAACTAGCCAAGCAATGTCGAATCATGCAATCATGATCTCATCCAACAAGTAGACAATGCAAATTTTGAAACTAAGCACATATATATCAACTTGGTCAAAATCTAAACAATGTGGATCTCCTCAAGTTTCACTCAACACTCAACTAATCTAGGTCCGGTTCAAGCCACTCAAAGGAAAACAATCCACGCAATCACGATAAGAGATCATCACAATAGCAATATCAAGGAGGTCTTTCTCATTCGGATGTAATGGGGCTTAGGACTTAGACAAATTGATGTTGGTAAGGGTCCTAGGGGTACTAAGCTCCATTAAAATTTAGAATCAATGTTATTCATGTAAAACTCTCTCACTTGTGCAGTCAAGACAGCCAAATTCCCACCACTTAAGAAAATTCACTTCAATGCTACAATATCAATACTATGCACCCATACTCTTCCTTTTCTGCCACGTTTCATATTCATATTTTTTTTCTTTTCCCTTTTTTTTTTTCGTGGCATATACTCTTTTTTTTTTTTTTTTTCAAACTGGGCACAAACTGTCTCAACTGTACAGACAGAACACTTTGAATTCTGCTTATATAGAGCAGTTTTTACACTTAGACTTTTTATCCAATCTGTTCTCTGCAGCATGTCTAGACTGGGTAGGTAGGAGACATATGTAAAACTTCGGATTTTAACTTTCATGCACAAAAGAGTTCGTAAAACATGCAATAACATGGGTCAAGAGAAAGTTTAAAAAGGCCTTGGCTTAAATTTTACTAACTCAAATCAAAGAAACGGTCAAGGCTCAAATTGGTTCACTAAGGGATAATGTAGGGTCGGAAATATTTTGTCGCGGCCGTTTGGCTAAAAATCCCTGGTGCCTCCTATCATTTATCACAATTGACTCAAACATATTGCGATTTTGCGGATAAACACTCTCAAAAGAATAGTAGGAAGTGTCCTAGTTTAAGGCTCAAATCTAATTTAAGTGAGTGGTTATAAAATTTCGATCCAACAAAGTTTATTTTTCGTCATCCTAAATTACATGCATATACGTGCCTAGATCTACTTTTCACAAAGTCCACAAGCAAGCATATTGAAAATAAAAGCACAAATAAGACAAGCTTGATCATAGAAAATGGCACTTCAAAATCAAAAATTTTGGCATGCTTCGACACAAAATACCCCCCTCCTTACACTTAAACCTTGCTCGCCCTCGAGCAAGAGAGAAAAGACAAAACAAAGAGAGAAGGCATGACAAAATAAACACAAAAACACTCTCCTTACACTTGATCCCTACCAAGTGTTAGAACAAACGAAAACTAAAGACAAAAGATAAAATACAAAGAAACACCCCCCTCCTTACACTTGATCCCTATCAAGTGTAAGAACAATAAAAACAAACAAGAACATACTCAAAACATAAAACAAAAACACAAAAATGAAAAATAAAATTGGGGAAGAAAGGTCACCGGTCGCCTCGCTTGGGCGGGCGAGGCGATGCCGCTCATAAGCGTGCGGCGGAGGCGATCTACTCGCGTCCAAGGGAATCCGAGATCGGTCCTTAGAGTCTCGCACCGTATCCCGACCTGCGAAGTAAAGACACTCGAGACGCGAGGTCCCGGTGGATAAAAGCTGGATCTCCGGTTAGGTAGTTGGTACAGTAGGTAAAAATCCCAATTCCATACTTAGCCAAAATCGAAAAAGAAAAGAAACAACACCAAGCATAAAATCGAACTAAAATACGAAATCAATGAAAAATGGAAAAAATACGGGTTGCCTCCCGGAAGCCTCTCTTTAGAGTCTTCGGCTAGACCTCCTCTTCAAAAGTCAATGGGGTGACGGCATGAACAGTGGAGTCTCATCCACTGCCTTGATCACCCGCTTCAATCTCTTCCCACGGTCTTTATACCACTTGAAATCTTCATAGGCCTTCTTCCAAAAAAATTTCCTCACATTTGATTGATGGCCTATCCCCTTGCAAGACGATGGTAGTCTGCTCCCTTGCTGCCCTTGTCTTGTCTCTTTCGAGTTGGGGCTTTACTTCCACGATTTTCAGCCATTACGGTATAGAATCGTCCCGACTAGGCAAACTGAGACAAACTGGCCGACGTAGCCACCTCGGAGTTGCGTGTAAGGCCAAGATGCTTTCTCGATCTCCTCGTCCCTCATATCATCGAGATTTGATTCGGTCAGCCCTTGAGTCAAGGTGACCTCCATCTTATCTCGCATCACATACGTCTCAAGATATTCTTGGACAAAGCTTTCAATGGAGTCGTAGATAAATCATTTTCATTTTCATGATCAAAGGGCCTCTTAAGTGCTTCAAAGAATGTGATAATCATACATTTCATTATGGTATGCAACACTTATAGATCCCTCATCTACATTGATTATGGCCTTCACGAGTTTTTAAGAACGGTCTACCCAATAAAACACCCGCAAGTACCCTCAACTTTCCTATCATTTGTGTCTATGACATAGAAATCTGTTGGATAGACAAAGTTGTTAATTCGACCAAGATATTTTCAAGTAAACCTATAGGGGCAATGCATGACCTATCCGCTAATTGAATTATCCGCTTAGTGGGCACTAATTCGGCTCCGGTTAATTGATTATAGACGGACAATGGCATAACATTAATGGACGCTCCTAAATCGCACATAGCTTGCTCAATCATAACACTACCCATCAGACAAGGTAGCGTAAACATACCTGGGTCAGCACACTTAGCGGGTAACATCCTTTGAATAATTGCTGATATGGAGTGGTCCATCACAACTTTCCCGGACTTCGGGACTTTTCCAGTGATAACGTCCTTTACTAACTTCCCGAACTTAGGAATTTTCACGGCCTCAAGGAATGGAATGTTGATCTCCAATTTTTCGAACAATTTATGGTAGTCCATGTACTCCTTGTTCGGCGTCTTTTTCCTTTTCAAAGCTTCGAGAAATAGTGGAGGAATCAGATTTTCAGGCTCCGACTGGCCTGTTAGGACGTCCTCCTCGTCCCGTTCTTGTTCTGGATCTTCAGCATATTGCTTCTTTAAGCTTTCTGGTGGTATGGGCTGATCTGCAGCCTTCCTCGTCGCTGCTGACTTCTCTAGGTGTCTTGCCTGTACAGTTGGGCCAGGCAATTCTTTTCCTCCAAGCAGTGTAATTTGGTTGCAGTTTTGGGCACTCGGATTGGGCTGTGTCTGAGCTTGTGAAGGTAAACACCCTTGACCTCCCTTCAGATCTTGGAGTGAATTGGTTAGTCTGGACACTTGCTCGGATTGATTTTCCAAAGTAACTTGTTGATCCATCTTCAATTGTTGCATCTGTTCCTTCATGGCTTGGATCTCATTTTGATTTGAAATTATCTTTTTCTCCATTTCGTCTCGATATGTAATTGATTCCTTTTGAGAAGCAATCATTTCATGCATTAATTCTTCAAACGAAGAAGATCCTTGGTCCGCCCTGGCCGGGTGATGGACCTTCTTTGCCGATATATTCGATGGTGCGGAGGCTTGTATGTTTGAGATAGTTGTTTAGCACAGTTTGTACCATTAGTATGTGTTTGGTACAAATTATCATAGCGGTGGATGAGTTGTTGTACTTGACTTTCTCGGAAGTTCCACTCGCTTGTGCAATCGAGCATCCTTCTCTCCATCAATTTCCTTATTACCACACATACTTATCTCGACTTACATTAGCCATGGCATCCGGATTAGGCCGAGTCCGAGCTGGAAGTTGTCCTTGGGAAGTTTTTATTTCCCGAATGGTAGAATTTAGTTTATTCATCTCGCTTAGCCAAATTCTCCATTGTAGCTTGCTCGATCCTTCTTTGTCTCGGTTGATCTCCCGTTGCATTTGTTGTTGAAATGCAGTAGTGTCCTTCTCGCGAAGAAACCATTTTGGCCAAAAGCTTTTCTAAAGGGCTCGTTGTTCGCCCGGGGCGGGCAGGGACACTCTGCGGCTTAAATTGCCCTTGATGCGGGGGCTTGTACACTTGCCGATAATTCCGTTGTTGCAGGAGGCTGGTACGGTTGTTGAAATTGTTGTTGAGGCGGATTCCTTGGTTGAAATTGAACTTTCGGCTGCCTCCATCTAAGGTTCATATGAACCCCTTGTTGTCCACTCCAGTTTCCAGTTTCATTCATTTCTTCTCCCGGACATTATACTGACGTATGCCCTTTCTCTCCGCAGCTCCACATGAATGATCAGCAATCGATCGATTTGAAGCATAAGTGTTCCGCTTAAGCCAGTAGGTCTAGCTTGTCTTGTAACATGCTAAATTTTGCATCCACCTTAGTATCGATCTCGTCCATATAGTCCGAATGAGACCAATCGATGACTTTCCTTGTTGTTCTCGACCCCTTGTATTGCGAGGTAGATTCCGCAAGTCCTTCAATTATGTTTCTTGCATCTTCGTAGAGACTTGTATGGAAATTCCCTTTTAGACCGATATCGACCATGACTTTTGCTTCGTCGGTCATACCTTGATAGAAAATTTGTAAAAGCTCCACGTCCGAATAGCCATGGTTAGGACAACTATCGGCGAGTCGTCCGAATCTCTCCCAATATCCGCCGAAAGATTCATCGACTTCTTGAGCGATCCCGGAAATTTGCTTCTTAAGTGCATTCGTCTTTGATTGCGGGAAATACTTCTTCAAGAAAACCGTACGCATCCGGGGCCCACATAGTGATCGTGTTTGGCTTAAGACTTGAGAACCAAGCTTGTGCTCCGTCTTGAAGTGTGAATGGAAAAACCTTGAGCTTGAATGCATCCAGATTGCCTTGCTGTGCAGATTGCCAGACTTGGTTGAACGAGGCCAAAAAGGAATTTGGGTTCTCGTTCGTCCTCCCATAGAACTTCGGCATGGCAGCGACCATGTTCAGCTTGATGTCAATTTGTTCGGTAGTTGTGATTTGGATTGGACCGGGAAGGTCCGCTCCTATGTCAGCGATCCGGTATCCATCCTCGGGGGTTGTGGATTGTGTATTTCGTCCTCCATCTCTTCCTCCCGATTCTCGAACTTTCTAATGGAGTATTCGGCCTTGTTTTGTCGAACACGACAGTCTCTCGTTTCGACACCATCGTTACGATCAACGGAGTCGCATCGTCTCTTGGACCGGGCGAGTAAGACGTTTCCTGCCTCGGACGGGAATCTATTGCTTTTGCGGCTTTGTCCTCTTCCTATTCCTCTTTCTTTGTTTTCTCGATCTCGGGATCAAATATGAGGTCGGGGTTGGAAGACCTGCTCATGCAACGCTTAAAAGAACAAAAAGATTAGTAGAAAACAATAAAACTAGATAACACCGTTCCCCAAGCAACGGCGCCAATTTGGTGATCGTTGTATTGCACTAAATAATCCCGCAAAACTTGAGAATTATATCGGTATAGTTCACGGGGTATCGAACACGAGGAACGGAAGACTAGACAAATTATCTTTCTACTTATCTTGAGTTTGGTTAGCAACCACGCAAGTTTTGGGTTTTTATCTAAACTAAGAACTTGTAAAAACCGAAAGAAATGTAAAAAGCGCGAAATAAACTGTTTTAACTAGGCAGTTGAGAGATGGGTCCAACAGAATATTCACACACACGTAATTCCAATCCTCGGCACATAAAATGAATTAATCTTAAGAATCAACTAGTTATAGATTACCGTAACTTAAACTGCGTAATCCTCACTCCCACTTACTTAGTCGGTAACCCCCATGTTGGGCATCGAAACGGCTACTTCCCTAATTTAGCTACAACCTACGTTGTTGGGCAATCAATAGATTTAATAGCTAAACAACTTTATCGAACTAAGGGAGCCTAGTATAGGAGCCTACTCGTATGTTGGGCATCTAATAGTCTTCCACCGGTTTAATCCAATTATTCTAATGAATAACTTTGCTACTTACCTAGCCTTGTTCCACGAGAAACGATGGAAGTACTAAGTTAGCTACAAACTACGCAACTTAGGGTGGCCAATCCTAAATTACTAGTCAGATTAAATAAACCAGAATTAACCCGAAACCCTTCAATTAATTATTAGAACCTAAGCCTCATGTACTGTTCACGTGTGCGTTTTACATCCTGTCGGAGCACTAAAAGTTTAGCTACTCATGAAACTGTCCTGACTGCACAGGTAAGACACTTTGCAAAACAGAACATACATCATTCGTAACCCTAATCCTAACATGCACGAAAACTGAAAATAAGATAAAGATACGAATTAAAACTGAAAACGAAGCACTTACTGAATTTAAACGAAACACAAACTGAATTAAAACTAAAATTGAAATAGGATCAAGAGTACCGATTGGTCTTCGATCTCTCAGAACAAACGAAAGCAAGAAACGAACTAAACTAAAGGTTCGAACTTTAAAAAGCTGAATTACGAAATCGCTGTTTTCTTCTACGTAAACTAAAGGAATTGCATGAAGTAAATGGTCGTTGGTTCTTCTCCTCGGCGGTGGAATAGGAACGGCGGCGGTGGCAATGGCTTCGGTCGGCGGCGGCGGCTTCGGAAATGAATGGATCGGAAAAGGATTGATGTTTCAAGGTTGTGAGGAGGTCGAGGCGCGAGAAGATGGTCGTAAAGGTTGCTGAATTTCATGCCTCCCTCATCCTTTTATAGTGCTCCTAGGAATTAGATTACAACTAGGGTTCCTTTGTGGATAAGGAAAGGATCTATGAGATATGGTAATATCTCATCCTTCCTTATTTATCTCCTTTACTTCCTTATCTTCTTTCCTTTATTTTCTTCTTCTTTCCTTCTTTCTTTTCTTGGCCAAATCCGCTCAAAATCTCGCCATTACAACTGGAAACTCGTTGCCACATCATTTCCACGTGTCGTGCCAAATCAGCCTATTTTCCTGCATAACTGCCAACAAAAGTGTCTCGCCTGCACAGTTAAGAGACTTTTCGGACAGAAATAATTAGGTACGAAACGACTCATCAAATCTCCTTACACTTGAACTATACTCGCCCTCGAGTATAAGAAGAACAAAAGATAAGTACCTAATTATTTTTGGTCTTCCCAAGACCTTAGACACAAAATAAAAGACTCAAGACTCGAACAAGAACAAAAACAAGACTCGACACGAACGGAAGAAAGAAAATAACAACGGACTCACAAAACGAACACAAGAAGCCATACCAATCAATTCGAAATTCTCCACACCAATTAACTAGCCAAGCAATGTCGAATCATGCAATCATGATCTCATCCAACAAGTAGACAATGCAAATTTTGAAACTAAGCACATATATATCAACTTGGTCAAAATCTAAACAATGTGGATCTCCTCAAGTTTCACTCAACACTCAACTAATCTAGGTCCGGTTCAAGCCACTCAAAGGAAAACAATCCACGCAATCACGATAAGAGATCATCACAATAGCAATATCAAGGAGGTCTTTCTCATTCGGATGTAATGGGGCTTAGGACTTAGACAAATTGATGTTGGTAAGGGTCCTAGGGGTACTAAGCTCCATTAAAATTTAGAATCAATGTTATTCATGTAAAACTCTCTCACTTGTGCAGTCAAGACAGTCAAATTCCCACCACTTAAGAAAATTCACTTCAATGCTACAATATCAATACTATGCACCCATACTCTTCCTTTTCTGCCACGTTTCATATTCATATTTTTTTTCTTTTCCCTTTTTTTTTTCGTGGCATATACTCTTTTTTTTTTTTTTGCAAACTGGGCACAAACTGTCTCAACTGTACAGACAGAACACTTTGAATTCTGCTTATATAGAGCAGTTTTTGCACTTAGACTTTTTATCCAATCTGTTCTCTGCAGCATGTCTAGACTGGGTAGGTAGGAGACATATGTAAAACTTCGGATTTTAACTTTCATGCACAAAAGAGTTCGTAAAACATGCAATAACATGGGTCAAGAGAAAGTTTAAAAAGGCCTTGGCTTAAATTTTACTAACTCAAATCAAAGAAACGGTCAAGGCTCAAATTGGTTCACTAAGGGATAATGTAGGGTCGGAAATATTTTGTCGCGGCCGTTTGGCTAAAAATCCCTGGTGCCTCCTATCATTTATCACAATTGACTCAAACATATTGCGATTTTGCGGATAAACACTCTCAAAAGAATAGTAGGAAGTGTCCTAGTTTAAGGCTCAAATCTAATTTAAGTGAGTGGTTATAAAATTTCGATCCAACAAAGTTTATTTTTCGTCATCCTAAATTACATGCATATACGTGCCTAGATCTACTTTTCACAAAGTCCACAAGCAAGCATATTGAAAATAAAAGCACAAATAAGACAAGCTTGATCATAGAAAATGGCACTTCAAAATCAAAAATTTTGGCATGCTTCGACACAAAATACCCCCCTCCTTACACTTAAACCTTGCTCGCCCTCGAGCAAGAGAGAAAAGACAAAACAAAGAGAGAAGGCATGACAAAATAAACACAAAAACACTCTCCTTACACTTGATCCCTACCAAGTGTTAGAACAAACGAAAACTAAAGACAAAAGATAAAATACAAAGAAACACCCCCCTCCTTACACTTGATCCCTATCAAGTGTAAGAACAATAAAAACAAACAAGAACATACTCAAAACATAAAACAAAAACACAAAAATGAAAAATAAAATTGGGGAAGAAAGGTCACCGGTCGCCTCGCTTGGGCAGGCGAGGCAGTCTGCTCATAACTGTGCGGCAGAGGCGATCTACTCTGCGTCCAAGGGAATCCAGATCAGTCCTTAGAGTCTGCACCGTATCCTGACCTGCAGAAGTAAAGACACTCGAGACGCGAGGTCCCGGTGGATAAAACTGGATCTCCCGGTTAGGTAGTTGGTACAGTAGGTAAAAATCCCAATTCCATACTTAGCCAAAATCTGAAAAAGAAAAGAAACAACACCAAGCATAAAATCGAACTAAAATACGAAATCAATGAAAAATGGAAAAAATACGGGTTGCCTCCCGGAAGCCTCTCTTTAGAGTCTTCGGCTAGACCTCCTCTTCAAAAGTCAATGGGGTGACGGCATGAACAGTGGAGTCTCATCCACTGCCTTGATCACCCGCTTCAATCTCTTCCCACGGTCTTTATACCACTTGAAATCTTCATAGGCCTTCTTCCAAAAAATTTCCTCACATTTGATTGATGGCCTATCCCCTTGCAAGACGATGGTAGTCTGCTCCCTTGCTGCCCTTGTCTTGTCTCTTTCAGGTTGGGGCTTTACTTCCACGATTTTCAGCCATTCTGGTATAGAATCGTCCTGACTAGGCAGCTGAGACAAACTGCTGACAGTAGCCAATTCTGGAGTTGCGTGTAAGGCCAAGATGCTTTCTCTGATCTCCTCGTCCCTCATATCATCGAGATTTGATTCGGTCAGCCCTTGAGTCAAGGTGACCTCCATCTTATCCTGCATCACATACGTCTCAAGATATTCTTGGACAAAGCTTTCAATGGAGTCAGTAGATAAATCATTTTCATTTTCATGATCAAAGGGCCTCTTAAGTGCTTCAGCAATGTGATAATCATACATTTCATTATGGTATGCAACACTTATAGATCCCTCATCTACATTGATTATGGCCTTCACAGTTTTTAAGAACGGTCTACCCAATAAAACACCCGCAGTACCCTCAACTTTCCTATCATTTGTGTCTATGACATAGAAATCTGCTGGATAGACAAAGTTGTTAATTCTGACCAAGATATTTTCAAGTAAACCTATAGGGGCAATGCATGACCTATCCGCTAATTGAATTATCCGCTTAGTGGGCACTAATTCAGCTCCAGTTAATTGATTATAGACGGACAATGGCATAACATTAATGGACGCTCCTAAATCGCACATAGCTTGCTCAATCATAACACTACCCATCAGACAAGGTAGCGTAAACATACACGGGTCAGCACACTTAGCGGGTAACATCCTTTGAATAATTGCCTGATATGGAGTGGTCCATCACAACTTTCCCGGACTTCGGGACTTTTCCGATGATAACGTCCTTTACTAACTTCCCGAACTTAGGAATTTTCACGGCCTCAAGGAATGGAATGTTGATCTCCAATTTTTCGAACAATTTATGGTAGTCCATGTACTCCTTGTTCGGCGTCTTTTTCCTTTTCAAAGCTTCGAGAAATAGTGGAGGAATCAGATTTTCAGGCTCCGACTGGCCTGTTAGGACGTCCTCCTCGTCCCGTTCTTGTTCTGGATCTTCAGCATATTGCTTCTTTAAGCTTTCTGGTGGTATGGGCTGATCTGCAGCCTTCCTCGTCGCTGCGACTTCTCTAGGTGTCTTGCTGCATGCGGTTGGGCCGTGCAATTCTTTTCCTCCAAGCAGTGTAATTTGGTTGCAGTTTTGGGCACTCGGATTGGGCTGTGTCTGAGCTTGTGAAGGTAAACACCCTTGACCTCCCTTCAGATCTTGGAGTGAATTGGTTAGTCTGGACACTTGCTCGGATTGATTTTCCAAAGTAACTTGTTGATCCATCTTCAATTGTTGCATCTGTTCCTTCATGGCTTGGATCTCATTTTGATTTGAAATTATCTTTTTCTCCATCTGTCTCTGATATGTAATTGATTCCTTTTGAGAAGCAATCATTTCATGCATTAATTCTTCAAACGAAGAAGATCCTTGGTCTGCCTGGCCAGGTGATGGACCTTGCTGCTGATATATTCGATGGTGCGGAGGCTTGTATGTTTGAGATAGTTGTTTAGCACAGTTTGTACCATTAGTATGTGTTTGGTACAAATTATCATAGCGGTGGATGAGTTGTTGTACTTGACTTTCTGGAAGTTCCACTCGCTTGTGCAGTCGAGCATCCTTCTCTCCATCAATTTCCTTATTACCACACATACTTATCTGACTTACATTAGCCATGGCATCCGGATTAGGCTGAGTCTGAGCTGGAAGTTGTCCTTGGGAAGTTTTTATTTCCTGAATGGTAGAATTTAGTTTATTCATCTGCTTAGCCAAATTCTCCATTGTAGCTTGCTGATCCTTCTTTGTCTGGTTGATCTCCCGTTGCATTTGTTGTTGAAATGCAGTAGTGTCCTTCTGCGAAGAAACCATTTTGGCCAAAAGCTTTTCTAAAGGGCTCTGTTGCTCCGACTGGGCAGGCGGGACACTCTGCAGCTTAAATTGCCCTTGATGCGGGGGCTTGTACACTTGCTGATAATTCTGTTGTTGCAGAGGCTGGTACGGTTGTTGAAATTGTTGTTGAGGCGGATTCCTTGGTTGAAATTGAACTTTCGGCTGCCTCCATCTAAGGTTCATATGAACCCCTTGTTGTCCACTCCAGTTTCCAGTTTCATTCATTTCTTCTCCCGGACATTATACTGACGTATGCCCTTTCTCTCCGCAGGCTCCACATGAATGATCAGCAATCGATCGATTTGAAGCATAAGTGTTCTGCTTAAGCAGTAGGTCTAGCTTGTCTTGTAACATGCTAAATTTTGCATCCACCTTAGTATCGATCTCGTCCATATAGTCTGAATGAGACCAATTGACAGCTTTCCTTGTTGTTCTCGACCCCTTGTATTGCGAGGTAGATTCCGCAAGTCCTTCAATTATGTTTCTTGCATCTTCGTAGAGACTTGTATGGAAATTCCCTTTTAGACCGATATCGACAATGACTTTTGCTTCGTCGGTCATACCTTGATAGAAAATTTGTAAAAGCTCCACGTCCGAATAGCCATGGTTAGGACAACTATCGGCGAGTCGTCCGAATCTCTCCCAATATCCGCCGAAAGATTCATCGACTTCTTGAGCGATCCCGGAAATTTGCTTCTTAAGTGCATTCGTCTTTGATTGCGGGAAATACTTCTTCAAGAAAACCGTACGCATCTGGGCCCACATAGTGATCGTGTTTGGCTTAAGACTTGAGAACCAAGCTTGTGCTCCGTCTTGAAGTGTGAATGGAAAAACCTTGAGCTTGAATGCATCCAGATTGCCTTGCCTGTGCAGATTGCAGACTTGGTTGAACGAGGCCAAAAAGGAATTTGGGTTCTCGTTCGTCCTCCCATAGAACTTCGGCATGGCAGCGACCATGTTCAGCTTGATGTCAATTTGTTCAGTAGTTGTGATTTGGATTGGACCGGGAAGGTCCGCTCCTATGTCAAGCGATCCGGTATCCATCCTCAAGGGTTGTGGATTGTGTATTTCGTCCTCCATCTCTTCCTCCTGATTCTGAACTTTCTAATGGAGTATTCAGCCTTGTTTTGTCGAACACGACAGTCTCTGTTTCTGACACACTGTTCTGATCAACGGAGTCTGTACTGTCTCTTGACTGGGCAGGTAAGACGTTTCCTGCCTCGGACAGAATCTATTGCTTTTGCAGCTTTGTCCTCTTCCTATTCCTCTTTGCTGTTTTCTCGATCTCGGGATCAAATATGAGGTCAGGGTTGGAAGACCTGCTCATGCAACGCTTAAAAGAACAAAAAGATTAGTAGAAAACAATAAAACTAGATAACACCGTTCCCCGGCAACGGCGCCAATTTGGTGATCGCTGTATTGCACTAAATAATCCTGCAAAACTTGAGAATTATATCAGTATAGTTCACAGGGTATCGAACACAGGGAACGGAAGACTAGACAAATTATCTTTCTACTTATCTTGAGTTTGGTTAGCAACCACGCAAGTTTTGGGTTTTTATCTAAACTAAGAACTTGTAAAAACTGAAAGAAATGTAAAAACTGAAAACTGAAATAAACTGTTTTAACTAGGCAGTTGAGAGATGGGTCCAGCAGAATATTCACACACACGTAATTCCAATCCTCGGCACATAAAATGAATTAATCTTAAGAATCAACTAGTTATAGATTACCGTAACTTAAACTGCGTAATCCTCACTCCCACTTACTTAGTCGGTAACCCCCATGTTGGGCATCGAAACGGCTACTTCCCTAATTTAGCTACAACCTACGTTGTTGGGCAATCAATAGATTTAATAGCTAAACAACTTTATCGAACTAAGGGAGCCTAGTATAGGAGCCTACTCGTATGTTGGGCATCTAATAGTCTCCCACCGGTTTAATCCAATTATTCTAATGAATAACTTTGCTACTTACCTAGCCTTGTTCCACGAGAAACGATGGAAGTACTAAGTTAGCTACAAACTACGCAACTTAGGGTGGCCAATCCTAAATTACTAGTCAGATTAAAATAACCCAGAATTAACCCGAAACCCTTCAATTAATTATTAGAACCTAAGCCTCATGTACTGTTCACGTGTGCGTTTTACATCCTGTCGGAGCACTAAAAGTTTAGCTACTCATGAAACTGTCCTGACTGCACAGGTAAGACACTTTGCAAAAACAGAACATACATCATTCGTAACCCTAATCCTAACATGCACGAAAACTGAAAATAAGATAAAGATACGAATTAAAACTGAAAACGAAGCACTTACTGAATTTAAACGAAACACAAACTGAATTAAAACTAAAATTGAAATAGGATCAAGAGTACCGATTGGTCTTCGATCTCTCAGAACAAACGGAAGCAAGAAACGAACTAAACTAAAGGTTCGAACTTTAAAAAGCTGAATTACGAAATCGCTGTTTTCTTCTACGTAAACTAAAGGAATTGCATGAAGTAAATGGTCGTTGGTTCTTCTCCTCGGCGGTGGAATAGGAACGGCGGCAGTGGCAATGGCTTCGGTCGGCGGCGGCGGCTTCGGAAATGAATGGATCGGAAAAGGATTGATGTTTCGAGGTTGCGAGGAGGTCGAGGCGCGAGAAGATGGTCGTAAAGGTTGCTGAATTTCGTGCCTCCCTCATCCTTTTATAGTGGTCCTAGGAATTAGATCACAACTACGGTTCCTTTGTGGATAAGGAAAGGATCTATGATATATGGTAATATCTCATCCTTCCTTATTTATCTCCTTTGCTTCCTTATCTTCTTTCCTTTCTTTTCTTCTTCTTTCCTTCTTTCTATTCTTGGCCAAATCCGCTCAAAATCTCGCCATTACAGCTGGAAACTCGTTGCCACATCATTTCCACGTGTCGTGCCAAATCAGCCTATTTTCCTGCATAACTGTCAACAAAAGCGTCTCGCCTGCACAGTTAAGAGACTTTTCGGACAGAAATAATTAGGTACGAAATTGACTCATCAGGTGTCCTGGGGCTGGAACCTTTGGTCAGCTGCTTGTTGTTGCTAGGCTGAGGTGCAATCATTTTCTGTTTGTTCTTCGCCTGAGGTGTGGTGTCAGTAGATTGCACCTTTCCTCTGACAAACCTATCAGCCAGCGCTTCTGAGCTTTTCGAGGTAGAAGCTTCGTGGGTATAGCCAAGTCCTTCTTTCATGACAGTTGGCCGTTGTGCTCTGAGCATACTTTCTAGCTTCTCCTTAGCTCCAAGGTATTGTTCAGTCATCAGTCCTCGCCAGACCTCGTCACTCCTCCTGAGTGAGTCATAATCTTTCTGTATGTCTGAGAGCTTCTGACTGAGCTGGGCTATTTCAGTCTCTTTCTCGGAATTGTCCTTAGTCAGAACTGAGATCTGAGTCTCTTGAAGCTGAGACTAGGGGTGTTCGGTACGGTATACCGTACTATTTTTCTCATACCGCATACCATACCGATAAGGGTCGGTATGGGAAAAAACATACCATTACCGTACCGATCATTTCGGTATACCGTAGTTCGGTATACCGAAAGTTCGGTATAGCAAATGTCCATACCGTTGTCATACCGCTTTTTCGGTATACCGTACCGCACTTCGGTATACCGAAAAATTAAGGTCTACCGAATATTTAATGATATACCGTAAATTTAATCTATGTTTTTTATAAAAGTCAAGAAAGTTATTAATATTATTTTCCAATAAAATTAATTAATCTATCTATTTTAATTTTTTAATATTACGGGTTAATGTTTATAAAGTTGAAAAATATATTTTTTTATCCGTTTCATTATTTAATAGATAAATAATGTGACTTTATGTCAAATAAAGTTATGTCATTTAAGTGAATTTATGATATAACATTAAGATTGTTTGATATGAGTGACATATTTGTAACAATCCGTGTTCAAAACTTGTAACCAACATTTTTGCACTCATTTCTATAAGATATATGTGGTATGAACTACGGTATGCAGTATACCTCGGTATGAAAAATCTCATACCGTTATCGTACCGAAAAAACTTCGGTACGGTATGATACCGTACCGAAAATTATGATATACAGAAAATTCAGTATCTTCGGTATTTTTTCGATACGGTATGTGCGGTATACCGATTTTTCAGTATACCGTAACACCCCTAGCTGAGACTTAGTCATAAGAGATTCGATCTCTTCCTTGAGTCTCGCAACTAGATTCTCTGACTCAATAGAGACCTGGCAATCAGAAGAAAGTCTCTGATTTTCAGCCTTTACCATCTCCAGTTCCTGGATTGTTTCACTGAACTCTCGCTCAGTGAATCTTCCTCTAGCGAGATCGTCGTATGCTTGTACCACATCCGAGAGGATCATTCGTGACCGAGCACGTGCCGTGTGTGTCTGTGTGAAGAAGAGGTTATATTAAGTTTGGAGTTTACCTCGGTCTCTTCTCCGGCCATCGGACAAGATTCATTGTTCCTTCAGGAACCGTTTCTTCGACCTCAACTGCTACAAATGCAGCTTCGTCCTCAGAGGAATACATAAATGTATCCTCCTCAAGTGAGTTGTCGGATATCTCTCCGGCGATGTAAGCTTGCCTTCTTTGGGCAAAATTTTCTCTTCTGGCCTGCCGTTCTGCTCGTTGAGCAGCTGAGAGTTCGGGACAGTCGTACTGATAGTGTCCCTCCTTCTTACAGTTATAACAGGTGGATGTTCCTTCGCTTTTTCCATTGAAGCTTTGGATGGACTCGCAGCAGGCTCTGTGTTCCTGCATTCAGTAGAAGGATTAGATTCTTCCCTTTTCTGATAATCTTTCTTACCTGAGGGAGAAACTCTTTTGTATTTCCTCAGCTTTCTGACTCTCTCCTTTTCTCTCTGATATTTGAGAGCCATCACAGCCAGCTGGTCAGTGCCTGAAGTCTCACAAGATTTTGCTTCGATAGTGGCTTTAAAAGCATGATCGATCTGTGTGTCAGCTGGAGCACTGGAACACCTTTGGGGTAGACTATGCTCAAATTCCTCCGTCTTTAGTTCTGAAAATATAACATCAGGAGTTAGAGCATTTAGATCAGAGTGACGTAAATAAGTAGCAAATGGAAGCCACTTCTGTCGAGGTAGCGCTCTCAAGATCTTTGTGTTCATCTCTTTGTTGGTGAACACCTTCCCCAGCCCGTTGATAACATTGACTTGGTTTGTAAATCTAACACTGAGCTCGTCAATGGTCTCACTGGGCTCCATTGCAAAGGCTTCGAACTTCTGAAGCTCTAATTCGAGCTTGTTTTCTTTGATCTGTGGGGTTCCTTGGCTCAGTACAGCCAAAGCATCCCATAGCTCTTTTGCCGTTTTGCAATCCTGCACCCTCCCGAGATAAGAGTCACTGAGCGTTGTCAGTATTGTGTTTCGCGCAACTCGGTCGAGGTTGTGTAGCTTTTTCTCTTCAGGCGTGAAGGCTGATTTGTCTTTGGGAACCTTAGCACCGATTTGTGCTCCTACACCTCCCGCAGTAGCGAATTGAACGCTGTCAATCATGGGAATGATGGGTCCAGTCTCCAGGACGTCCGTCATGCTGTCGTGCAGCGATGTGAGGTGTGCCTCCATTCTCACGCGCCATACCGTGAAGTTCTCTATTGAGAACATCAGCACCATCCTGATACCTGACATGTCAGACATTATGCGAACGGGTATAAGGATGAAAGAAGAGATGCTTGTGCAGTGAAAATGTTTTCAAGGATCTGTTCGAGAGAACCAGTAGTACAGAACCGGCGATCAGAAGAACACCGACGCTCTGATACCAATTGTTGGGCCGGAGACGATAGTCAGGTGTAGAGGGGGGGGGATGAATACACCTGATGGCAGTTTCTTTTTCTCGAACCGAAGGACAACTGAGCTGTTTAGTGCAGCCGCCGCCGATCATTCCCACCGTAGCCGACCGCCACCGAAGACCACCGAACCAAATCCGACTTCCGTAGTTGATAGTTGAAGAAGAAACACTTAATTAATTTCCGTCGTTTTATGCTTTTAATTTCGTAGTTGAATTCTAGTTTTAATTTCCATTTGTAGTTAATCGTTTTCGTAGGAACATAATATTTACATTTGAACTTCGTTGCTATTTTAATTCAAGTTTTAGTTTCATTACGTAGGTTTAATTATTCTGTTAATTCGTGCTTTAGTTGTTTTAAATTTCGTTCATGCTAGATCTAGGGTTATTCATGTCTAGGTTTTTGTTCTGTAAACTGTCTCAGTTGCCCAACTGAGCATGAGTAGCTAAACTTTTTAGGGTCCGACAGAATGTAAATGCACACGTGAACAGTACATGAGGCTTAGGTTCGAATAATTAATCAAGAGGGTTTCGGGTTAATTCTGAATTAATTAATCTGGCTAGTAATTTAGGCTTGAGCACCCTAGGTTGCGCAGTCTGTAGCTAACTTAGTACTTCCATCGTTTCTCGTGGAACAAGGCTAGGTAAGTAGCAAAATTATTCGTTAGGATAATTGGCTTAAACCGATAGGAGACTTTTAGATGCCTAAAATACGAGTAGGCTCCTATACTAGGCTCCCTTAGTTCGATAAAGCTGTCTAGCTATTAAATCTATTGATTAACCAACAACGTAGATTGTAGCTAGGTTAGGGAAGTAGCCGTTTCGATGCCCAACATGACGGTTACCGACTAAGTAAGTGGGAGTGATGGTTGTGTCAGTTTAATTACAACAATCTATAACTAGTAGATTCTTGAGATTAATTCATATTAAGTGCCGAGGACTGGAATTACATGTGTGTGAATATTCTGCTGAACTTGCCTTTCAATTGCCCAGTTTATACAGTTTTTAATTCAGTTTCGTTTTTAATTACTTTTAGTTTAATAGAAAACCTAAATCTTGCGTGGTTGCTAACTGTTGGTTTGGAGAAGATAGTCAGGTGTAGAGGGGGGGGGTGAATACACCTGATGGCAGTTTCTTTTTCTCGAACCGAAGGACAGCTGAGCTGTTTAGTGCAACTGATGAACAGTGCCAAATAGTAACCTTCGATCACGGGTCAGAGTGTGTCAGCTACTGAGCTCTCCTATTGACTTGAGTTAGTCGTTCGAAACTCAGTTGGAGACGTTTTGTGTGCGGATAAGTGTGGGGCCCGGAAATTCGTCTCAGTTTTGAAAAATGCTTTTCACAAATCAAGTTCTTTTGGCTGTGCGCTTTTGAAACACATTTTATGCAAACATATGATTTTGAACAGTTATGATATGCAATAAAACAGTAAAGAACACAAACGATTTAACGTGGTTCGGATACGCAAGATCCTACGTCCACGGTCCTGACAATGGCAGGATAACTTGTTGATTATACTGAGCAAGCCTCAGCAGGTATCTGTGCACTGGACAGATCCTTCTAAGTTATAGTCCTTAGCGACTTTACAATTCAAACCGAAGTTCGAAAGGGAGGGAATAATCTCCAACTGAGAAGGAGTTCTTACAATAAGAACAATTCACAGAAAATGAACTCCTTCGAAATCTAAGCTATAAATCTGGCAATGAGCTTAGTCTAGAGAAGAAAGGGATCTAAATACTCTAGAGAGAAGAACTACAAATATTCTATGAAAGCAAGTTCTTCTCTGTATAATCTGTTGAGTTCGCTAGAGTGTTCTTGAGCTTGAGCTTTTTCCCTTATGAGTCCCGTACGTGGAGCTTCGAATTTCTTCTCTATTTATAGTTGTGAGCTATGGCATATGTCCGTTGGAGACGATGATGCCACGTGTCACAAGCTTCCAAAGAAAACGGCCATAATTTCGAATTTGTTGCAGCAGGGCAGTTAATTACTGTACATGAGACCAGCTTTACTGTAGGGAGCAGATATGGCGCTGCCGGCTTCTCATTGGTCGGGGTTTGTGGTTGGTGAGAATGTGTCAGAGTCAAAGTTGACTATTCAAACAACCTCGTAAGATCTTCTGCTGAACTTCGAAAAGACTTGTGCGACTGGGTCGTTTTCTGTCGGACACAGTAGACTAGATAAGTCTCTGTCTTCTTCGACTGAGTCCGCTGACAAGGAATATATTTACTGAGTAGGTCGGTGGCGATCGAAGGTACTGAGCTTTGCATATGTTCTTCTGCTGATGGCTTATCAGCTGATGGGCTGTCTCCTACTGAGGTGAAGATCAGCTGCTGACTGAAGAACGCAAGCTCTTACAAAGATGACGTGGGGTTCTGGAAAGTAACTTCGTCAGAAGATCAGTCCAACAGTTTACCCCGTACAGGACTTAGACAAAGGATAATCAAAATAAACAAGTCTAACCTATACATCATCTAATCCTATAGACACACTGCACGACTGATATCAGCTGGGTTTTGGGATCTTCAATTCCATAGTACTACTATGATTTCCCCCAATATTCTTTTACCCACTAGACAGCTGAGTACCATCTACTGACTCATAACCCAACAATAACCAAAACCATAGATAAGTAGAAAAATAATGCATCTAGTCTTCCGTTCCCTGTGTTCGATACCCTATGAACTATATTGATATAAATCTCTATTTTTGCAGGATTATTTGGTGCAATACAACGATCACCAGCATGCAAAAGGCCAAGAAATGATTGCTACCTTTCAGACACGGCATTCCTCTATCTAAGGATCAGTATCCTAAGACACCAAAGGAGATAGAGGACATGAGAGTAGGTCCTTATGCTTCTGCTATGGGAAGTCTCATGTATGATATGCTATGCACGAGGCCAGATATCTGTTATGCCGTTGGCATGGTCTCGATATATTAGTCTAACCCTAGACATGCTTACTAGATTGCGGTCAAGCATATTCTCAAGTACCTGTAACGGACTACAGATTGTACGCTTGTTTACCAATCTAATGATCTAGTGCATGTGGGTTATTCAGATTCGGATTTCCAAGCAGATAGAGATGAAAAGAAGTCTACCTCGGACTATGTGTTTACCTTGGAAAATGGAGCTATTTCATAGAGAATTGTCAAGTAAAAGTGTATTGCTGACTCTACCATGGAAGCAGAGTATGTTGCTGCCTCAGAGACCTCTAAAGAGGTAGTTTGGCTTAAGGCATTCCTCCCAGATCTCGAGATTGTTCCTAGTTTGCTTGAGTGTATCACGATCTATTGTGATAATTTCGGTGCACTTGCAAACTCTAAGGAACTAAGATCACATCAGGCGTCTAAACACATAGAGCGCAAATACCACATTATACGAGAATTTATACGCCGAGGCAACATGGTGATAGAGAAGATACCGATCGGAGATAACTAGCAGATCCATTCACTAAGAGTCTACCACAAGAGCCCTTCGAGATGCATGTTCGAGGACTGGGCTTGTGTAGACTACCCCCCACTTAGTTAGAAATCTTAGTATAAGTGAGAAAAGTGATAGCTAGTAGTTATGTTTTGAGACACATTGTATACTTAGATTTGCTTTAAGTTTATCAAGTATGTATTTATTCATTTAGAAAGTGCAGAAGTGTTGAGCTAAGGATTATGTTATACTACCTCCGTCCCATTATTGTTAGCCACCTTCCACAATTAGGACGTCCCACTAATAATGATCACATTCCTAATTTGACAAATAATTATCATCTCTTTTGTACTTTATCATCTATTCTCACGCATCTTCTATCTCATTACTTTATAGGCTCAATTTTGGTCTATTTCCTATTCCAATCACCTCATCATTCAAGTACGGCTCATAAAAATGTCTCTTCTTCTATTTGGCGGGAAATTCATATATGATCATATATTATCATCTAAGTTGTGTGTTAATTAAATAAATCACACTTTTATATATAATAGTCCGTAAATTATATGGAACTGCAGACAAAATCGCAATGTGCGGAAGTCTTTTGATTTTTATTAGTTGATGAAGCTTGATAGAGAGAATGTCAGACTCACAGTTATCAGAAGGGACATTTGCATGGTTTAATACCCCAAGATTGCTCTGCATATTCTTCTATCGTTCTATCACTGCTGAATCTTCCAGAACCAGCAGTGCTAAGGATACTCTTGCAAGTCCATTCGTCTTACTTCACAAATTCTCTATCGGCCATAGCCTGTAAAATGCTCTTTCACTAAAACGCCATCGATCTTAAACAAGGATGAAAAATTCGATGCATGGCTGAATATACAAAATTACCTGAGCCTCTAGATAGCTAGAAAAATCAAGATAAAAATCTTTGCCGTCCTCCAGAGAGTCGCATAATGACTTGAAGTACTCCGTGAATCCAAAATAACCATCGCGAATCATTCTGCAAACAAAAGACATAATGAGTCATGCCAACCAAAGAATTAACCTAGTTCTGTGACTTCTGTCAGACAATTCATTAGGATAGTGGCATCATATCAATCTCTTCTTGTTTGATCGGTTGCTGCCAGCAGCCACTTGAAGAAAAATGAAATACTTGTGGACAAAATGCATCTGTTTGTCCTACCTTACAACTCAAATAAACTGAAGTGATACACCTACAGCAGGTTTTTCTCGTAATTCTGGGACTTCATGTGCTTTAGCACCAAATAGAAACTGAAAAAACGAGAAAATAATTAGACTCAGAATTCTAAAATACATCTAAAAAATTAGAGCATAAAATGTCAGTCATTGAGATAATAAATCACTGGTATGGTTTCAACTAATATCCAACCAATTCATAGTTTTCAACTATTACCAAATTTCGTTGTAGAACTATACGCTGAAACACTACGGATGATCAACAGATGGCAGAACCCACACTTATAATTATTAAAGGGAGGTTTCTGAAACCCAGTATCATGTATTTTCCACATCCGCTTATTGACAACCCAAAAAGGGACAGAGAAATAAATAAGTTAGTTACATTTAAAATCAAAGTAATGCATTAAGTTGCATATACTTATCATCATACCATGTTCTCTGCTCCTATTTCTTCAATTATTTCGATTGTGGAACCATGTGCAGTAGCTAAGAGCAAGCAACCATTCATGAGAAACTTCATACTGCAAGTTTCTGATGCCTCATGCCCAGCAGTACTGAGAGAGAGAAAAAAAAAAATAATAATAATAATAATAATAATAAAAAATTCAGGCCAGCAACAGTAGGATCAACTCAAGCAGCTCAAAAGTTTAACTGAATATGAGGAAATATACAAAAAAAAAAGGTTGTATATCTGATATACATAGAAACCAGAATCAATAAATGCTAGAAGAAAACTAATAACTGCTTCAGAGTTTTCTAGTTAGTTGATACCCAATCTCGTATGCAGGCGAAAGATGCAGGATGGCCAATTTTTCACTGAGAAGGTTGACCCAGTAACTACTTTCAGAAAGGTTGTATTCAGATTTTATGTATGTAATTAGTTCAGCAATGAAAATGCAAGGTCAAATTACATGATAAAAAGAAATAAAGAAAACGATAAATGCGAATAATCTGCCTGGTTTATATGAACAAAGACGACTAAATAACACGGACAAGGATTGGTATGAGCATGGGCATCAGAATTCGAAGCGAGTTCCTAGAATAAGTGAAGACTAAAACAAACACCATACAGGCAACCACAGAACAATACATCATTAATAATTTTCCTTAGCTTTCACGGCCAGAGCTGCAAGAAAAGAAATGAACAAAGTCTCTCGATTATAATGCTGTTTCCTATGTGGGTGAATAACAGAACTAAAACATACTTTCCACCATTTCTCGCGCAGTCAATGCCATGAACTTTTAGACACACATAGCTTCGATAAACCATCAACGACAATATTTTCCATAAGACCAGGGGTCATAAATCATGTTAATCTGGAATGTGGTGCAGCAGACCTGATATGCTGTGAAAGGTCACTGCCAGGTATCACAAGTTCAGCCACAGACACATTATAATCTGGGATAAAAACCTGAAATAGAAGAAGGAACTGAGTAGACACTTTCTCGTGACCTCAAAGGAAGTAAGCAAACAAGAAAATGTAGCTATATATTATGCAACTACCTAAGGATGCCAGTGTGAACAAATGTCGTATGCATAATACATTTATAAGATTATAAAACCCGCTGACATTATGATGCATTTAGACAAAAGGTCACTTAATTTTCAAATTAACGCATTAACAAGCTTCTCATGCTGATTCATAGATGAACTTAACATGAGTGACAGGCAGAATCTCCCATCCAGTTGGAAGAAATAAAAGAATTGCTTTCATTGCATTACCACTTTGAGGAGATCCCCAACATCAGTATCATTGTTAATCTTTTCTGCGACAGCATGACAGAGCTTGATAATCTTCTTAGCAACTTCATATCCAGGAGCTGCTTTGCCTCCTATGATGCAAACACGAGGTACAACCTTCCTTGGGTCACTTTTGTTCATATTCTTCAACTAGAACAAATACTGATATTAAAAAGTGAAATGGCAACAATTATTCAAGATATTCTATTTGAAAGCAAATACTATTTGCAGAAGCAGAACAATACAACAGAGGCTCAATTGGTCAAAAGAACGATACAATTACTGCATCTATATTTGTCATGATTCAATTTCCAGGTTAAGTCCTTGAGCATCAAGAGTGAGATACCTTAATGCAGTCACAGCGATACACGATACCGAGTATATTCAGCAATTGCCGTTCGTACTCGTGTATTCGCTTTATCTGGACGTCAAACATTGCATCTAAACTGACCTGAAGTAAAAAAACATCCCCAGCAGCTATTAAAAGATTTCAGTCTTAAAAGTGAAGAAATTTGCATAACTAAGAACATTAATGCATGACGAATATTCTCAAACCTTAACCCCGGTCGACGTTTCAATGTACTCGGCAAGCCTCGTCTTATTAATTTTCTTCACCTACAAATAAGCTTACGATCCATGTCAGGTCCTATGTAAACCAGGACAGAATCTATTTGTCTCACCAAGAAGTAAGTGTAAAGAGTAGTAAATGGCAATATGGCATTACCATTCTCCATTGTTGTTGTAGGATAGGATTCAATGCATGCTCTCGTAAACATGCTATGAGGTGATCAACATTACGAATACATGCTTCTGTCCCAAGCCATTTTGAGACGAGGGAGCATAAACTAGGATTGCTCACCACTATCCACCTCCTCTGCACATTAAACACATAAGCATTGTAAGACTGTCATTTAAGAGAATTTCTTTAGTCCAACAGAGGATGATGGTTCAAGAAAGAGTAAGTATGTCAGAGTATGGAGATCATGATAACATGATCAAGTTTTATAATGTCGATCAAGTTTTATAATATCGTGAATTCAGTGTAAAACTAAAGTAACCTGATCCCTTCTCGATCAAGTTTTATAATGTTGTATCACAACATTCAATAGTAATTAAGGAAGCATCTGCATTCAGGGAAACACTCAAAACTGAGAGGGATCCTTGCCTCATATGTATTCAAAAGATGCAGAAGTTTGAAAGCTTGACTTATGCCACCTAATAGAATACCTGTGTTACTCCATTTGTCTTGTATTGGAACTTCTCCGGCCATAGTTCATAGAAATCCTACAAAGTCAAAAACAATATATATTGTTGTTACTCAGAAAGCAATGCAATTCTCAAGATAAAAACTTGTGACCTCACTCGCTAGATTACCTTGAATACTCTTGTTTTAAGTAATTCAAAATGTGCTCTGGACAACAAATAATTGATAAGTTTGCCATCCGAATACTCTGTCATCCCAAAAGGAAGAGATAAGCTGTGTAATAGCCACACGAGGCACAATCATGGAATGAGTAAGAGGATAAAGACAGACAGAAGTTTCATTTGTTACTACAGCACATTAAGAAACATAGTCTGCTGCACCAGGATAAAACACACAATGCATTTTTGCCTTCAGGGTGAATATAATTTGTAGGACTTACTGGAAACAAACAAATGGTCTCAAATTAATTTGGAGGTGCACCTTAGACATGCTATATTTTGATATTCATTTTCTCAATTATCTAGTTAGAATTTCAAAACTTGTAAAAGTATGTCATTTTTCACGTATGCCATACCTGAAAATTACACATGAAGAAGTATGATCTTATTCCATCTAGTTTACCTTCACAATCCCTTCCTCCACAATAGACATCCGCTCAATTCTACTGTAGTCCTGACCAATCTTCCTTTTCAACTCTTCCATGAAGCGATGATTTAAACTTCCATATCACTATTGGATGAGTGGACTTATTCTGCAAGTAGGTTAATAACTTTTTTCTATATTCAGTCTCTTTAAGAAGAAAACTGTTTATGATCTTTATCTTCCTTGTTGAAAAGGCAAAACAGAAATCAAAGGGAAAACCTCGAACATATATAAAAAATAAAAAAAATAAAAAATAAAAAATGGAGAACTTGAAACTAGTATTGCTGCAAACTTATTTGTAAATGACGCGGGAGAAGACTTCCCAAGTAGATCAACGAGAATTTTCTCCGGTCCTTCAGTGTTCACTGCGTGAGTTGTAAAGAAAATGTTTGACATACTATCTCCCGCGCTCTATTCCAGTCTAAACATTCTTCACATCAATAAGCACTCTCATGACCTCTGTTATTGCAAGCGATGGGTGAGTATCATTTATCTGAAAAGCATCAAGGGTTCAAAGTATATCAGATGGATGTAAAGTCAGGTTTTCTGAACGGCGTACTGAAGGAAGAAGTCTACGTGGAACAAGCGCCCGGCTTTCAGCAGGGACATCAGGTGTACAGACTTTGGAATGCTCTGTATGGGTTAAAACAAGCACCCAGGGCTTGGTACGATACCCTATCAGACTTTCTACTTCAGAAAGATTTTCAGAAGGGGACAGTAGATCGCACCCTGTTCAGCATAAAGTCAGGAGATGACATCCTACTGGTGCAAATCTACGTGGACGACATCATTTTCGGCTGCAGAAACGAGACCATATGCCAGCAGTTTGAGAAGATGATGAAGGAGAAGTTCGAGATGTCCATGATGGGAGAGATGAATTATTTCCTTGGATTTCAAGTGAAGCAATCACCTGAAGGAATCTTCATCAATCAAGCTAAATACACTCGAGATCTTCTCAAAAGATTCGGCTGCGATTCGAGCAAGCCAGTCAAGATCCCCATGAACACAAATTTTAAAATCGATCTAGACAAAGATGGAGCTTCTGTTAACTCTACTGATTATAGAACTATTATTGGTTCTTTATTATATTTAACAGCTAGCCGACCTGACATAACTTATGCTGTAGGTGTATGTGCAAGATTTCAAGCGGATCCCAAGCGAAGTCATCTAGACTCAGCAAAGAAGATTCTGCGATATCTAAGAGGAACACCTGACGTTGGGTTATGGTATCCTGCTGATGATAATCTTATACTGACAGGTTATTCTGATGCTGATTATGCAGGATGCAGGATAGATAGAAAGTCAACTTCCGGAACGTGTCAGTTCCTAGGCAGCAAGCTGATATCATGGTTTTCAAAGAAACAACACTCAGTAGCAACGTCCACTACTGAAGCTGAGTATATGGGCTCGCCGGAAGTTGCTTTGTGCTCGGATCCTTTGGCTTCAACAACAACTGAGAGATTATGGTATCATTCAGAATGAAGTGCCCATCTACTGTGACTCCACAAGTGCTATTGCAATAACTCAGAATCCAGTTCTACATACGAGATGCAAGCACGTGGATATCCGACACCACTTCATCAGAGACCATGTCGAGAAGAAGGATATCGGAATGGAGAAAGTCCATACCCGACAAGCAAAGGGCAGACATACTGACCAAACCACTAGCTGAGAACAGATTCAGAGAACTATCAGTTGAGCTAGGTCTACTGGATCCTACTGAGTCACGTCAGCAGAAGAAAACTACTGATAACTGCAATTGGCAACAATTGGTATCGGACGGGAGGAACCCGAGATGACGAGTCGGATGATCGGTACGATGATTCGGTTGGGAGAATCATACTGCATACGGCAAGGGGGGAACGTGGTCTTCAAAGACGTCAACCATCCTCCTAAGTCTTAACGGTAACCAGCTGATCGTAAAAGTTCAGCTGAAGAGGTTTGCGTAGTATTGAATACTTAACGTTTTTGTTGACATGCTTGCATTTATTATATCAGTCGCTCGCATTCAGTAGTTAAGAAGCATTTATTTCCCGCCATCAATTTCTTTAAGGAATGGTCAGTAGATACCGCTCTCATTCAAATTGATTTGGTAATTAATGCTGCCTACATCGCATTTAATGCATGTCTTCTCACTTACCCTTATTACGCATCATCCTACATAGGGTCTATAGTAGAGGCGGCTTCGTAATCATTCAGCTTATAACATTTATTCTCAGCCGCAGATAACATTGAAAGATTAAATCCTGACCGTTCGATCTAAGCGGTTATTAAGCTTGATCTTATAAAACCTTTCAACTTCTCTACTCGACTCATTTTTTCCGCCACTTCCACTTTAGAGCTCTTCACGCAAATCAGTTTTCCTCAAAATCTCTAAACTAATCGATTTCTAGCATCCACAAGCTCTAAACTACTTGGTAATGTATTAAATTATGCTTAAAACTCTACTGACTCATTCTATTTTCAAGTGCTAACAAGTTATTTTGCAGATTTTAATGGCGAATGTTCATGACCCCTCTGATATGAACGAGATCATACTCTCACGGATTCAGTTCGAACCCACAATGGCGCTTCATCAAGTGGATCTTCCATACCTTGAGCCTGTCTTCGAGGCGCTTGAACAATCTAGACTTCAATGGCTCGTGTCCAAGCAGCCTAGGGCTTATCTGCCGAGGCAAGTTGTGGAAGTACACCTCAACTGGAGGACTCTCGCGTCCGGAGGAGAAGAATCTTCCTTCTCATATATGCAGGAGGTTATCCCAAACTCGTGGGATGTGAGTCAGCGCGTCTTCAACATCCGAGATACTTTGGGACTGACGTTTGATCTCCCAGACAGTGGTGTTTCTCCTATTGGCGACAAGGAGAAGGAGATGAACACGTATGTTCAGAAGTTCTGTGGGAGGCAGGACATCAGTTTCAAAACTGCCCTACCAAAGAACCTCAGTACAAAGGGCTCGCCTACATTGTGTCACATATTCTGACGAGCTCCGCAGGATCTTATGATCAGCTGTCTAAGCCACGTATTCAGCTGATGATGGCTATAGACGACGGAGTCCAAGTGAACTGGACAGATTATTACGTAGCCGAGCTGAAGGCTCAGGCACAAAAGTTCACCACCTTACCCACTGGTGAGCGGAAGATGATTAGCGTTGGGAAGCTACTGTATGGGACCAAGATGTCCATACTGATCGAGCAATCAGTAGCGAGGAATTCTTCGTTTGCCGACGCCAAATACTTCGACAGCAAGCTAATAAAATTCAAAACTAAAGCAGCTGCCGAGAAGTCTGTTGGGCGAGGGCCGCCTGATCAGAAGAGAGAAAGATCAGCTGTTGTTTTGCCCCCTCGCGCCGACCCTCCGAAAAGGAAAAGGCCGACTAAAAGCTGGACTCGGCCGAGGTGCCAATAGAACAAGCTAAACCAGCCTCTCCTCCTCCCCTACGTAGAACACATTCTTGACTCAGACACGGGAATGGAGGGAGCCACACTTAAGGATAAGGCACAAGTGATCAGCTCCGAGGAGACTCAGTCGGACGTCAGGACTCCGACTGAAGAGACTTCCTCTGAGTGGACGACCATCCACTCTACTCGCCTCCAAGCTACAAGAGAAGTCCACTCACAGATCCCTGAGATTTCTGACCATTCAAATCTGGTGGAAATAGCCATAAGGGGCTAGAGTTCGAATCTTCGCCGAGGTTCCCGAGTTGGGACATACTCGAAGAGATCATAAGGACTCAGACAGCTCTTTCATTACTTGCTGAAGAGCAAGAGTTGCAGTTAGCAATTGGGTTCGGGGAACCAGCTGATCTGGCAACATTCGAAGATTTGAGGGCGGCAATGCTCTATCTGCTGAGCTTGCGCACCTCAGTGCCCGGCGACAGTCATTCGCCACCATCTCCTCCTGATAATGAGAATAATGGAGATAAGGATGAGGAGATGGAACAGGCACCACCCAAGGATGCAGAGTTGGGAGGCTCTGCTGAGGGTCCCACTCCCCGCGAGAAGGGTAAATCACCACCTCCGTCCACATCAGGTGATGCCCCGGGTGCCTCGAAGCGCAGTCGAGAGCAACTACTTGCAATTTCTGAGCAGAGGATCGGAACAAGCTCGTATCAGATACAACCAATCGGTTCCGTCACCTCTAAGTCGATGAACAAGGCCATAAGACGGCAAGGGAACAAAAATCGTCTCTTAGCCAAAGATGTTCATACAAAATGGGCTCAGTATACTAAGGCCCAAACGGCTAGTGTATCCCGACTAGCTGAAGGCGTGAAGAAAGTCTCAAAAGCTCCTACTCCTCAGCTGAATATTCAGGAGATAATTGAGACTGCCTTAGCAGCTCAGAAGGTAGATTTAGAAACACAGAGTCAGCAGCTCCTTCAGACTCAGCATAAGATTTTCTCTGAGCAACTGGCTCAGGCTCTTGCTTCAGTCAAGGCCGACACGGAAGAAAGGAATAAATTGGCCACCTCCAGCCTACAAACTGCTATAAAACAACAGGCGGAGGCTCTTAAGGCCATTCAGAAAGAGATGACAGATTCCCACGATCAGGCTCTGCTGAAACTCCGTCAGGAGTCAGCCGCGCAGCTTAAACAATTCAGAGCTGATCAAGGAAAAGATGATGCCAAAAAGGGGGAAGAAGAAGTAAAGGAAGAAACTGAGGCGAAACCGGCTGTGGTCGAATTGGTGGAGGAAGGAAGTAAAGGAGAAGGGGCCAGCATAGCTCAAGGAGAAGGGTCAGCCGCTCAGGCTGGACCCAGTTCAGCTGTACTCCTGCTGGAATACACTCCTCTGAGGCATACAGTGACTGAGGCAGTTCCCATCTCATCTGCCCAGCACATAGACGAAATTGCAAAATTCTTGGATCAAGAAGAAGGAGAAGAGCCTCAGGTATTGCCACTGCAGAGATCGGGGAAGGAGATCACCACTGAGCGGAGCAAGAAGCCTATGATCTTCAGATTGCTCAACAGCTTCAGGATAACCTTGATCATGAGCATCAGCTGGAAGAGGCTAAGAAAGGCAAGAAGCCAAAGAAAGGTGTTGGAAAGACTAAGGCCAAGAAGGCTGAGGAAGAGAAGAAAGCTCGGGAGGAGCTAGCCAAGGCCTTAGTGTCTAAGGTCCAGCCAACTGCACAAAGTTATTATCCGACTAATCTCACACCTGAGCAGGAGGCAGAGGACAAAGCTACTTGGGAAGCCACGCTGTAGGGACTAAATCTCAGGAGAGGAGATACAAGGGCAGCGGCTCTTAGAGAGAAAAAGAGGATAGCTGACATGGCTAAAATGATTAGCCTATCCACAAAGCCAACAGCTGATCCAAGGAAGCAGATTCCACGAGGATCCAAGTTCAGAAGGGCACCTTATATCAAGAACGAGCCTACATCTCATGTGGATAAATGGGTGCCAGCCGAGTTCAACGAGCAGTGGGAGGAACTGAAAGAAGACTTTATTAAGGGATACTATGTGTGGGGTATCTATGAGACTGACAGACCAACAGATCAACACTTTGATGAACTTATCAATCGATTTGATATAGAGTTCAGGAATCAGATCCGTCAGATCATGGAGAGAGAGAAAATACCCTTCGAGCTCCGACCTTCGAGCGAATCCCTCCTCCTAGGACTACTTGCGGCGTCTTTGTGCACAAAAGAGATTGGGAGAGAAGTAGAAGAAGTTGTTGTTCATCTATGTCTGAATATGAACGATCCAGATGATTATGAGGAAATCCAGGTTCTACGCTCAAGAGTCTACAAGTTTTACTACCTGGACCCTCCAGCTGACAAGTCTGCTGATTTTAAGAAACACACGAAGAATTTCAGAAGTCAGACTTGATCTCTTATCTCATATTTGTTGTAATAGTAATAGGACCCATGTACTCTCTGTCTATATATATATATTGGTTCCTATTGCTTGCCAGACAATTACTCATTGTCTCATGGCTTTTGTTTGTGTCATAACTGATCACTAAGTGATCTGACACAAACTCACATAACCGTTTCTCTGATTTTGCCTATATCTCGCCTACTGACTTGATGTTTTATTGATCATCTTGATTGTCTTCTGATGAATCAGGGGGAAATTGTTGTCAGTAGATTAGCTCTCCGTTCCTTATTTTAGAATAGAGGCTAGATAGTTAGAAATAGAGGTTTTGGCATCATCAATTAGGGGGAAATTGTTGGGTTATGAGTCAGTAGATGGTACTCAGCTGTCTAGTGGTTAAAAGAATATTGGGGGAAATCATAGTAGTACTATGGAATTGAAGATCTCAAAACCCGGTGATATCGGTCGTCTTTGTGTGTTTATAGGATTAAATGATGTATAGGTTAGACTTGTTTTTTTTTTATTATCTTTTGTCTAAGTCCTATACGGGGTAAACTGTTGGACTGATCTTCTGACGAAGTTACTTTCCAGAACCCCACGTCATCTTTGTAAGAGCTTGCGTTCTTCAGCCAGCAGCTGATCTTCACCTCAGTAGGAGACAGCTCATCAGCTGATAAGCTATCAGCAGAAGAACATATGCAAAGCTCGGCACCCTTGATCGCCAGCTGACCTACTCAGTAGATGTATTCCTTGTCAGCCGACTCAGTCGAAGAAGACAGAGACTTATCTAGTCTACTGTGTCCGACAGTAACGACCCAGTCGCACAAGTCTTTTCGAAGTTCAGCAGAAGATCTTACGAGGTTGTTTGAATAGTCAACTTTGACTCTGACACATTCTCACCAACCACAAACCTCGACCAATGAGAAGCCGACACCACCATATCTGCTCTATACAGTAAAGTTGCTCTCATGTACAGTAATTAACTACCCTGCTGCAACAAATTCGAATTTATGGCCGTTTTCTTTGGAAGCTTGTGACACGTGGCATCGTCGTCTCCAACGGATATATGCCATAGCTCACAACTATAAATAGAGAAGAAATTCGAAGCTCCACGCAACGGAATAAAAAAGGGAAAAACGCTCAAGCTTTGAACACTCTAGCATACTCAAAGATTATCCAGAGAAGAACTTGCTTTCTTAGAATATTCTTAGTTCTTCACTCTAGAGTACTTAGATCCCCCCTTCTCTAGACTAAGCTCATTGCCATATTTATAGCTTAGATTCGAAGGAGTTCACTTTCTGTGAATTGTTCTTATTGTAAGAACTCCTTCTTAGTTGGAGATTATTCCATCCCTTTCGAACTTCGGTTTGAATTGTAAAGTCGCTAAGGACTATAACTTAGAAGGACCTGTCCAGTGCACAGATACCTGCTGAGGCTTGCTCAGTTTAATCAACAAGTTATCCTGCCATTGTCAGGACCGTGGACGTAGGATCTTGCGTATCCGAACCACGTTAAATCGCTTGTGTTCTTTACTGTTTTATTGCATATCATAACTGTTCAAAATCATATGTTTGCATAAAACGTGTTTCTAAAGTGCACAGCCAAAAGAACTTGATTTGTGAAAAGCGTTTTTCAAAACTGAGACGAATCTCCGGGCCCCACACTTATCCGCACAACGTCTCCGACTGAGTTTCAACGACTGACAAAAGTCAGTAGAAGAACTCGATGGGCGACCCAGCTCGACCCAGTGATCGAAGGTTACTATTTGGCACTGTTCATCAGTTGCACTAAACAGCTCAGCTGTCCTTCGGTTTGAGAAGAAGAAACTGTGATCAGGTGTATTCACCCCCCCCCTCTACACCTGACTATCGTCTCCGGACCAACACCTATCATCTTTACTTACAATCAACAACTTTTCTAAATTATCATGCCAAAAAAATGGGACAATAATTATGTGACGGATGAAGTATATAAGACGGTATACGGCTAAATTGAAGTAATCACTATTCCTATAACACTGTAGTACTAGGATATAAATAAATTGCAGCCACAAAAATTGGACAGGTGCAAGTTTAACTGCTTCTATAAACAAAATAACATCTTACCATGTATTAATATTCCTTCTCAATCTCAAATATATTTGTGTAAAGTAAAAAGTCACAAACATTAGTCACAACTTTTAATCATAAGTTGGAATATGAAATGATTTTGTAGATTTTTTTTTTGGACGACGAGGCAATTCGCAGCCGTTACCGAAGTGCACACTGGATAAACTCCACTCATGTGTTCTAGCCTGCAAATAATTCAGAAGTGCTCAATCATCCTAGGCTAACCTTAGGTGACAGATTCACACAAAACGGCATTTTTGGATTTTGAACCTAAAATGATTTGTAATTGAAGGCTTAAATTAAACTGGTTCATTATTCCTATAAAACAGTAATATAGTAGGATATGGACAAATTACAACCACAAAATCTCGACATGTGCAAATGTAATTGTTCTTATAAACAGTAAATTTTACCATGTATTAGTAGTATTCCTTTTCAATCTCAAATATATTTGAGTGTAAAGTAAAAAAATCACAAATATTAGCCACCTTTTAATCATAAGTTGGAATTTAAAATAACTTATAGTAAAGAGTTTGCATTCAACTGGTGCGAATCTCCTATATTTCTCATAATATTGACATGGTATTTTTTAAGTTATAAATAAATAACTTTTATTATTATATACTTAGGTATGATAAAAACATTTTAAAAAACAATTAAAAAAAATGAAGGGTCAAAAGAAATCTATTTTTATGGGCTTGGATCACTTTTGTAGCCCATTAGAAGGGCGTTTAAGTAATTTTGTTCTCGAAAGTACATATAAACCTCAAAACACTAGTTTGCTTTCTCGTGAATTGAATAGCTAACTCAACTGGCAGCGGCGTCCATGCTAATTCTAAGGTAATCGCAGATTTCTTGTAGTATTTCAGTTGTATGAATGTTTTTTT
The DNA here is from genome assembly GCA_028984105.1 of Lavandula angustifolia. Lineage (NCBI taxonomy): Eukaryota > Viridiplantae > Streptophyta > Magnoliopsida > Lamiales > Lamiaceae > Lavandula > Lavandula angustifolia. The sequence continues at coordinate 21,156,199 of CM054810.1, read as the reverse complement.
TCTGATTCGGTGATGCTACATTATGAATTTCAATCGTCCCTTTTTGTTCAACCCAATATCTAATTTTAATTGAAAATGTGCAAAAAAAACTGAGAATATGAAAATCAAAATCCCGTTTTGAACTCCAATAATCCCGCAAGCTGACTGCGCGTCCCTGCCTCTCGCCTCTTTCGCCGCCGCCGCTTCCTCACGCCACCGCCACCGCTTCTCCCTCAATCAGCCTCTGCTCCTAACATTGTTAGGTGGGTTTAAAATTCTTGAATTCTTGAATTGATTTGGGTAGTGGACTAGTGGGTAGTAATTGAATTGATTTGGGTAGCGGACTACGAAACCAAATTTGCTTCATCATATTAATTTTTTTAACGTATTTTAATTTATAATTGAATTCTTGCTCCTGAAGCTTTAATTAACCATCCTTTTCCAGTAATTTTATATAATTTGGACTAGTGGGTAATGACTTGTTAAAACAATTCAATTTTTGTGGTGCTGACTTGCTGGCAGCTCAGTAGTAATTTCAATAATTTATTTTTACAAAAGCTTGTATATTTGTCATTTGACAGCTACAAGAAAATGAGTAAAAAAGATATAGCATGGAAGTCGAAAAGCTGGATCAGGATCAGGATAGATTACCAAACAATTTGGATTTTATGTCTTCCATTTTGTGTGGATTAGGAAACCCCACTCTTATGCAGGACTTCAATTTTCCATGTAATGCTTTGCTCTCTAGAGAAGCAGAAACAAGAGGGAGGGAATCACTTCATGCAACTTTCAAAAGCCATCCTTTTCCCCTACACACAAAACAACTGTTTCCAATCCATATACTTAAGCCATACATCTCTTTTCTCATCTTTCTTCTTTAACTTCAATTTTCTGCACATATTTAGACTCATGACTAAAAGCCCTCATAGACCTAATGGTAATGGAAACTTCATTTGACAGCTGATTGTTATTATATAAGGAAAAAAGTTTGAATTTACGCCTCGGTCCATTTGAAGGCTTAAGCCTCGTGAAACCTAAGGAAAATGCATCGGAACCTATTTACGCTTTTTTGAACCTTGAGGGTTATCTTATTGTGTTAACACTTTTTATTGGCTGTCTTATTGTGTTGAAGATTTGGAGTTTGATTTGTGGAGGTGTTAACTGTTTTTATTTTGATATTATTGTGTTTAATTTTTGAGATTTTATTAGATTTATTTGAAGATAATTGTAAACAAGTTTTAGATTTTATATCTATGACAGCTCTTATCCTTCCTGAGAAGAGAGTAATGGATATACTTTCCAGATTAGGTAGCTGAGATTGTTTAAAAGAAAAGATGCCCCTTTATGACTGCATGCTTTTGTTGAAACCCACTGTACCAAAGGAGGCGCTTATGGATTTGATTGCAAGGGTGGGAAAACATGTTTACAGAAGAAATGGAGTATTGACCGATGTGAAGTCTTATGGAACTGTGCAATTGGGTTATGGAATAAGGAAACTCGATGGACGATACTATCAGGTAAGTCCTTTCACCTCCAATTTAGTTTCATTAAAATAGTTTCAAAGTTAATATTTTTTTAGTATTAACTTTATGGTACTTTTAGTTTTTTTATTGTATAAGTTCTGAAATGTCATATCCGCCATGATTTTAATATCTAACTCGTGCAGAATTCGCTTGAATTGATACATCTAAGTGGTTGCTAGTTGACTGCTTCTTTACCCAACAATGAACAATGCTGTCACTTGCTTATGTTCTCCCTTCATCCCCCTTTTATGTAGTTTCGGAAATTAAGAATGCTAGTTATGGACAACATAACTGATTAAGTTAAAACATACCTTCTTGCTAAAGCCTGGGTTGAATAATACTTGTTAAACAGTTCACTTAGTTGTTTTTGTTGCTATTGCTTTCAATACCATCATATCATATCTAAAGCTAACCCCGCTGTTCAAATGCAATCATTATGAGCATTCAGAGCTGAGGTTACAATGAAATTCTTCAAAATAGTTGACTTTCTGTGGGCCTTTACATGTCTTCTTCTTCCCATCCTAGACTTGTCAGAAGATTTAAGCTGTTATGACTACCTTGTTTCTCCTGAACTTAATTCTCTCCTTTTTTTTTTTTTTTTGTCTTACTTGTTTGCTTACTCCTCCGCGAGAATCATGTAGACATAATTACTTGTTATATCTTGCAGGGCCACCTGATGCAGATGACGATGATGACGCCACCCAGCATCAACTCTGAGCTGTACTACCTCAACAAGGAAGACCGGTTGCTTCGATGGCTTTTAATTAAACACCGTGGCACACATTTCGGAGGGGGCTTGACGGCCGAAGATGCAATCAAAAGGGAGCTTGAGAGTTGCAGGGATGTTTTTCAGGAAGTTGATATGCTTCAAGCAGATGATGACGACGATGAGGATGAGGATGAGGACGAGCAACCCAAATAAGAAGCACAACGAGGAAACTGAATTTCCCGTTTTGTTTTTGTTGTAGTTTTGATCAAGGATTGCATAAACCTGAACTGCAATCAAATGTGATGTGATATGCAGGTGTTGAAATAATTCTTTTTTTTTAATCACTAATCATAACATGCAAAACATTTTTCATTACATAATCTTGATTAATAAGGTATGTTAATCACTATGTTGATCACATTTTCCGACCTCATTCTTAACTGAATGTGATCGCTAACCTCCATCAGTGGAAAGATCTGAGGATCCAGCACCGAGTTATAAACAGGTATCTTTCCTTCACTAAAACCTTAACAACCCTTGTCTCGGGAGAATCTCCACCTTTTCATTCTCCAGAGGCACGTCGTCTCGAGAGAATCTCCACCTTATCATCTTCCTGAGATTCTTGTGTGGTTTCTGTTGTCTGAGGTAAGAATCTTTGTTTGGATTTTGAAGATTAGAGTTTTGGTTGTGTTGAAACCCATTAGTAGAGATGAGTGTGGTAGGTTTCCCATGATTGGGGAGGTAAAATTCACCATTGTTACCTGACATAACATACCAAACACCAATTAAGTTGGTTAATTGAATAAAAAAAAATCATTTTAGCCCGTCGAATTAATCCCTGAAATATTTCCCTATGTTATGTTAGCATGTTTAAAGTCAAAATTGGATAAAAAATATTTGATTTTAGAAAATATTCTCGGTAACCACTCCTAGTAATCTAAATAGGATATAAAATATAGGTGTCATAATTTCATTGATGGGATATGAAGATAAAAAGAAATAGGATAGAAGATTTTATTGCTCCAACTTGATATGTTAAAATTAGACGTGGTTAATGCAATGGACAAAAGAAATGAAACTAACCCATGAAGCAAGATGTACTCTAATTAACCACCAAAGGGTGTGCGCGTGGAGCTTCTGTTCCTCTCAAATCTTGTAACGCAAAATACTCACTAGCCGTTTTCCACCTCCCATGTTGAAACTTGAAGATTGAAGTATGATGATTATGCATTCAAGTGGAATGGCACTATGGCAGCCGATCCACCTCATCGTTCTTCAAGAGAGAAGAAAAAAAAAAGAATTTTTTTTTATTTTGTAAAGTCGAAACTTGAAGATTGAAGTGTCCGTCGGCCGAGTGGGTGTTTGCGTAAAGCTGTAGCTTATCGATAAGTCTTGAAAGTTCTTTGAAAGTGATGAAAGTAGTGAAAGTAAGTGAAAGCTGTTGATTTTGATAATTTGTAAGTGTTTGCAAAAAGTGCTGAAAATCAAAAATTAATATTTAAAAATATTAATAAAGTAGTATCTTATAAAGTGAAAATGTTATTTATTTCTCAATTATTAAATAAATTTCGAATTTTTATACAAATAAATTTAAAATTTATTTCCACTCATATAAAATAGTATTTTAATAAAAAATATTAAAATAAAAATTAGAAAAAAAATTAAGTATAATTAATATTATTAATTAAAATCAAGAAAAAAAATTATAAATTATATTAATAAAAAAAATTTACTTATTCTTTATTAAATGATAAATAAAAATTATACATATAAATAAGCAATATCGATCATTAATTAAAAAAAATAATTATAAAATTATAATATAATTTATTAATTAAAAAGGTTAAAAATTATAAAAGCTATAAGCTATCAGCTTCAGCTGCCTAATACCAGCTTACGAAAATTCTCTATCTCGGACCAAAATAGCTTTCAGCTGCCTCTATAAGCTGGATTTTGCAAACACTTATTTTATTTATCGAGGCAGCTAAAAGCTATAAGCTGTTTGCAAAAGCTATTGCAAACACCCCCTGAGTGAAGGATGGAGATAGTGAAAGAAAATGTATATTCTTTTTTCACACTAAATAATCTTCAGTTTGATATTGACTTCCGTGTTGAAGAAGTAATCAAATTTGAATCACAAATTTATTTATTGACTTACAAGCTAGGTTGCACGGACACGGACAAGGGACACGGCATTTTTTGAAAAATTTAGGACACGACACGGGCGCTGATATAAATTATTAATATATATATATATATATATATATATATATAAATTTAAAAATGACCAAGTCAAATTTTTCAATATCAAACTCATAGTTCTAATGATCAACTCAAACGACATAGTCATAATTCATAAGTAGATAACAATAGCATAAAAATGTAAAATACTAAATAAGTAGATAATCTAAATACATTAGTAAGGTAAGTAATATTTAATTATTTAATTATATATTTATTTACTTATTACTAATGTAAGGTAAGTAATATTTAATTATATATTTATTAACTTATTACTAATTATATATACGTATCTCACTCTCCCTTTACTTATTTAATTTTATATTTATTTACTTTTTACTAATTTCTAACTACATGGTTCATTCAACCGTGTTCACTACAAAACTAAATCAAAAAACGTGTCCGTTGTCCTCTTGGGATGGCAAAGTTGGTGAAGGTGGGTAGGCCCGGGACCGATAGGTCCTGAGTTCAAATCCTACTGGAAGCAACTTTGTGGAGCCTGTCACCTATGGTTAGTTTAGGCTGGTTGAACTCTCCTGTGTGGTTTGCAGACTACTGCACAAAGAGCGGGGTTTACCCAGTGCGCACCGAAGGTAGCGGCTGCGGGTTCCACGTATCAAAAAAAAAAAAAAAAAAAACGTGTTCGTTCCGTGTCGGACACACAAATCGCCGTGTCCGTTCCGTGTCGGACACACAAATCGCCGTGTCCGAAAACGTGTCCGTTTTTTATTTTTATTTCTTGACTCGTTTTTGCCGTGTCGGACACGTGTCGGGCGCGTATCCGGACGTGTCCGTGTCCGACACAGTACGACGGGTTTTTTCGGAGTGTTCGTGCAACATAGCTTACAAGCAGTCCAAATACTCACGCTAATCAAATTTGAATCACGAATATATTTATTTATTTACAAGGAGTCCAAATACTCACGGTAAGCCTGTATAAGTATGTAAATCTCATGTTTGGTTTTCAGGCTATTGCACAGGAGTAGGCTGTATAAGTAGGGTTTACCTAGTGCGCACTCCGATAACGGTTTGGATTATCCTCGTCATAAAAAAAATGTAAATCTCCGACACATCCCTCCGCAACCAATTTAAATCAGGTGTATTTCCCTAACCTAAACATCACATTTTTAGGCCAACACCCCCCAAGTAATATAAAACTTGAGGGCCACTCTATGCCTATATAAGCATTTATATCTATATAAAAAAAATACTCATCCCATCCCATAAAAAAATCATGTATTTCTTTTTGGGTATCTCATAAAAATTATCTTGTTTTCAAAAGAGGTTGTGGGTCCTACACCTTTGCCCAACTCAAATCAATTCAAAAATTACATGAGTCTCACCTCTCTACTTCACAAATAAATTCTAAATAATTAATTAATTGTATGAGTTTCACATCTTTACCAACTAAAATTTAACTCTTCTAAATTACCTGCCCCTCGTCATCATAAATGATCCGCTTGCCTCGAAATGACCTGGACCAATAGAGAAATCTCAATTCATTGGGTCTTTCGATACAATCAAATAGAAAGCCCCAAGTGCGCCATATTCTAGAAGTCCAAACTATGTAATTGAATTAATCCAAAGAAACAAAACACTTGCTATAGAATAGATGTAGTATATTTAACACCTCCCTCCGCAACCACTCCGCAACCACTCGTGAGTCACCATATCATGAGCTAGCGGCGCTGCAACCATCAAATCAATTAAAAGGAGAGCAGGTGCTGCAGATCTATAACGATTATGCATTAAAGTGGAACCGCAACTCAGGTACCCCCTCGTGGTACAAAAAAGAAAGAAAATCTGTCGATGGCCTAGCGGTTAAGGTGGGTGGCCCGAGACCGATAGGTCCTGGGTTCAATCCCCACCAAGACCGCTAGGTGTTGCCTGTCACCCTGTCACATTAAGTGTGGTTGAACCCTCCTGTGTGGTTTGCAGGCTACTGCACAAGGAGCGTGGTTTACCCAGTGCGCACCGAAGGTAGCGGCTGCGGATTCCATGAATCAAAAAAAAAAAAAAAAAAAAAAAATCTGTATTGTTGAAACTTCAAGATTGGAGTGTTAGTAAGACTAAGTGAAGGATAGGGATAGTGAGAGAAAATGTCTATCCCTTTCTCTCAATTAGTAATCTTCATTTTCATATTGATTTCCACGTTCAGATACACAGACGTCCGTCAACTGATTTTGGGAAAGTGGGTGGTGGAGTCAAGAGCCGAGAAAATGCACTCAGAGATGGCCGGAGACATTCCCAATCGTCTAGGACGTCGCCCATGCCTACAACAGTGCCGCCATTAAACTCTACTAATCAAGAGCCCAAATAAACCTCCAAATCCCCCGGTGGTCCGTCTTCTCAATCTCACTCGTCGTCAGATCAGTCTAGCTCCTCTTTGTCAACGCTCCACGTGATCCCTCTATCGTCGGGGTTGGGCCTCATGTTCTCGACTCCGCCGCCGCCCAACATCTTACCTCAATTGCCAACGTAGCAGACCGACGAAACGACTGATTTGAGGACGACGTTGAATCCCACCCCAACAAATCCTGACACAAGCTCATCTTATCAAGAACCTAGCAACGATTGTCAAAATCTGCAGCAGAATTAGAATCAAAATCCACAACATTTGCTGGAAGAGATCAGTTCACTGTATGTTAATCACCTGAGAACCAACGGCAGTGCCGACAACCCTTCTCGATTCGGCGGTCGGTGCAGCTAAGTGAGACCAGCATTTCGGAATCGTATTGCTTCAACAATCCCAGCTTTTTCGATATATGGAATATATGTTATAAATAGTTCCTGCACGCACAAATAGATTGGGTAGCTAGGGAAACTAATGTTATTTGAGGTTCTTGTTGAAGGAGTGAGAAATTCAATATATACCGCAGCGCTTTGATTTGCTCGCGTATAGGATCTTCTGATATGTGTTCCGATGTCTGCTTTCCATTTGGATGGACAAAGAACTCGAGAAGCATTGAAGATCACATTTTTCTCTTTCTCAGCGTGCGTTTGTTTGTGATTTCGTGCATTATGAATTGTGTGTCAATAATAACGTAATACGTTATTACATATATTAAACCCATTAATTAATTAATTAATTTCTAATGAGCTTCAAACAAGATCATTAATTAATTAATTAATAACTATGCTACTTATTATTTATGTCAGCTAAATAAATCCAGATAAAATAATATCCATATTATTACACTACAAGATTATGTCGAATTCCCGACGGAAACTTCCGTCGACAAAGCATAAAAATCCGTTGGCTAATTAAAGTCCCGACGGATTACCGACGAAAAAATTCCGTCTGCTCCTGGGTGTCGTAAAAATTCCGTTGGCTGCTTGTCATTGGTCGAGGTTCAGGAAAGTTGGTGAGACAGAACAGACTTCAAGGAGATCTGAAGCTGACTTCTCTCTTCCTCGTATTGACTCTGCTGATTTAACTTTTAGAGAATCTGACAGTCAGAAGACTGTCCAGCCGTTGTTGAGTCTGATCTCTGATTCAGTAGCATGCTCCTGCTGAGTCGGCTCTACTGAAGATCAGCTCTCAGTTCAGTGAACTACTCCTGCTGAGTTCAGTTCTACTGACTCCTTTCGCATATCTTGCTCCTGCCGAGTCCAAAGATCACTGAGTCTTCTACTTCTGGAACTGAGGCATGTAATCTACTGAGCGCCTGAACCAGATGCAGAGTGTCTACTGAGTCTGAAACCTCAGAGACAGAACAAAACAGGTTACAACTGAATGGTTCATCAGTCAAGATAGGTTTTGGGATCTTCAAATCTTCAGTAAGTATTCAGTGCACAGAGCTACTGAGTTATGTCTCAACTGATTGTGAGAAGACTGAATCATCTCCCAACAATATATATATTTGATAGAGGAGGCGCCGCGGGATCATACACGCACAGAAGATTCATAACCTCCGATCCCATTATTCACGCCTACACACCGAAAACCATAGCTATTCATCATGGCCGATTCATCATCACCTTCTACACCATCAATCCACGCCGAATCTGAGAGAGAGATACCGAGAGCCGAGATCGACGAACACCGAGAGAGAGTTGCCGAAGCCGAGAGAGATCCGACCGAGGGTTTAGATCAGATTTCAAAGTTCGAATTCTTATTTTAATTCCGTGAATTGTAGTTTGATTTGGAGAAACAACATATTCCTGCTTCCGTTTTACATTCCCGTATTTGGATTGCTTCCGCTTAATTTCCCTGTATGATGATTTGAAGACTTTAATTTATGATCTCATAATTCCTAGGGTTTAATTTCGTACTTATTGGTATTATGATTATTTTGTTATTGTTTGAATTTTTGTGCATAATTATTTCATGATTTTCAGCATGTTTTGTGTTCTGTTCTGCAAACCGGTCTTTCTAGCTAAGTCTTTTAAGGGGCCGGCGAGATATGAAACACACACCACCTTATTTTCGTGAGACTATAGCTTAAAATTAATCACTTAGTTTCTGAATTAATCTAGGTTTAATTAATTGGATTGATTAATTTAGGCTTGATCACCCTAGATTAGTTTAATTCATAGCTAATTTAGTATTTCCGTCGTTTCTCGTGGGTTTAGGCTAAATAAGTAGCAAATTGTTCTTAGGACAATTGAATTAATTTGGTAGGAGACTATTAGATGCCCACCATACGAGTAGGCTCCTAAATTGGGTTCCCTTAGTTCTTAAAGCTGATTAGGTGTTAAATCTATTGATTGTCCACCAACGTAGGTTGCATCTAATTTAGAGAATTAGTCGTTTCAATGCCCACCATGGCGATTATTGAATAATTAAGGGGGAATAGGGGATATGTCAGTTTAATTACGGTGTCCTACAACCAATTGATTTAAGTAGATTAATTAATTATTAGTGTCAGTGATCGATTGTGAGTGTGTGTGAATCATCTTGCTGGACCCGCTTTTATTTGCATTAGTAAATTTTGTGTCTTTAATTCTTGCTTTAATTTCGTTATCTTTAGATTAGATCATTCCCAAAACTTGCGTGGTTGCTAACCAAACCTTGATTGATAGGATTTTTAGGTCTAAAGTACTCCGTTCCATGTGCTCGATACCTGTTGCTATACTAATTCTAGTTCTAGCAATTTTGTAGGATTATTTGGTGTAAACAGCGATCCACCAAATTGGCGCCGTTGCCAGGGAATGGGGTTATCTTTAAGCTTATTTTTTCTACTAATCTTTTGTGTTTTTTAAGTGTTGCATGAGCAGGTCTTCCCGCCCTTTTCTACACTTCGATCCAGAAATCGAAAAGACTGCGAAAAGGAACCGGAAGGCAACAAAGCTGCAAAAGCAACTAGTGCTGTCACAAGCAGAAACAGGTCCGACTAACCAGACAGAGGAAAGGACCAGTGAGTCAGAGTCTGAAATCGGTCCGACAAGTCAGATAGACCCGTTTTCTGAAGGCAGCAATTCTGAATCTGAAGAAAACATGGCTGAAGAAGAAGGAGCCAATCTGAAGATGAACTCAGGTTCGAGGAACTTGGGAGAGGACTTGCCCGGACCAATCAACATAATTACCACTGAGCAGATAGATGTGAAGCTAAATTTGGTCGCGGCATGTCCAAAGTTTTATGGGAAGCTGAACGAGAATCCTTTTGCTTTTCTAGAGGGATTCAATCAGGTCTGTGATCTGCACAGACAAGGTCATTTGGATGCTTTCAAGCTCAAGGCATTCCCTTTTACTCTACAAGATAGAGCTCGAGCATGGTTTTCCGAACTTCGACCAAGATCGATTCCTACCTGGGCTCAGATGCGTCAAACATTCTTGGATAATTATTTTCCTCAATCCAAGATGAATGTACTAAACAAGGAGATTTCCGAGATTACTCAAGAGCTTGACGAGTCTTTTGGAGCATACTGGGAGCGATTTGAGAAGTTAGTTGATAGCTGCCCAAACCATAGTTTTTCTGATGTGGATCTGCTATAATGCTTCTACCAAGGAATGACAAATGAGTCCAAGACCATGGTGAATGTCAGATTAAAGGGTAGCTTTGCTAACAGCTACTACACTGATGCGAAGGCAATCATTGAAGGCCTTGCAGAGTCTACATCGCAATACAAAGGACCAAGGATGCAAAGGAAATCTGTGAACCTTTCGAGTGGAGACTTTCTAGACGATCTAGATATGAAGGTTGGGATGAAAATGGAGGAAAAATTCAGCCAACTTGAAGACAAATTGGATCGGTTATTTAAGGAGAGGAATCCTCCTTCCTCTTCCTCTTCATCTGCGCGCACGATGACTGATCATACATGTGGTGCATGTGGTCAAAGAGGGCACACATCTCTGCAATGTCAAGGCGAGGATGTAAATGCAGCCGGCAATTGGAATGGACAGAACAAGGTTCATCCGAACTTAAGGTGGAGACAAGATGATCAAGCGCCACAACCGCCAAGGAATCCTCCACAACAATCATTCCAACAGCCTACTTACCAACATCAACAATATCAACCACCGCAGCAATAAGGGTTCCAACAACCCTACAAACCTCCACATCAAAGGTAATTCCCGCAGCAATTTCAGCAGCAGACTGGCCTGTCTGGCCAGACAGACCAGAGCAGTCCATTGGAGAAAATGATGGCTGAAATGATCAATTCACAGAAGAATGCCATTGCATACCAGCAACAGATGCAAGAGGAGTTCACTCAGACTAAGAGGGATACCCAAAACACCTTCGAGAATTTAGCTAAGCAGATTTCCAAGTTAAATTCTTCAGTTCAAGAGATAAGAGGAAGTCAAGGGAAGCGCCATCTCAAACTGAGCCCAATCCGAACTCCCACAATTGCAATAAAATCGTGTTGAGGAATGGGAAGGAGTTGTCCGGACCCGAACCGAAGGTGAATTCCAACAAGACTCAATGCGCAAAGACGGGGCCGAGCCGACTGGACCGAATATTTCGGCGCCCGGGAAGACCCGACAGAGTTGCAGAATCTGGCTGATGGGGAGCTGACTGACAGAGAAGGTCCGAGCGCCCGTAAAGACATCACGAGTTGCGGAATTTTTCGATGAAGTTTCGCGCAGCGAGAACGTCGATCTGTCCAGACAGACCCTAAAACTGCTATACCTCCACCGTTTCCTGAAGTATTGGAGAGGAAACGAACACTGAACAAGGACTATATGGACTATGTGAAGTTGTTCGGAAAGCTGGAAATCAACATACCCTTTTTGGAGGCTGTGAAAATTCCCCAACTTGGGAAATTTGTCAAAGATTTCATAGCAGGCAAGATCCAGCAAACCGAGAAAGTGTTGATGGATACATCTGTGTCAACAATTATCCAAAAGATGCTACCTACAAAATGCGTGGACCCAGGTATGTTTACTCTTCCTTGTCTTATGGGAAATGTGATGGTTAAGCAGGCTATGTGTGATTTAGGTGCATCAATCAATGTTATGCCACTTTCTGTGTATAATCAATTAACTGGAGTTGAATTGGTATCTACTAATGTGATTATACAGCTTGCTGATAGATCATGCATTGCACCTATTGGTTTACTTGAAAATATCCTTGTCAGAATTAATGATTTTGTCTATCCTGCTGATTTCTATGTTATAGATACAAATGATAGGCAAGTTGAGGGTACTGCGGTTGTTTTGTTGGGTAGACCATTTTTAAAAACTGTGAAAGCTGTGATTGATGTAGATGAAGGTTCTATTAGTGTGTGATATCATAATGAGACTTATGTTCATCATATTGCTAGTGCACTTAAGAAACCTTATGATCATGAAAATGAAATGGTTTTTTTCGCGACGAGATTGAGAGTTTTGTCCAAGATTATCTTGAGACACATTTGTTGCAGGATAAAATGGAACTCACTCTAATCAAAGGGCTGACTGACCATGACCTTAAGGATATTAGGGATGAAGAGATCCGCGACAGCATCAAAGCACTCTATGCAGCACCAGAATTTGCTGCTGTCAGCAGTATCGCTAATCTGCCCAGACATGCCGAATCTGACAGAATTCGCCTTCATTGGTGAAGCCATCAGTTCTCGAACTGAAGCAACTTCCCAAGCATCTGAAATACACCTATCTTGGAGATGATGACACGCTGCCAGTCATCATTAGCAAGGAGTTAAATCAAGCTCAAGAGGAGGCCTTATTGGCAGTTTTGAAGAAGCACAAGAAGGCGATTGGCTGGACTTTAGCCGACATCACCGGCATTAGTCCTGACATCTGCACTCACTCAATTCATATGGAGCCTGATAGTAAGCCATTCCGAGATCACCAACGGAAGCTCAACCCTAACATGCGAGAGGTGGTGTTGAAAGAAGTACTGAAGCTTCTTTCTATGGGTATCATTTACCCTATTTCTAATAGCAAATGGGTGAGTCCCGTTCATATGGTACCGAAGAAGTCTGGCTTCCAAGTTGTGGAAAATGAGAAGAATGAATTGGTACCAATGCGATTGGTAACTGGATGGCGTATGTGCATCGACTACAAGAAGTTGAATGAAGCTACACGGAAAGACCATTTTCCGTTACCTTTTATTGATCAGATGTTAGAGAGACTTGCGGGGGCAAGCCTATTTCAACTTTTTGGATGGATACAGCGGCTACTTTCAGATCCATGTGAAGGAGGAGGATCAAGACAAGACCACATTCACTTGTCCCTTTGGCACTTTTGCATATAGACGTATGTCATTCGGATTGTGTAACGCACCGGGCACCTTTCAAAGGTGCATGATGAGCATCTTTTCGGACTTGATCGAGGATTGCATTGAGGTGTTCATGGATGACTTCACAGTTTACGGGAATTCATACACGGGATGCTTGAAGAGTTTGGACAAAGTCCTTGCTCGGTGTGTGGAGAAGAACTTGGTAATTAACTATGAGAAGTGTCATTTTATGGTGACCGAAGGAATTTTACTTGGTCACGTGGTTTCTAGCAGAGGGATTGAAGTAGATAAAGCCAAAGTCGACTTGATTGCAAAGCTGCAGCCCCCTACATCTGGAAAGGAGATCCGAGGTTTCCTAGGACACGCTGGATTTTATCGGCGTTTCATCAAAGACTTTGCAAAGGTAGCTCAACCACTCACAAGGCTTCTACAACAAGATGTTGAATTTGTGTTTGATGATCAGTGTAAGGAGGCCTTCAACCTCCTTAAGACAAAGCTCACCACCACCCCAATAATGCAGCCTCCTGATTGGAACAAGCCCTTTGAAATTATGTGTGATGCATCTGACCGGGCCGTAGGAGCAGTTTTGGGACAGAAAAATGGAAAAGAGAGCCATGTAATTTATTATGCTTCGAAGACACTTAACCCAGCTCATTGTAATTACTCTACTACGGAGAAGGAGTTGTTGGCTATTGTCTTCGCATTCGACAAATACAGATCTTACTTGCTTGGTTCCAAAATTGTGGTCTACACTGATCATGCTGCCGTCAAACATCTTCTATCCAAGAAGGAATCCAAACCTCGTTTGATTCGATGGATACTCTTACTTCAAGAGTTTGATTGGGAGGTAAAGGACAAAAGGGGAGTAGAGAATCAAGTGGCCGACCATCTAAGTCGTTTGATCCAAAAGGAAGATGAAGAATCAATTAAGGAGATTTTTTCCGAGGAGCATCTGTATGCAGTTCCCAAATCTGTTACCAGTCTGGCCCGTCTGGACAGACAGGCCCCTGCTCAGTGTTTTACAGCCACTGCTCAACCACAGCTCCGACTGACCAGACAAACCGAATCCGCTCCAGAACGGCTAAATGCCATGGGTAAGATTTCTAGACTCCCTTGGTTTGCTAACATTGTTAATTACTTGACCTCCAAGCATATTCCCTCCGATTTCACGCATTCCCAAAAGAAAAGATTGGAGAGCGAATGCAAACAATAGTTTTGGGATTCTCCAATACTATGGAAGATGGGAGTGGATCAAGTAATTCGCCGTTGCATTCCTGAAGCAGAACAAGGTGAGATTCTTCATCATTGCCATTCGTCCCCTTATGGTGGACACTTTGGTCCAAAACGTACTGCCAGAAAGGTTTTGGATGCAGGTTTTTTCTGGCCGACCTTAAACCTCGACTCATACAATTTCTACAAGACATGTACACGTTGCCAAATGACCGGCAACATATCCTAGAAGGATGAAATGCCCCAAAAGCCTTTGCGCTTTTGTGAGATCTTTGATGTGTGGGGCATGGACTTCATGGGTCCTTTCCCGAGCTCGTGCGGGAACTTGTACATTTTGCTTCTTTGTAGAGTACGTGTCTAAATGGGTCGAGGCTAAGGCCGTAAGGACTAATGATTCTAAAGTGGTTGCAGGTTTTCTTAGAACTAATATATTTAGCAGATTTGGAGTGCCGACGGCCATCATTAGTGATCAAGGAAGCCATTTTTGCAACCGCACTATAGAAGCACTCATGAAGAAATATGGTGTCAAGCATCGTATCTCTACGCCCTACCATCCACAAACGAATGGGCAAGCCGAGGTTTCCAATAGGGAAGTTAAGGCCATACTTGAGAAGACCGTGAATCCTTCTAGGAAGGATTGGAGTTTGAGGTTAGATGATGCTTTATGGGCCTACCGTACTGCTTACAAAACTCTTTTAGGTATGTCTCCGTATCGGCTTATTTTTGGGAAGCTTTGCCATTTACCCGTGGAATTGGAGCACAAGGCATGGTGGGCTGTTAAGAAGGTTAATATAGATCTACAAGGGTGTGCGAAAGAGAGAAAGTATCAATTGCAAGAGCTTGAGGAGATCCGTCGTGAGGCCTATGACACGGCAATGAGGTACAAGGATCGTACCAAGGCATGGCACGGCAAGCACATTCATACTAAGAACTTTGAGGAAGGTCAATTGGTGTTGTTATATCAGTCACGCCTCCGTCTCATGCCGGGCAAGCTCTGTTTGCGTTGGATCGGTCCATTTCGGATTCGATCCGTCTCGAAAAGTGGAGCAATGATGATCTCTAAATTGGACTCTAATGCGGAATTCACTCGTCAATGGCCACCGTCTCGAAACTCTACCATGTTCTTTGAGAGGATGGAGGTAGTGGATGAGCTTAGCTTGTCCATTCCCTCTTATTCTTGATTTTAGAAGGAGTCTAGTCGAAGACAATAAAGAGATGCGCTACCGGGAGGCAACCCGGTTTGTTTTTCCTGTTCTTGTTCCTTTTATTTATTTTGGTTTCGTCTTTGTTTTTTGTGTTGTTTTTCCAGATCTAAGCTATAAAAGATGTCAAAGAGCTTAAGTGTAAGGAGGCGATTAAAAGCGGAGTCGAAATGTCGAAGAATTGGAGTTGGGAGTAATGATATTTTCTTCATAGGGGCCATTTTGCAATTTCCGAAAGTATGGAGTTTGGCAAAAAAATAAAAATAAAAATAAAAAAATAAAAAAATATTTTGAAACTGCCGATACACGATTTCCTCCCACTTTCTCCATTTCTACCCATTTCTCCCCAAATAAACCAAATCACCTCCTTCTTCAAATTCTTCACTTCCATTTCAAAATCAACCCTAAAACCCACCAAATCTCCTTGCCCAATTCGACGCTATGGCCCCGAAAAAGAAATCGAAACTTGCAAGTGAAGGAGCTCCCTCTTCGTCGATGACAACCGCGGGCGAGACTTCTACGCGGCGGCCGCCGCGTCGCACCGGCCGAATACGCCGCGCCCTCCACCCAACTGTAACCGGTCCGTTCCTTATCGATGAGGAGGAACCGACCATTGTTGCTCCACCTGCTGAAGCCGCCGAAGAACCGGCCGTCGCCTCCCCTGCTACCGAGGCCACCGCCGCTGCATCCGCCGAAGAAGATGAGACCAACGACATCAACTGGTCCGTCCCAGTGACCGAGTTCCCCTCGGCCGATTTATATGATCGATTTCCCTTTATTCGGGAAAATAGCCCATATACGCCGCCTCCACGCTTCGACGGGATTCATTGGGTCGATGAGGTTAGGGCCACTTCAAATCAAGTTTCGGATGAGTCCGATTATGAGCCGTCAAGTGAAGACGAAGACCTATCTCTGGAGCAGCTCTCATTAGCTGATTCGACCAACTCCTCATCGTTCCCGTCATCCACCGCGTACGGGAACCTCATCGTCTTACAATTTTCCGAACAGAGATGTAGTCCGTGCAGTAGCCACCTTTGAGGACGAGCCATACCGGCATCGCGCATTCACTCACCAAAGCAAGAATTTTCGGAATGGCCGCTCCATTGACCACGGTTTCCTCCGCTCCACGGGCGTCCAAGGTACGTTTTATGAGTATTTCCGCCGTATTAGTTGGCTGTGGTTAACTGAATCTCATCACTATCCATGCTATCATGCTCTTACTGCTGAGTTCTTCAATACATTCTCTTTTACCCATGTGACTGATGTGTATGTGAAGAGTATATCCTTTCGTATTGGTTGTGTGTTCTATGAGATGTCTTTGGTTGAGTGGTCTGCACGTTTGGGTACTGTGTTGTTAGAGGATTTGGATGATGATACATATGCTTCTACTCCTCGTGGTGTACCTTCTGCACTTGGTGATTATGTTGGTTCTAGGACTGCTTGGAATTTGATTGCCCCTTCTGATCCCCAGATGTTCCGCTCCTCTTACTCTGATATTTCATATGTTACTGATCCTGCATTGCGTATGTGTCATCAGTTTCTTTGCCACAATTTGACTGGGCATTGGACTGGTTTTACTACCCTCACGGATAATGATCTTTATTTTCTGTGGTGCATGCATACGGGGCGGCGGGTTGATCTAGGTTATTGGGTAGCTCGTAGCATGAGTGATCTTGCTACTCATCCGGCTAGGCATCTTACTTTGTGTCATCTCTTTGCTACATTTCTGGCACGTAATTTTATCATTTTTGATGATTCTCTGCTTACTCGGTTGTGTCCTCCACCTTTGTTTGACCTTGAGTTGATGGGCCATGCCCGCATTTGCTATAGGGAGCCTGATGGTACTATTAGATTTTATCCGCCGAGACCTCGAGTCCCGAGTGCTGCTCCATATGTAGCTTTGCAAGTCCCTAGCGATTCGGTCCGGGTGTTGAGGGTTGAGGTTGTTGCTGTTCGGCGGCGCTTTGATGATTTGGAGCGCACGGTTCTCTCTCGTCTTCCGCCTCCGGGTGATCGGTGATGTCATTTCCCCCACTTTTTATTTATTTTTTTTGTGTTTTATGTTTGTGTCTTTGTTTTGCTTCTCTTTTACTTGCTCGTTTGCAACGATCAAGTGTAAGGAGGGGTAGTTTGTTATGTGTTTTTTGTCATGTTCTCCGTCCTTTTTCTTTGTCTTTTCTTGTGTGAGGACACACAAGGGGTTAAGTGTAAGGAGGGATGTCTTTACGTCGTTTCACTTTGTGTTGCCATTTCTTTTGTGTCGTCGAAGCATGCCAAAAATTGAGTTGTTGATGCACTCTTGTTCTTGATTTAAGCATGTTTGGTTGTGCTTTATGTCTCAATATGCAAACTTGTAGTTGTTGTGAAGAGTAGGATTTGGTGCACATTTGTATGTGATTTGGGATGACGAATAATAAGTGAATTGTGGATCGAATTTTACACACACTCCGTATATTAGATTTGAGCCGTTAAAGTAGGACACTTCCTACTAATTTCATTGAGAGTGCGCACTTGTGATAAGTGATAGGAGGCACTAGAGATTGAGCCATTTAACCGCGACAATATTTTTCCTACCTTGCATTATCCCCTAGTGAGCTAATTTGTGCCTTGTCCTATTATTTGATTTAGTCAGAAAAATACAAACCAAGGCATTGTTAACTTTTCTTTTTCCCATGTCATTGTATGTTTTACAAGCTTATTTGAGATTGATCTATTTTTTTTTCTTGCCTACCGAGTTTGCTTGCTATCATATTTGTTGTTGCAAAATAATAGTTGACCGGAGTTGTGCATTGATAGTGTTATTTAAAGGTCAGCTCGTGTTCGTACCCGGTAAAAATATGCTGAATTTCGCTATATTGTGCTGCTGTTCTGTTAAAAAAAAATTTAAAAAATAATAAAAAAATAAAATAAATCCGAAACAGTAAACGGCAGGGGTGTTCGTGAATAAGTTGGTAGCAGCTGATATGGTGTTTTTTATGGTAGGCATTGATTTTTCATCTTTGATTATCTCAAATTTAGCAAGTATAACATGCATGACATATTTGTACAATTTGTGGAGCTTAGAACCCCTAGGACCCCTACAAACAAAAATTTGTCTATGTCCTAAGCCCCATTACAACCAAAGAAAAAGACCTCATTGATATTGCAGTTGTGACAATCTTTTATCGTGACGGATGAACTATATTTTCTTGAGTGGCTTAACCGGACTTAGATTAGAGAGTGTTGAGTGAACCGTGAGGATGATCCACTTTTGCTTAGGTTTTTGACTAAATTGATATTTGTGTGCCTAATCTTAAATTTGCAACTCTACTTGTTTGATGAGATTCATATTTGCATAGTTTGACATGTTTTTGCTAGTTCATTGAGTGTGGAGATTACGGATATAATTGGTATTGCTTCTTGTTTGTTTTGTGTCGTTTTTCTTGTCCGTATTTTTGTGTTATTCTTTTCCTTTGTTTCGTGTCGTGTTCTTGTCTTTTCCTTGTCTTGTTTTCGTCCTTGTCTTTTTATTTTAGAGTCTTGAGTCTTTGGGGAGTAATAGAATTTGGATAGTACTTATACTTTTGTTTTCTTCCGTTTATTTTGGCATATATTGTGGCGGTTGGATTGCTTTTTGGTGTTGTTTTGCAGTTCTTATGATGATGTGGCATTGACGAGGCGTTGATGTGGTGGTTGCAAATTAAAGGAAATATATGCTTAATCCGGAAGAAATCAAGAGGACAATTAAGTGTAGAAATAAATTAATATAATATACTTTATATTATATCTTTCTATACTTAGATGACCTAATTGGAGAGGTGAAAAAGGAGCATATATATATTTGATAGAGGAGGCGCCGCGGGATCATACACGCACAGAAGATTCATAACCTCCGATCCCATTATTCACGCCTACACACCGAAAACCATAGCTATTCATCATGGCCGATTCATCATCACCTTCTACACCATCAATCCACGCCGAATCCGAGAGAGAGAGATACCGAGAGCCGAGATCGACAAACACTAAGAGAGAGTTGTCGAAGCCGAGAGAGATCCGACCGAGGGTTTAGATCAGATTTCAAAGTTCGAATTCTTATTTTAATTCCGTGAATTGTAGTTTGATTTGGAGAAACAACATATTCCTGCTTCCGTTTTACATTCCCGTATTTGGATTGCTTCCGCTTAATTTCCCTGTAGGATGATTTGAAGACTTTAATTTATGATCTCATAATTCCTAGGGTTTAATTTCGTACTTATTGGTATTCTGATTATTTTGTTATTGTTTGAATTTTCGTGCATAATTATTTCATGATTTTAAACATGTTTTGTGTTCTGTTCTGCAAACCGGCGTAGCTAAGTCTTTTAAGAGGCCGGCGAGATGTGAAACACACACCACCTTATTTTCGTGAGACTAGGGCTTAAAATTAATCACTTAGGTTCTGAATTAATCTAGGTTTAATTAATTGGATTGATTAATTTAGGCTTGATCACCCTAGGTTAGTTTAATTCATGACTAATTTAGTACTTCCATCGTTTCTCGTGGGATTAGGCTAAATAAGTAGCAAATTGTTCTTAGGACAATTGGATTAATTTGGTAGGAGACTATTAGATGTCCACCATACGAGTAGGCTCCTAAATTGGGTTCCCTTAGTTCTTAAAGTTGATTAGGTGTTAAATCTATTGATTGTCCACCAACGTAGGTTGCATCTAATTTAGAGAAGTAGTCGTTTTAATGCCCACCATGGCGATTACCGAATAATTAAGGGGGAATAGGGGATATGTCAGTTTAATTACGATGTCCTACAACCAATTGATTTAAGTGGATTAATTAATTATTAGTGTCAGTGATCGATTGTGAGTGTGTGTGAATCATCTTGCTGGACCCGCTTTTATTTGCATTAGTAAATTTTCGTCTTTAATTCTTGCTTTAATTTTGTTGTCTTTAGATTAGATAATTCCCAAAACTTGCCTGGTTGCTAACCAAACCTTGATTGATAGGATTTTTAGGTCTAAAGTACTTTGTTCCCTGTGTTCGATACCTGTTGATATACTAATTCTAGTTCTAGCAATTTTAATTCTAGTTCTAACAATTTTGCAGGATTATTTGGTGTCAACAGCGATCCACCATTGAGACAAAAGTTTTGGGAATTACAGTTGTTTGACCGCGCTTTTTGTGTCTTTTAATTCTATGTTTTTTTGTTGGTGCATACACATTAAAACCTTGTTCAGGATTTTGTACATCCTAAAACAATAGTTTGTTAATTTCTAGTTTGGTTTTTGTGATTTTATTTTTTAGAATATTTATGAATTAAAACCGTTGTGGTTAATATTTATTACAACGTTTAAAAACGTTGTCTTTACTTAATAAGTGTTGTCGTAAGTTTATATGACAACGGTAATCAACTACAATGTAATACATTAAAACCGTTGATGTAGATTTTAAACTGTTGTTTATGTATCTAAACCGTTGTTGTAGGTAGTTACGACAACGGTTATTAACCGTTGTCTAGTAGGTCATATCTACGACAACGGGACCTTCTGCAACAGTTGAGAATGCTCATAGACAACGGTTAAAAACCGTTGTTGTAAGTCGGTATGACAACGGTTAATAACCGTTGTCTATGAGCACCTATCTACGACAACGGGACATTCCGCAACAGTTGAGAATGCTCATAGACAACGGTTACAAACCGTTGTTGTAAGTCGGTACGACAACAGTTAATAACCGTTGTCTATGAGCGCTTGTCTACGACAACGGGACCTTCCGCAACAGTGAAAATTTACAACGACAACGGTTAATAACCGTTATCTATGGGTTTTTTTGTAGTAGTGTATGTGCACACCCCCACTAACCATAGGTGAAATACAACACATAGCGGTTCCAGTGGGATTTGAACCCATGGCCTATTAGTCCCGAACCACCCACCTTCACCGCTACGCCATCTCAAAGAGACATGTTCTGTGGATATTATTTCCAATAAATGTTGTACCTCAGAAGTCACATTAATTGGTTGACCAACATTCTAAATAGTCAAAAGGAAGACGTAAAATGCAACTTTAGCTACCAAAACTAGCATGCATACATTTCATCATTATCACAAAGTACGTAACGTCATTATCAGAAACCACATATGAGTCGTATGACATATACAACTTTCATGATAGCTTTTTCATGCGTGAAATCTGATTATTTTCTAAACATACATAAGAGGCCTGGAGTATTCCTGTATGATTTACTTCAGATGTGGAATATGAGTTTCAGAATGAGATTCTCCATATATTTTGTGTTACATCTTGTGTGTATGGTAACATCATAAATGTAAACATGAAGTCTATTGGTAGATTATGGTCGGGTTTCATATTCTGTGAAGGTGAAAGCTTGTCTTAGCTTGTCTCAGTTATCATTTAATTATTTCCCAACTTTTACGTACTAAGCTGCTTTCTTCTCTCCATATGGTTAAATCCCTAACAAGTTTTATGACAAGATACTAACACTTGTTTGTTTTCCGAATTCCGATATTATACAATACCAATCATCATTTCATGGAAACAGTTGAAAAGGAAGATCGACCAAGACTAGAGTAGAACATAACAGATTTTTGATTGTGGAACGTAAACATTATGGAATAATTAAATCATAATGCTGCATGTGTAATTTGCCGATCTTTATAGGAATTGAAGATCAGTCTTTGTTAAATTGAGTCATCACTATTTTCTAATAAAAGTTACAAGTTTAGAAAATTCTTAACAATATTCATCCTCTTGTTTCTAGCAAGTCCAACACCATTGTTTGCATGTTTCTTAATGTGTTTAGTAACAAAATGAAACCTCAGTCTGTTTTTATCCTTTTACTTAGTCTATGATTGTGCCTCATGTGGCTGC
The DNA here is from genome assembly GCA_028984105.1 of Lavandula angustifolia. Taxonomy (NCBI): domain Eukaryota; kingdom Viridiplantae; phylum Streptophyta; class Magnoliopsida; order Lamiales; family Lamiaceae; genus Lavandula; species Lavandula angustifolia. The sequence continues at coordinate 21,133,828 of CM054810.1, read as the reverse complement.
TAATTAAACAACTTCATGCTACCTGTTTAATTTTGACATGATTATTGGGACCTTCAAGAAAACAAGAATAGTAAGAAGATTCTAATGAGCAGAGGGTATCAATGGGCCGGAGGCACCTGGTACTGCTCCTATACGTGGAAGCTTCATTAATTGAACACGACTGTGTAAGATCTGCAACACTTAACCCTCTTTTACTTATGTTCTTTTTGTGTGTAAAGTAGTGAGACCCGTTAGATTATATTAGAGTATTATTTTAAGTACGAGCCACTTAAAATAGGACGGAGGCACACTAACGACGATTTTGAAATTAGATAGTCTCATTGGGCTACAATAGCGACCCACCTTAGATCTGGCCCAGTTCTAAAAAAGGAGGTTTCTTGATTGCGAAGTTGGAACTAACAACTATATTAATTGCATCGAAATGATGGGTGCAGGGAAAACAACATATGACTGTGGTGTTGCTCCGCCACTGCTAAATGAGTCGTGTGTTTTCCTTTAAACTTATAAGTTATTATTACAAGTGTAATACCCCATGTAATCTTGCGTTATTTTAAGGGTTTAATACTAATAATGATAATAATAATAATTAGGATTCCAATATATATATATATATATATATATATATATATATATTATGGTTCCGGATTTATTTCCTATGATATCCTAAGTTCCCGATAGATATTGATTTCTACCTTATGATAATACCATTATTAGTAGTATATACTATATGATGAGGAGTGTACCTATTTTTATTATATTAATAAATATGTATATTGATGAATATGCATAAATATTTACCAAGATTTGAGAAATCTCTACATTATCTCCCTCTCTAGGATATACTATATAGAATAGGATCGTAGATTTTTCTTGAATCATAAAACGTCAATAACGCACGCAAGGGACGGACGTTTCAAATCTTACAAAAAACACTCATGTAGACGCGGAAATTTTTATTGGACAACACTCGTTCTTCACCACCCTTACCCATGTTGCTCATCCCGATTGGGATGGAGAAGAGAGATTGCAGGTGAGCGTGATATTTTCTACAAGAAAATCCATGTCATCATCTCTATTTTTCCCCTAAGATTTGATTTCTGCTCCGGAACGTTCTCCACACCAGCAGAATTCGCAGAGTCAAGCTCCTCCAATGGTCAAGTTTCCATTCACACTGTTTTTCCTTGAGTGGAGACGAGAAGAAGCGTGTCTATTTTTTTTCCCTACTCAACATAAAACTCCTTCAACCTTCCATTCACTGGGATGCAAATAAAGCTCTGATTTATCTCCCTCAAAAGTTTTCTCTGCTCCAAGTCTTTTTCGCTCAAGAGCATCTTGCCGTGTACGAGCCGTCGGTCACCTCTGTTCCTAGCAGCCCCTCATTCTCTGGACAACTCCCACGAAGTGAAGAAGGTAACCTCCCTTTTTCGTATTTATCCCTTGCAACGGGTTATAGCGAATCATTCACTCCTTAATCAAGTTTTGTGTTGCTAGAAAATGATGAGAAGCAAATGTTTGTATAACGTGAATTAATACTAGAAACTTGATTATTAGTTTGGTTGTTTATTCCCTTGCAAACAATTCCTCTCTCTCCCTTCCTTTTCTCTGGTGTGATTCGATCCGTGGCTGCATGAGAATTTTCTGGGTTGTGTTTAGAACAAGAAGATTTACACATGTTCGATTAAATGTCACACTTGGACAAACTATTGTATTGCCTGTTTTGTTCCAGTTTCTGGTCTCCTATTCTTTGCGAATATGAACTGATTTCCTTCACGAGAGTTGTTCGTTATAATGTTGGTAGCATACGTTTAAAATCTCAAACTAATTGGAGATGTAACATGAGAGATATAAGCCTTAGAAAATCCTTGTTGCAAAGAAATCTCCTGTTTTCGAAGCTTGCTGGCGCTGCGACTTCTGACCTGTTTTCAGAACCTTCCCCTTAACCAAAAAGGTTGAAACTCAATATCATTTGAAAGAACTTTCCGTTAGCTTTCCATAGCTACCCTTTGATCGTAAATCGGAGCAGAAACGAAAGAGATATGAGTCGTCGAACTTCGACTGTCGGAGCGCACGCGAAAGCGAGCAGCAACTTCGACCCGCGGTTTCCACCAATCTTTACCAACTTAAAACGATTAAGAACCACCCCTTTGTATATATGTTTGTGCAGGTTTTCCAATGCTGATTTCGGTTCGTGAAACGGAGTTCCGACCAAAGAGTTATTTCGCCGTCAAAGAAGGCTCGTTGCATTGTCGATTGATTTTCAAGCTGCGGAGCAGCATCATTTGAGCATTTCCGACACCCTGTTTCTTGTTCGAAACCCCTTTGACACCCATATCGTTGTAAATCCACGTCTACAGGCTTTCCAACACCACCTTTCTCTCGAAATTTGGAGCTCGGACCAAAATGTTATGCCCCGTCGAAAAGGCCTGCTCAAAAAAACCGAGTTGGCGAGAAGCGCCGAGTAGCGAGCTTCCGGCCCAATTTTTACGACCCGATCGAACTAATAACTCCAGAAAACTTACACCATCACAAACCTTAATAAACAAGGATTCCAAAACATACTTTCGATTGTGAAACGGAGTCCCGATTGCTGAGATATACCCGCTTGAAAATAGCCCAGAAACTGTTTGATGTAATTCCTAACCCATAAAATTTTAAGTGTTGAACAAAGGGATTAGCTACCACCCATTTTGCGAGATCTTTTGTTAATGGCCCTCGAATCCAAGCCCCATACCGTCTCAAACCTTGTCATTCAGGCTATCTTCAAATCCTTTCTGTTCATCATTTGGAGGTCGTATCAAGAAATTACGGATCAACGAAAATGCATCGTTGAAACACCCTACTCTTCCCGGATGTGCTGAACCCCCAACTTTAAAATAGTCTATGAGCTTCGTTCCTTCTCGAAACTCACCGAACCTTACACCGATAGAAATCTGAGTTTGTTGGCTTTCCAAAACCATGCTCGACGCATAAAATAGAGTTCGAACGAAAAAGATACGAGCCTATAAAGTACTACTGGCAGAACTGCCACAATTTCACCGACTCAAGTTCGGAGACTATATTCGATACCGAAACAACACCTGATCGAGAAAATTATTTCTACAGTCTCGTACCTTTCTTGGGACAGAATCTAAACATGAGTTTTCATCGAAGACCAACGGTCGGATCGTCCAGAAATAAAGCCGGAAATTGCTGCGAAAATCATTTTCAAAAATATATTTTATTTTCAAAATATCCCCCTTTAATACCAGAAAATTACCGAAGCTATAAAATTACCGAATGAAAAGAGGATTCTATCGAATATGTGAACAGGATATATCCGGGCAAGATTATTGAAGACAAATTTTATCTTTTCGAGAAAAATAGCGAAATAAAATCCGCTCTTCGTAACCAAAAATCTTATTTTGCTAGAGACGAACTTTGTGATCTAGAATTCGAAGAAATTCTAGGACTTTGAGATTTAACCCTAACAGGATTTATGTCTCTATTGCAGGACCCTCTGAGGAAGGACGGTAACCTCGAAAAGTGCTACGGATAATAATATCGCGCCTCGAGGTGGGTTATAATTTCCTCTAAACTTATTTTTGAGTTATTAAGCTCTTAAATTATATGAAATGTTGTTGTCCATTGAAATGTTTTATGCGCGTTCGATTAAGTTTAATGCTCTTGTATGGTCGATCGAGATTCTTGTTTTGACCTAACACGTCAGACTGGAATAGTGTACACCCCCGTTAGTTGTGCAGTGGGTTGATCTCCACTGTGCACTAACTTTTATAAGGGATTATCTGGGGAAAGGACCGATATCCAAAGTTGGAAAAGGGTACTCTGAGTAATGGCTCGAGACCCTAGATGAAATTGGATCCGACGAGAATGTGTTTCGGGATCGCAACAATAACTAAAAGAACGCGGCACGCGCGCGTAAAAGAAATGGAAAATGTTTCTTATACTTACGAGTATCTTTTTTTTTAAAAAAAAAACCTCCTAAGCTATATATTTATGTTTTGGATAACCGCAAGTTTTATAAAAGTGTTTTATTAAATGCTTGCCCACTGAGTACACTAGTACTCAACCCAAAATCTTTTCAAAAATATTTTCAGGTTTAGTGGCTGCTACTGACAGACGGATTCGAGGCGAGGGTTGTTGTCAAATAAATTCCGCTGTGCTTAATGGTTTTTGCCCAATTCGAGGAATGTAGTCCTTTTGTCTATCGTCACTCTGGACCCATCTTTATTATTAGTTATTGTTTGATCGGATATTTATCACATTTTGAACTATCCTCGAATTAAAAATCTTATAATTTAAATTTCTCGTACTATTTTGTATTATTTTCTAATCATGAATTCTTGATTTATTTACTCGTATTGTACTACACTCGGTCACACGCCCTTTCCCGAAAATCGTGCTGTGACAACAAGTTTGATGGGTTCATTGATTTCAGAGACCTACCCCATCTAACCAATCTTACATGGGAGAGACAGTGACGCGTCTTTAATTCTCCACCATCTCCGGCGACTCTCCTTTTCTCGATCTCCCATCTTTACCGATAATACATAAGAGAGTTGGGTTAAATGGGAATTCCATTCTTGTGCATGGCAAATCGCATTAGTTATGCTTTGTGCGATAGGGCCGACTTAAATGGTGTGTGTGGATGCATAAGTTTTATACCTTCTATACCACCACCTCGTGGTGGGTATTTATACTCTATGCTTGGTGCATCACTCTCTGGTTGTTGTCATTGCAGTTCACCAACATTTGCGCCTCATAATTGGTTGCTTTGATTGTGGTGAGGATGCTTAATGGAAACTTTTTGGTACACCATCTAATCTTTTATAATTTGTCAAATTTGATATCTAGCAAAAATGTCGGGTTTCTAGTTATAAAGAAGAAAAAAAATCTTTATAATGTATGACCGAAAATACACTTCATAAATCTATTAATTATCACTTATTATTAGGGTGTGATGGATCCAACCGGATGACGAATATAGGAACGTGTGGAGCAGTCTTAGGAATTGGAGATTTCGTCATCACTACATGCTCAATAAAGATAAATATAGTTCATTGTTAAAATAATTCAAAGTTAGCAAGAAAATTCATAATTTTATAAATGTGACAACTTAACTTTAAATTACATTATTGGAAACTCTGATTATTTCCAGATTAAAATATACATTCCTTTCAAAATTCTCTATTAATACATGGCACCTAAGCAGGAAATCAAAGAAAAGAAAGAGCAACTTTTCTCCATATTGGCTTGGATGCCCGGTTTCTTTTTCTTTTACATAAAATTATGGAACGTAGAAGAGATGGAAAATTCTAAAATAAGAGAAATTATAAGAACTATATATTTAGCAATTTGTTTAATATATAAATAAAACCATAAAGTGTATTAAGAAAACATGTACTATGAATTCAAGGCATTTGACTATAAGTGCAACTACTCGAAGAGATTTCATTGAATTAGTTAGTAGTGTGGATAATGGTGTCTACTCTGAATGGTGTGTGGACCTACTCCTAGTGAGTTCAAAAGCAACAAACAGTGAACATGCTCTATGAAATAGCCGGACAAATATCAATTAATAGTTGGCGACGACGACTACCCTAACTATATCTACAATTCAGACCACAACTAATCCCTTGAATTATGTTTCTACACTATTTAGAAAGAGAATATCTCCGGAATTGTTGAGCTTGCCAATTACAAAGAATTTGTCACATCGGACTGAGGTTTGTTTGTCTAACATTCAATTTGTAACAAAGGAACAAACAAAACTACATCTAAATATAAAATATAATTAAGTCATTATAATTGAAAATTTTATTTAGGGAGGAACCTTTTATTCATTTAAAGACTCCCACTTCAAATCAACTTCTCTCTCACACACACACATTTGAAAAAAAAGAAAAGAAAAAAGAAACAATGTTTTATGGGCCTCATAATACAAATTCTAGAGAACTCTATTTTCCGCTAATCGCGCAACAATTCCGCTCGGCCCAAGAAATTGATAGTAAACGTAAAATGAGAATGTGATGAAAACTCGAAGAAAGAGAATATTAACAAATCAAGACTTGTGCAATCTTGGGATTATCATATATTAGCAATAAAATAAATTTAGTTGAAAGTGGTGGTTTGCAATGAAAGAGAGAGAGGGGGAGAGAGGATGCCATCTCTCAAAGCATGCTTAAGTTGCAATCCAAGTCCATGTAAATTAAAAATTGGACGAAAAAAGAACCAATATTACGACGTTTTCATTAAGGGAAATTATTATTATTAATTATCACCACATGCAATTCTTCAAAGCATGAAAACTACATAAATGACAGTTATGGTAAGTAATAATGCCTAATTCAATAAGTGGTTGAGTTGCTAAATTTGAAATTATGTGCTCAATAAAAGGCCGAAATTAGTAATAAATAGGAGCTGAATAATGAGCGAAAATTTTTAAAAAAATCTTCCCCACCAATTATGCTTGTATTAGGCCATCTCCAACCGGCTGCATTATGGTGTATGCAGCCGGAATTCGTTCCCCAACCGAACTGCAAATTCAACTGCAAAATGGTGAAAACAACTTTTTCTCTCTCTTCCTACTGCAAAAATGGCGATCACTGCAGCAATCTGCAAAATCCGACGTGGAGTTTATATTTGCACAATAATCCTCTAATTCTTTGATAATTTCAACTTTCTTATAGGTGAAGGTGAACTGGTGAAGGTTTTTTGTTGCTGAGAGGGAGAGGCTGCTCAAAGAAGAAAATGAATAGTGCTCAATGAAGAAGGACACGCTGCTCAAAGAAAAATTATAAGGCCATTTCAAAAAAAAAATTGAGCCCATTTGTATAATTAATTAAAGGTTAAAAATTATAAGCCTTTTAATTTTTGTGCAAATTAAAAATTATAAGCCTTTTAATAAAAAATTTGAAGGTTAAAAATTATAAGCCTTTTAATTTTTGTGCAAATTTTTCATGCAACCTTTTAACTATAAATATTCTACTAATGCTGCCTCCATTTATTAATTGTTTCATTAAAATGTTCAATTTAAAAAACTAAGAACTTATTTCTTCGATCTAAATTTCTAATATTATACTGTCCATAATTTCGAAGGACAATTACATGATCCATTAATTAAGTAGTGCTATGCGTGTATTGTTGTGAGTCAATTCTTCTTACAACATCAATTAATTTTCTGCTTGAAATTAATTTGGGGCTAATGTGTAATATTGAGAAACATATAGATATTATGTAAAAGTATAAAAAGTAGTGTGAAAAGGAATATATGGTGAATATTCTTTTTGAGAATGAATTTGGAGTTGTGGGTTAGAGTGAGATTAGTGTTTGATGTGACAGATACTGCAAAATAAGATTGGGAATGGGTGTGCCCATTGGAGATGCTCTTATAGCACCAAACATAAAAACGGGCAACCCAAATATTAAAAGTCATTAAAACAAAATCATAAAGTGTGATAAAATCATTGTTGGAAACATTTATTACTTGAGCCCAGAAAAGTAAAAGGACGCGTAGTAACGCAGGTCTATAGAGAGAGAGAGAGAGGGGGTAGGGGCTGATACGTATTCTTGCAACCAACTCAACTGAGCAGATGAAAGATTAATTGATTGCGTTGCCTAACAAAGTGTCCTCTTTACAAATAGTATTGAGAAAGCCAAAGCGCCTCTTTTCCCTTTTACGAGACTACTCGTAGAAAAATTAACTATGTTGGGGAAATAATATGTAAATATTGATTCATTATGTAATTATAGATTTTCTTAGTTAGTTAATTAGTTTGAATCGGTTATAGTAGTTCGTATAGCAATCAAAGTCAAATAGGGACTTCAAATCGGATTTCAAATTAGAAATTCGTGGAGAGATTATAAGAACTTGTTTGAATCATATACGTATATCCAATATACGATTGTAACATTATAATACAATTGTATTCTACCGTATAGTGAAATCAATTAATAGTTGAAAACTCAATTATTTTATTAGTTTTACAATCATAATTAAGTAGAATGCATACCATTCTTGTCATAGCCACTTCATTATATTCAAAAGAATATTGTTCAGAACAAAACGAGTTTTATATTTTTACAAGTTAAATCTTGTTCATCTTGAACACTCTTACCATACCCACAACCACAAGTTGGATGTTCTATAAATACATTTTAGGAATAGCATCCTACTTATTTGAGTACAAAACTCAACAAGGGAAATTACATTTATTTAAAAAACTAACAATAAAGTGTCAATGTTGTGGGGACCCATATTTGTATATTTGTTAAGAGGCATGCAAACAGTGAATGAGTGAGGGGGAGCCCCCCTATTTTGTAACTTCGATCACATTTCTGAATTTCGTTATTAACATCTCCTATATGTCGAGCGTATTGCATATATATGCAATGACGAATTTAACTTTCTTAGTAATTTGCAATTAATTAAGATATTAACATTAGACTCGTCATACTAGAAAGAAAAAAGAAAGAGTTTGGTGCAACTCTTTTAATGGAAGAAATTAACACATTTGAAGAGCACATTCTTGGTGCACTCATTTTTCATGTCCCCACCCACTCCACCCACAATCAACCCATGATAATACTTAGGTGTGTTTGGAACAGCTTTCATCTACAGCTGTAGTGTTTGGAACACCCAATTTTCAGCAGAAATTTTTTACCCAATATAGTCAAGATAGAGAAGTTGCTTAAGCTGCTATAACCCAACTTTCAGCTGCAGCTTACAACTTATCTAATTTATTAGACTATTTTATCCTTTAAATATTTTATAATTTTCAAAAAATCATTAATTTTAAAATCAATATTTTCCTTAGTTACAAATTTAATTATAACTATATTTTAATATATTAGTTAGTAATTTGATAATAATTATTTTATATTTATTATTTATGAATTATTCAAGTTTAATAAAATAATTATTAAAATTAAATATAATTAAATATATATTAATTAAAATAAGGGTCTTGAAAATTTTGAATTTTAAATTAATATTTTTTCTATTTTTATTTAATGATAGTTATTTCTTAATTACGTAATTATTAAAATTATATAAAAATATTATTATTATTGATTTTAAGCAAATAAATAATATTTAAAATATAATAGTATGATATGTTTTTTTTAGTATGATATATTATAAATTTATATAATATAAAAATTAATAATATTTTTTATTATAAATTATAATTATTTAATAATATTGAGGGTAAAAAGGATATTCTATTTAAAAACTTAAAATAAGCGCAGTTTTCCAAACACTATTTTTTCCACTTTCAGCATCTTTCAACACTTATTTCCAAACACATACAAATTCTCAAATTAGCAGCTTTCAGCACTTATCAATAAGCTTCAACTACTGCAAACACTCACTTAATCCATTCCTATTTTTCTCCCCACGTTTCCCTAATTCTTGGGTTTCTTAAATTCTTTTCCCTCTTCTTACACTTTATTTCTTTTTTTTGATTTTTCTGGAATTATCCTTTTTATACGCAGGATCCAACTATGCTTTTGCAACTTGCATTTTCTGGTTTGCCTTCCACATTTTATTTATTTTAATAAATAAAATGATATTTTGGCTGTACTTAATTTTCAGTTTACAAGGTTTGAACTAATATAGTATTATAAGTAATCACAAGTGTCCAAACACATTGGAAGGTGAATATAACGCATTGCTTATACACATTCTAAACGCTCTACTGCAATTTGTAATAGTGGTAATAACTAATAAAGATTTGTTTTAATTACTAAATATATGATGTCATTATGATAATATTATTCACAAGTATGCTTAAGATAATGACTATAGCTTTTGGAGTATGCTTATTTTAGACATAACCCTCCATTTATAATTACGTTACATTTTGAGTGTGCTGACAATAGCATTATATTCTATAGAGGAAATTATGGAAATAAATACACATAAATTAAAATAAATGTGTTTTTATAAGTTTTACTTGTTAAAGCTTATGGCTTATGGGACCTAATCTTCACCTATACTTCTGTCCCCCTTTTCCACCAAAGCAGTTGAAATTTTATAAGTTGATAAAATACACACTCACTCTCTCACTCCCACTTAGACGTTCCCCTCTATAAAACCAAAGAAACCACATCAAACTTCCATCACTATACACTCCCTCTCTCTCTTCTTCTCTTTCTCTCTCTGTCATGGCTTCCTCTACCAAGAAAGTTTCCCTCTGCCTCCTCCTAACCCTTTTATGCTCTCTGCATTCTCATGCAAGAGACAGCCAATTCTTCAACAAAATCCTCAGCACGACCAACAACGTTGTTGTCCCCACCAATCAACAAGAAGAACAACAACAACAGCCCAATTTCCTCCCACAGAATGAAGACAGCTACGGCCTCTACGGCCACGAGTCCGGCCAAAACCCTCCCTCCACATCCGCCGCCACCACCACCCCGTTCGAGACCGAGGTCAAACAACCCGAACACAAATACCTCCCCAAGAACTACAACCCGGTCGCCTACGTCACCGTACCCGAAAACGACGAAGTAAAAGAAAGCACCCCATTTAATGAAGAAACAAACTTCGCAACCAAACCCAACCCCACCAACAATGATAACAACAACAGCAATTACTACAACGGCGAGGAGACTTACTACAACAACCAGCAACAAGAAAGAGAACCAGAAGAAGAAGAAGAAGAAGCGGAATTCCAAAACTACCCCACCACCTCCAACAACGGCAACAGCAACTACTACTACAACGGCGGAAGCCGCTTCAACAGCCAGCCGGAGAGCAACGCCGAGTTCAGAACCGGCGCTGCCTCGACCAACCGCCGCGAGAACTACTACTTCAACAGCCAGCCGCAAGGCGACACCGAGTTCATGAACACCGCCGCCTTGACCAGCCGCGGCAACTACTTCGACAACGGCGCCGGCGCAAACGGCTTCCAGCCGCAAGGAATGAGCGACACGCGGTCCGTCGAGAACGGCAAGTACTTCTACGACATCAACTCCGGCAAGTACAGCAGCAACCACCCCTACCAGAGCTTGCGCGGCGCTCAAGCGCAGAATCACAATGAATTCAGCAACAGAAACTTGTACGGAAACAACGCGAACCAATTCAATGCCGGAGGATTCAACAACCGCGAGGAGTTCCACTATGAAGAAAACATGCCTTGAAGCTGTGGAATGGGATTATTTATATTCTAATTTACAATCTCCATTTGCTTCTTAATGGTGTTTTAATCTAAATTATGTTTTTAGGAAAAACGAAATTTACAGATGATTTTTACGTTCGCTGTTTTTTTTTTTTGTGTTTTCTACAGTTGGAATTTCTGGTGGAAGCTTTTGATTTTGTATTGAAATGTGTGATGAAGTATATTATCGGTGTTGAAATAAATTGTATATTAAATAGTCAAAATGCATGTTTGGGTGCTTTAGTAATTATTAATAAGTAATTATGTTGACTGGCGAGGTTAATGATGATCCCCTGAGACCACTTTTTTAAAGCTTATAAACACCGGAAAAGGGTAATGATTTGATTGTTAATTTAATTCTAAAGTAAATCTAATCGCATAGTAATGGCATTACATGATTTTTTGTCCTTCAACTAGAGTTAATTTTGTCATTTTTAAAAGGATCTAAACCCGGAAGCATATGGAACCAATGATCATTACATTTTGTTTTGAAATACATAGAATTTCAATATATATGTGGTGGCATTAAATTTTGTTTTTGCACTTAGTTTTTTCCCCAACTTCCAAATTGATTTTGTTGGTAGCTTAAGGATGTTTTTGTAAGATGGATTCCGAATTAGAAATTGACATTAATCTCATATGAAGTATTTCCATTAAGTATATCATAAATGAAATTCAGAGTGTACTATTAAAATAGTTATAATATCTCAAATTCATAGTATAATTTAATTTGTTTTATCCAAAATCCACATAATTTCATGGGTACACTACTAAGGTTCTCTTTAGAGGGAAATGAAATTGCCATTCGAGAGAGAGAGAAAGTGCCCAATCGCTTTTAAAAGTAAAGGTTTAGACTAATAAGTTCTTTCTCCCAGCAATGTTGTTGGCCACTTTTCTTTTTTGCTTTTGCTTCCCTTGTTTTTATTTAAATACAATTCATGGAGAAATTAAAGTCACATTTAGACATTTAGAGTCGAATTTGAAACACATTGGTGGAGGCAGTGTGGATGGTTCTTGAAATTAGTATCTATCAATTACTCTGTAGCAATGCGGCACCAGAGTGGAGAGGGCAGTTGAACATCCCAAAACTTCTTGACAAGGTATTTGGAAGCAATGGCATTCGAAATTAATGATGTTAAATCCAAATATAGCAAACTCCAAAAGTAATCTCTTAACTGTTTTCTTTTTTCCGAGTATTTGAACAAGCTTATAAAAAGTCCCAAAAAGTGACAGTTAACTAAAAATTTCCCGCTGATGACGGAACTCGCCAATTTCCTTTCCCCTTTATATATTGCATAGTTTTATCTAGAGAGAGATACTTCATATTCAAGATGCCAAGTCTTTTTGATTCACTGTCCAAAATTCGTAAGAGACGCTTGACCCGTAGCTTGGAATCAAGTTTAAGATCATTTTTTAAGATTTGTAGTAAAATAAGATGTGAACTTTGGGCAAAATCCACCAATTACAAAGATTTGAGAATCCAAATTGTTTAAATGTGATTCTATAATCTTGATTTTGATATATATAATCCAACATCTCATATGAGATTTATACAGACCAATCCATAGCTGATTCTAAAGCCTCTTATCAAACATTTCATATTTTCATTTCCTCTCAATTGGTTATTTACCATACTTATCAAAATGTCCCAAATTCTTCTCTTTATTTTTTTTTTCATTTTATATTCTAACCACATCCACACATAAAAATAAACAATTTTGGTGCACCTAAATCTTTGTGCAGCCACATACACATGATCTATAAAAAAGACTGAGATTTTTGGCTTATGTATATTCCGATTTTCTCCTTAAGAGAAAATGAAAGGAAAAGGAGAGAGAAAGTTGTTGGATGTGGTATTAATATTCATGGCACTACTGTATTTTCTTAGAATGGAGGCCCATTCAGCACGTCACGAGATTGGAGAAAATGGTAATAATGATGGTAGGGGTAAAATGTTGAAAAACTTAAGTGTGGCAAGTGACAGGTCAAGGTGTGACACTGTGCTAGTTAACCATAGCTTCCATCTTCTTATGGATATGCTTTGCTAACTACTACAGGTTTATTACCATTACTCTCTGACCAGAATCCTAAGAAATCTGAGCTTGCATACTTTTCCAATTAAAAATCTCCATTCTGTTGTGCATTTAATCGTGAATACACTACTCTCTCTCTCTCTCTATAGTCCAAAGGAAAAGAAATAGAGAGATAATACTCTATCCGTCCCAATTATCTTATTCACTTTAGTTTTGATGCGGTTTTTAAGAAGAATCATTAGTTATGTGTAGAGGTCCAATTTGAAAAGTTATTTATAATAATTTTTTAAAATAGAAAATTGAATAATATATTTGTAACGGTTCCAAATGATAAATTGAACAAAATAATTGGGATGGGGGAAATATAAGTTAATACCTCGAGGTAGGGGTTAGAATTTAGAAATAAAAGGATCCTGAGGCAGTGCCCATATTGAGAGACAAAGTAAAATGTATATCCTAGCTAGGCATCAAGAAATATAAAATTCCAAACACATCCATCCAATATTCCAAGTGCAAACAAAATATATATCCTAGCTAGGCATCAAGAAATATAAGGTCAGAGGTTTCTTGAATTTTATTTGTAATTTTAAATTAGGAAGAGTGCAATATTTGGAGGGAGATTTCACTTTCTGCTGAGTTGGAGGGATAAGGAATGAGCAGGTACAGTTTCGGCATATTGGGCCTCGAGTATTTCCATGTTTACATCTTGAAAGATTATTAAGTACTACTAATAATGAATGATGAGGCATATTGGGCCTCGAGTATTTCTGGCAACAACAAAGGAATATGGGTTCACTTTGAAATTGTAGATCGATTGGTATTTTATGGACTCGATGTATAATGGGCCTAGACGTGGGAAATAAATGGGCTTATAGTGCCACGTCTACTCTCTATATAATGATGAATTATTATTTTTTTCGTTTTTATGAAGAAACAAATTTGGATATATCTTACATTTCCTGATTCTGCTTCAACATAAGAAAAAAAAGTTATTTGATAGGAATTTTATTCGCAAGTGTACGAATTTAGTCCTATTGTAGTAATAAATTTTGGAAGACCAAGGTCGAACCACAGGGACAACGATTTCTCTACTTAAATTTTATTCTAATAACATAAAACAAGTAAATAAATTGTGATAATTATGTTTAAAATGAAAAACACTAAAATGAGATGAAAACGGATGAGAATAAACTAGGGACGTCAGGCTATGATTAGGAATCCAATTAACCTATTGATTATGTTCTTCAATTATCCTACGGCATGCACTCTATTATATCTTAAACAATCTCTCGATTCGGATAAGACGTGCTTGCATAAATGTTATACATACTCTCGTGATATAGAAATTAAACGAACCCATTTCAATCGTAGGTGTTAACCATGCTATATTCTTATTAGCCTACTTTCGTGACTATTCTCGAATATATTCTACTATCTATTGCACGAATCAATCTCAAGGGTTACAAGAAATTAATTCCAAAGAGCACATACATGTTGGCCAAACATATACATGTAATGGACACAAGATAATAGAACTCGAAAATTGAAGAAGAACATGAACCAATAAAAGCTAAAATTCATCCATAAACATAAGCACCTAACCCCTAGCAAAAGGGAATTAGTCATTAGACATAATTAAGAAAACACAAGAGAATTTGAATACAAGCATTGAAAAGAAAAGATAAGAAGACTTCTCAATCTCTATATCGAATCTTGTTCAAAGGTTGCCTTCATTCTCCCCATGCTTTTGAGATGATTTTTCTTCCTCCCGGTGTTGATTTCTCTCTTTCCCTAGGATGCTTGTTCGTCCTCCTTTTCTTCTTTTCTACCTCCTCTTTTCTCCCACTCTCCAAAACTAACTCCCCACAAAAGCTGCCGTCTAACTCCCCTCTAATATTTTCATTGGGCTCCATCAATTAAGAATATAAAGAGGCCCAATTAAATCGCGTACTTTTTTGTTTTCTTTTTCTTATGGCCCGACTTTCATCTCGACATTCCATCCAGCTTTTGCACCAGCATTGTTTTGTATTGGTTTTGTCTTTGATTTCTTCACTCCTCAGCATGAAAGCTACCTCTTTTCTCAAATGCCTATCAAAATCCAATACTTGCAATATAAGTAGCAATCATGTTCAAAAGTTAAATAAATTGATACAATCTCAACTCAAAACCAAGCACCGAACAATACTAAAATGTACCCTATCATTATTTTCAATGGTGGGTGATTGAATGAGACGCCAAAAATGAGGATAAAAGATTGTCATGGGTATGTAGCATCTCATTCAACCAAATTAACCCCTGGCTGATCACCAATCGATTGAAGTGATGGTTACCATACTAGAATCAAGAGAAACGACCACCCAACCCAACCCAACCCACCCTTGGTAATTAAGATTGCACTGAAAACCGGCGTTTGACCAACACGTTGAACTATGTTCGGATTCTTAATCCCATTTTATGGATGTTTCCAGAAGCTGCGAGAAGAGAAGGAAGTTGCAGAAGAGACGTGAGGAAGAAGAAGACTGTTCAAGGTGATGTTCTGCTGTTCAAGGCAGTTATAACTACTTTCCAAGATCAGATATATCACAGCCGTCCGATGGCGCTTGGGTTAATCAGACAAATGAAAGCATTACTAATAAAAAATGTGTTTTAGTATGTTACATTTCTTAGTCTGTTAGGAAGCAGTTAGATTGAAGCAGTAAGATGTATAAATACATAACAGAACCTCTTAACTCTCATCGATTTTGCTTGAATAAAATTCATCTTTCTTCTCTATAAAGTTTTCTTCTAAAACCTAAAACCTAGATCTGGATCTGAGTTCGTTTGCAACATGGTATCAGAGCCACAACTAACGCGATGCCAAAGCAGAGAAGAATTCCATAGCAATTACTAGTTGAAGAAGAAGGAGATTCTTCGAACAGATCAATTCACGAATCATCCATTGAAAAAGGAGGCGGTTCGAACAAGCTGGAATAATTCACGAATATGCGATTCATCACAACAACAATTCATGGCGGCAAGACGGGGAGAAAATGCGATGCGGAGAACTGATGTATACTATCTTAATCCGCATGATCATGCTGGATTAAAGCTGATAAATGTGGTTCTTACCAGCCAAAACTACTATACATGGAGTAAGGCAATATACCGTGCCCTAGCGGGAAGAAATAAACCGGTGTTCATTGAAGATACTCTTCCAAAACCTCCTCAAAATCATAACTCTTTACAACGATTGGATGCGGTGTGACTAGATGGTGTTTACTTAGACCATGAATTGTATTTCGGAGAAATTGTGTGAATCATTCCAGTTAAAGGAAAACTCTCATCTATTGTGGATAGAGCTTAAACAACGTTTTGACCAAAGTAATGGTCCAAAGATTTTTCGAATTAAGAAGGAATTATCTAGCTGTATGCAAGGAAACCAGTCTGCTACAGGCTATTACAGTCAGTTGACTGCATATTGGGATGAATTAGGGTTGTTATTACCTGCTCCTAATTGCGTATGTGAGGCTACTAACAATACATAGAGTATGTGTGAGAATGAAAGGTTGATGCAGTTTTTATTAAGATTGAATGACATGTATGATACAGTCAGAAGTAGCCTTTTGATGTGTGAACCTCTCCCCACTGTAAATCGTGCATATAGTGTTGTATGTCAAGATGAGGCACAAAGACATATAACTGCTTCTCAACATCTTACTTCTTCTGATCAATCAGCCATGATTGTGACTGGAAATAATGCGTTGGTTTCTAAGCATGAATCTGATCAGATTGCTATGAATGTTAATCAAAGGGGGGGGGTTTATAACCAGTCATATAAGGGGCAAGGAAGTGCTTATAAACCTCGGTTGAGTAAGGAAGAGAGAAAGAAGTTAAAATGCTCTTATTGTAAAGGTAAGGGTCATGATAGGACTGAATGTTTTAAACTGCATGGAGTACCTGACTGGTATAAGAAATTAAAGGAAGATAAGGGACAAAAGCAAGTGCACTGTGTAACACAGTCACAGTATGATGAGCATAAGGGTCCTGCACCAAGTGGATCACTTCCTACAGGTCCTAGACAGATTTCTCAATACATTCAGCAGGAAATTGAAAGGGCTATTGTTCAGTTGAGAGGTAATGGGAATGGAATACATTCATGGAGTGTGAATAATGTGACATATACAACTAGTTACACTCCACTGAATTCCTTGGATAAACATTATGCATTCAGTCTATTTGGAGACTTGAGAAGTGAGGATGTTTGGATAATGGATTCAGGGGCTAGTAGTCATATATGCTGTAATAGATCCTTACTGAGTAATATGAAAACTCTGGACACACCTCAAAGCATCTATCTACCTAATGGAGCAACTCAGCAGATTTTTGAATTTGGTGTAGCCCAAATCGCACCAGAGGTGGTGTTGTCAGATGTTTTCTTTGTTCCAAGTTTCACTCATAATCTGATCTCTACTTTTCAGTTGGCTAGTGCTCTAAAGGTTAGATGCACTTTCTTTCCTGCATATTGCCTAGTGCAGCAGTTAAACAGTGATTATATCCTATGTATGAGAAAGGCAGTTGGCAGGTTATATGTGGTGGACTTATCTTCTTCCCAGAACAGGATAAATGTGGTGCCTCAGTCACAATCTTCTACACTGTTGGATTGGCATACCAGACTAGGTCATGCTTCATTTCCAGCTTTACTGCATATCTCTGAAGCAAAGGGGCTCTACAATGCAACAAACAAGGCCTCTATTGCTGAGTGTGAGGTCTGTCACAAGGCCAAGCAGTGTAGAAATCCCTTCCCTACTTTGAATCATAGAAGCAAATTCAGATTTGAATTACTTCATGCAGATGTGTGGGGGCCCTATCGTGTAGAAAACATTGCTAATGCTTCTTATGTCTTGACATTGGTTGAAGACCATTCCAGATGCACCTGGACATATTTGCTATCTTCTAAGCAACAAGTCAGTGAGATTCTTCATCAATTCATCAAGATGATACAAACTCTGTATGGTTGTTCAATCCAGAAGCTTAAGACTGACAATGGATCTGAATTTCTCAACCAAACTGTCCGCAGTCTTCTTGCAGAACATGGAATTATTCATCTTCAGAGCTGTCCTTACAGCCCTCAGCAGAATGGAACCGTAGAAAGAAAGCACAGATCTCTTTTGGAAATTGCTAGAGCCCCCATGTTTCACAACAAATTATCAGATCAGTTTTGGCCTTATTCCATCCTTACAGCCACTTGGATTCTTAATCGTCTACCCAGTCCAATATTAAATTGGTCTACTCCATTCCAGTTACTAACTGGTTCACAAGCAGATCTCTCATTTGCCAATCCTTTTGGATGTTTAACTTATGCAGCTATTGTGAAACCACACAAACAGAAGTTTGACAGCAGAAGCCTTAAATGCATACTTATAGGTTATACAACTATCATAAAGCTTATCTGCTATATGATATAGAACATAATGAGGTTATTATATCAAGGGATGTGAAATTCTTTCCTCATATATTTCCTTTTGCAGAACCTGATACAGGAGAAGACTCTGCAGAGCAACACCTAGCATCCTCTCCTGTAGAAATAATTTTCCCTTCAGAAGATACTGAACCTTCTTCTGACCCTATTCCTCCTCCTGAAGAAGAACCAGAGATTCAACCTACCTCTTCAATCCCCTCTTTATCCCATGACAATGAGACTTGTATGGCCCATGTCTCTATGGATGTTTCCAGACCTAAAAGACAGACTAAGGCTCCTACATGGATGAATGACTTTGTCAGCCATGTAAATTTTTCTTTGCCAACAACAGAACTTGGTCCTATGCTACTCCTCCCACTTTTCCATACATTTCCTCTCCAAATTTTTCAGCAGCCTATACTCATTTCCTTGCCAACATTTCTGATATTAAGGAACCATCATCATACAAGGAAGCAAGTCAGAATCAGAACTGGGTAGATGCTATGAACACTGAGCTGGAAGCACCAGAGAAGAATCAAACTTGGCTGTTAACTAACTTACCTTCAGGTAAAAGGGCTATTGGATCTAAATGGGTATACAAGGTTAAGCTGAATTCTGATGGCAACATTGAAAGATTTAAGGCTAGACTCGTTGATATAAGCAAGAATATGGCATTGACTATGAAGAAGTATTCTCTCCTGTAGCTAAGCCAGTAACCATTCGGTTACTTATTGCCTTAGCTGCATCTTTTGACTGGTTTTTACACCAAATAGACATTAACAATGCTTTTTTGCATGGTTATCTTTCAGATGAGATCTATATGATGCCTCCACAGGGTTATACAAAGGCAAAGGGTGGGCAAGTCTGCAAGTTAATCAAGAGCCTATATGGTTTAAAGCAAGCCTCTAGAGAATAGAACACTGAATTAAGTAAGGCTTTGCTTTCTTATGGTTTTACTCAGAGTGCGCATGATCATTGCCTATTTACCATTGGTTCTGGTCTTACTTTCATTGCTGTACTAGTATATGTTGATGATATATTACTGACTGGACCACATTTAGCTGGTATTGAGGAGCTTAAACAATATCTGCATCAGAAGTTCACCATAAAAGATCTTGGGCCTGCACGATATTTCTTGGGAATGGAACTTGCTAGAGGAGAGCAAGGTACTTATTTAACCCAAAGAAAATATATTCTTGATCTCTTGGACATAGTAGGCCTGCTTGGATGCAAGTCAGTTTCTACTCCCTTTCCATCTGGGTTAAATTTACATACTACTTCTTCTGCCTTACTAGCTGATCCAGAACAATATAGGAGACTTGCTGGTCAGCTTTTGTATCTCAATTTGACTCGACCAGACCTTACTTATGCCACACAACAACTCAGTCAACACATTTCTGCTCCACATGAACATCACTGGGATGCAGCACTGCATGTTCTGAGGTATTTGAAAGGAACTCCTTCAATTGGGTTATTTTTCAGTCGCCAATCTTCCCTTTGTTTACAAGGATATTCGGATGCGGATTGGGGAACTTGTCCTACCACTAGAAGATCATTGACTGGCTACTGTGTTTTTCTTGGCAGTGCCTTAATTTCTTGGAAGTGTAAGAAGCAGTCCACGGTCTCTGTTTCAACCGCAGGGCCGAATACGAGCCGTACGGGCAACACAAATGCGTGAGCTTCAGTGGCTATCCTACTTACTTACTGATTTGCAGACTCCTATTTCCTTACCTGTTCCACTGCAATGTGACAACAATGCTGCTATACACATTACTAAGAACCAGGTACTCCACGAGCGGACTAAGCATCTTGACATGGATTGTCACGTTGTTAGGGATCAGTTTAAAGCTGGTTTTATCATGCCTACACCTATTTCTACTTCTGATCAGTTGGCGGACATTTTCACAAAGATATTGTCTGGGCCACGATTTCGATTTTTAATGTCCAAGATGTGCCTCTCTAATCCTCATAGAGTCCATCTTGAGTGGGGGTGTTCGGATTCTTAATCCCGTTTTATGGATGTTTCCAGAAGCTGCGAGAAGAGAAGGAAGTTGCAGAAGAGACGTGAGGAAGAAGAAGACTGTTCAAGCTGTTGTTCTGCTGTTCAAGACAATTATAACTACTTTCCAAGATCAGATATATCACAGCCGTCCAATGGCGCTTGGGTTAATCAGACGGATGAAATCATTACTAATAAAAACATGTTTTAGTATGTTACGTTTCTTAGTCTGTTAGGAAGCAGTTAGATCGAAGGAGTCAGATGTATAAATACATAACAGAGCCTCTTAACTCTCATCGATTTTGCTTGAATAAAATTCATCTTTCTTCTCTACAAAGTTTTCTTCTAAAACCTAAAACCCAGATCTGGATCTGAGTTCGTTTGCAACAAACTATGGTTGCATAATTAAGAAATCCCACCTTCCCCTAGCCTGGGCCCTACATCCCTTCTATGCAAAACTGGATAAACAAATACTACAACTCAAACTCCTACCAAATTGTAATCTCCTTCGGACCATGCTCCCATGATCGTACTACTTTCTCTGCAACACCAAACGCCGTCGTAATGGAGGTTTGTATATTAATCTTCTTTATTGTAATAAAACCAAACCGCTTCATAATGGTGATATATAATTAACTATGCTTGATAGGGTAATGAGATTCCGAGCGGATGGCCGCTCGGTCTCGGAAACATTAACTCGAGAATCACGGCTGCGCCGCCGCAACCTGCAGCAGCCGCTCGCTTCCGCCGTTGCTCGAGCTTCTCCTCATTCTCATCCTCCAATCTCGACACAGAGGTACGATTACAATGATTAATTTGAGATTGCAGAATGCAGAATGCAGATGTAATGTAGTCTATAACTAATTTACAGTCAACGGCGTCGTTTTTTCCCGATCAAAGCGTGCCGCTGGGGCGGTTGATTGGAATAAGGGCGTTTGGCGGCAGCAAGAAGCAGAGAGAGAATGAGAGGTCTCATCAGGTTGATGTGGTTGGCGCAGAACGTGGAGAGGGAATTTGCAGTTGGGTTTTGCAGCATGTGATTGGCAGGATTTTCCGAAGGGCCAACTACTTGGGTACGATAGTTTCTCCACGATAATACAATAATGTCTACCTACCTACTCTAGTACTAGATTCTTACATTAGAATTTTCTCATCTATCCTCCTTCACCTCCTTTCGGGTTATATCGGGTTATAAAGATTATGCGAAAAATAATATAAGTGTAATTTCCTATATAAGTCGGGTTTTTTTTTTATCGGATCCATACTATTATATATGAATATTTAATTAAGTATAGATTGATATTTATAGATCACCGACTGTAATTTACACAATCAGATTTTGCTATAATAATATGTTATTAACTATTTTAGTTCACTATCATTTTGTAAATGTATTTTGACATAAAAATACACATTCAAGTTTGTAGTTAGTAATATTATTAAGATGATAAAGGCCGTTCAACCTAATTGATAGAAGGTAAATTTTCAATTAAAATGTCCTTATTTACTTTATACTATTCAATTATAAATAACTACGTCATATAGCTGCTGGTGATTCCCTCGTGAAGTTATTATATTACAATTAAACCACACGCAATTTATAAATTAACAGATCAAACTTAAAAGTTGTATGTAAAATTACGAAATCATCGTTTTATAAAGCATAGACTGCGCCTTAAGAACAGTTTGTTTGGGCCTCAATAAACAGTTCTATTTGGGCTGAAGAAACATACCAAGGCTAAATAATTTTTTTTTACTGTTTATTCGTTCCATTTATGGAGTATTTTTATAATATATAATAATAGTACGTGATACAGGAAATAAAATTCGAATTGTTTGTTTTCTTTACAATTTAAAAATAGAAATAACAACAAACAAGATACGAGGTGAGCAGGCCAGACTCCAGAGCTAAAACCCCAATAAGCCTACCTTCGTATTCGTAATCGGCGCACATCTGTATCACTACACTTCTGTCTCCTGTTATGGTCTCCTTCGCCGCCAGGTCGGTCTTGCGCTCCGCTGGTGCATCCGCTGCCAGAATCTCCGTCGGCGTCAAACCTACAGCTTCGCACTCTCCATTTCGTGTTTCATCTCAAAAACCGCCTTCCGCTCGCATTTTCAGGTAATTCGTGTCGATTGAGTTCGAATTCCCGCTTACTAGATTCCTACTGCGGCGATTTGTTGTTTGAGATTCGCTTTCTACTAGGTCACCTGTGGAGATGAGCTGTGTTAGCGTGATTTCGATGTTGCCTTACCACACCGCGACTGCCTCTGCGGTGCTTACTTCGATGCTTTCCGTTGCTCCTCGTACCCACGCGTGGACTATTGAAGGTAAATTCTTCGTTTTCCTAAATGCACCTCTCTTTTGGAAGTTTTAATTGTTTCTGTATTAACTACAAATATAATTATGGTGAGCTACTATTTTATGCGTCCGGATATGAACTCTGGTATTAGATTGCGTTTGAAGCTTTAAGTGGAGTGGCTAACTTTTTGAGTTTCGACATGTTTAGCAACCGATGATTGTATTACTTGTTGGCTATGTGCTGATTTATATTATCATTGTTTTTATTCATGAAGCATATAGGCTATAGCTTTATGGTTTCTATGTCTGCTTATGTTAATTAGGATTTCTTATCGGTTTGATTTCGCGGGCTAGTTTGTTAGGTATTTAATGCTAGGTTCAAAATATATTTTCTTGTATCCACTGACCTTGTATGAACCTCGCTATCAATATCCGGTGATAGTGCTTAGTGGCTCACTAATAAAGAGTTACAGGAAATTCAAGTATGGAACATAATTTTCTAACTGTATTAGTTTTGATGTTATTTTCCACTCGAGTCTCTCACTTTTTTATTTTTCACGCATTCTTTTAATTGAGGTCTAGCACAGAGTTTTCAAAAATAAAAGAGGTGTATTCTTTTTATCTTGTAGGGCAAGAAAGGACTAGATGAAGGTCGTGAAAAGAGGTGAAGTGATTTTATTCTTTATCTGATGAAATGTAGCTTGCCATGTCTACTAGTCAATAGATCAGGTAGTCTATGGATAAGATTTCCTCAACTATATTTATTAACTATAAAAGATCCCATCTGTGTAGGATCTTTCACATTAGGTTTTGGGTGTGGGTAGGGGTGAGAAAAAGGAAAAAAATATATATATATTGACCTTAGTTTGCTGTCATGGTGGCTATTTTAATGGGTTGGATTTGCGACTCCTGGGTGAATAGAATGGTCGATATGTTCCAGAAATAGCTAGTGATATACTGATATGTGAATGTGGTATAATTCTTAGTAGTGTTTTCTTACACTCACGTTAGATACAGATCTTCACAATAGTAAGAGAAGAGGAGTGCCATGTAGTTGCCCACTATTATCTTAGCATTGTAAGAAGCAGGGCTCAGGCCTGTGCAACTCCACAATGCAAATTTAGATGAAGCATGACTGACTGATTCATTAGAAATGCGATAGCAGTGTGCGTGTGCCCTATGTCTTTGTTAGTTGAACTGCTGTATGTCTTTTAAGTTCTTCAGTAACCTAAATAGAGAAGAGGGGTCAGAATCATTCAATTAGGTTGCTTCACCGATTTGAATGCTGATGGATTATGGATATTATAGTCTCATCTTGACTCATATTGGTTTTCTGTAATATCTTGATGTTCTAACTTGTGCATTTGGGATCTTTTGTTGTGCTCCTCGTGTTGCATAACTGAATGCATTATTCATTATGAAGTTAAAGAATCTTGAAATATGTGGAATGCTGGAAACTTCGGATTTAAATACTAGACAGGCTTACTTTCTAAATTTTATAGGAATTATGCAATCTGGTCGTGTTTTTCCTCAAGACTCTGGCTTCTGGTATCCAGACAGTTTGCAGATTAAATGTGCAGTACCTGCTATCTGTCTGTTCATGATCTTTTGACTTGGGCTTCTTTTTCTTTCTAGGGTTGTGATAACTGCTCATCGGCAGATATTCGGATTGAAGATATTTCAAATCGTGTCATTTAGTTTATGTTCGCAAAAGACTTAATAATTAACTAGCACCTCAGAATCATAAACTATTTTGGCGCTTCATTAATGTAATTTCAGTGCTTACAAAAATACTTGTTCATTTTCAACTTCAAGAGTTTTTCTTTTCTCTGTTGTAGATGGATGATTGTTAGAATGTGGACGTGATTGTTCTGTTGCTGTCCGTGCATATTTAATGCCAAGTCAGTGACATTTTTACAGCTTTTACTCTGATTGGGGTCTCAATGTTGAGCGGCTGTTTTTTACAGCTACATAATGTAGGTTCTGTCCTTCAAAAACTTAGATTTCATCTTATATTTTGCAGTCAAGATTGTAATTCGCGAATGTGCAGACGGCTGAAATTCTTTTCTTGCAGTTTCTATGTTACTGGCCTCAATACATTTTCTGTTTGGGAGAGATGGTTGGTTTTAGATGTGAGATTTCATTGACGTCGAATATTTGGTACAATGCATGTTGATACTAATGCAAGTTACCTTGTGTGCTAAATCAGCCAACCATAATAATCAAATTCACTACTTCTGGGACAAGATTTTCACACTGATTTTCAGACAAACATGGACAAGATTTTCACATTGATGATGTACCATAATAAAATCATGGCCATCTTTCTACACCACCACCAACCAGAGCCGATTAAACTAGTGAGTCCTACATAGAGATAAAAACCAAAAAACTAAAACTAATCAAAAATCATGTTATCCTCTTTCAAGACTCTTGAGCAACGGTAACCAACTCGTACTCCACTTGGGACAAATTGTTATCTTGTCTGACCACAAACTCTTTTTGGTTCAGCCAGCCAAAAGAACAACTGTCTCATTTACCCCTTGAACATGTCTATTTTCGCATTCCGGAGTATCACTGTGTTACCTGGCTTCATCAACTCAACTGCAAATTCAGTAGAGCCTTTTGTCAAAAAACACTAAAATTATCTATCCATGTATCTTCTGACTTTAATTGCACTACACACCCTTTAACGAACATACATCTGAACTAAATCAATACAAGATTTTCACAATCGACTCTAACTCAAATCAACAAGGATGCGTTCCATTCCGTACCTTGGTCGTTGCGCGCGGTAAAGAGGATAGTCCCGGTCTCATCGCCAGTGAGGCACTCTGCGATTTCCGAGTTCTGATTTGGAGCTCAAAACGTCGGATTGCGCGGCTTCTTGCTCAGAACGGTGTTGGACTCACTCAACGACCTTCACTATCTGTCAACTTTTACGAACACTGGTTTCCGCAGCCGCGGCTCCTTAGCGGCATCTTGCTGCGTCGTTGGTTGTGCGGACTTGGTTGCCATAGGAGAGGAGCAGAGAAGGGGATAAATGTAGGAGTGTCGGGGGTTTTAGGATTGAGGCATTTTTAGCCAAATAGGTTAATTAAACACAAATATAATCTATTACTATCTAAAAATACAAATATATAATCATAAAGTATATTTTATGACAGACATAATGATTTAGCGAAACAGTTGTTAGGGGTCGATCGACCCTCAACATGTTAAAAAAAAATTGTTGAGGGCCGATGTATCGGTCATGAGATTGATGCATCGGCCAACATGGAGAGGCCTATTCATTATTTTCTTTTTAAAAAAACATGTTGAGGGCCGATGGAGATCGGCCCTCCATTGGCCCCTGACAACTTTTTCCCCCATCATTATTGGATGTCATAAAGTGTACTTTATGACTACATTTGTGTTTTTAGATAGTGAAAGATTATATTTGTGTTTAACTTAACCTATTTGGCTAAGTTTGTATATTAACACTTTAGGATTTGGCTCTGAGACGGGGTTAACCTCCAAGGAGGAAGTTTGCTTTACCCAACTCCCTTATTGAAATGAGGAATCCTAACCCTAAATTGCCAATTCAAAATTTGGATGTTCCACTAAAATCGGTAATTTTTAATTTACATTGTGAAAGACGTTGTTGACTTACTCCCAGTTTTATGACTCTCGTGATGGACGATCTCCTTTCTATTGGGCCGCAATTTTAAGGTAGTGTTTAGAATATGTTTTAGGAAAAATATTAAGAATACCCATTAATCAAAATAGCAGCAACTGTCATTTCTATTTCAAAAATGCAATACTACACATACGGATTATTTTGTCTCTACTCTATGCAAACTACAATTGTACCTGTTGTTGCTGACAAAATCTGGACGAATTTGGGAGAGCTGGCCGACATAAGTTGTAGGTTGCTTGGGAGGGCACGAGGGACAGGGACTGCTACAGTCCAGATTCCCACGCCCTACTCCCTACTGACCTGAAGCTAGTTTTCAGTATGACATTTGGACAAAATTAGGGTTGTTTTGAGCAAAAAATTTATCCATATATATTTATATACCATACATATAAATGGATACACTAGCTTTACTGTTCCTATCTACAGTACCGCCATTGTGAATTACCGAAAATGCCCATGCCTTATACAACAATATTTCCTTTACACCTAAACCCCTTCGGTAATTTCGCCCAGCACAGCCGCAATATCATCTCTTTTCTTTGTAGAAGAATTTTGTAATGAAGCGGTTGGGCGCAAAATTCATATGAGGTCATCAAATTCCCATGAAGAAAATGGGTGATTAGTGTTCAGAAAACGAAATTGGGAATTGGGCCAGCAGAATCCAGCGGTCTCAAACGCCACCGGAATTAGGTCGGATTTTGATGGGAATTGTTCGCTTCCATCAGTGGAGTTTGATTTAGGTGGCTTGCTTTTGCATCTATGCAGTTTGTAGTGAATTGAATTGCAAAATTAGTGTTCGCGAGAAGGTGAATTTTATATGGCGACGGCTACTACGGTGGCAATTCAGTGGATTCGTGAAGATGACCTCTTGTTGAAGAATGTCGTTGAGGTAATTCTTGTTTGCAGATTCCTGATTACAAATTTGTTGCTTTACTGACAATTCTGGGCTCATATCATATTCTCACATTTTGGGCCATTGATTTGTTGTTTAATTTAATTGTGTAATTGTGTTCTTGTATGTTAATTTTGGTTGACATGTATGTGGATGAACCTTGCAAAGGACCATTTCTGCATCAGTTATATCGCGATTTGCAGGCGAAAAAGCCATAAAATTCGAGGGATTAGCACCTTATGATATTCTAAAATTCAGAGTGCTGTTATTTGTAATTGTTTGTAGATATTTCGAAATGGTAAGATGAGCATTGTTGTAGAGATGCTTTGTTTCTAAGATAACAAGAACAATTATTGAGTAGTTGAATTGTTCAACCAAGAATATAGAATGGTGTTGATTTTGAAGTATGTATATATTATTCCGATATATTTGATGTGATTTGGTCATGATATATATCCCGAATTTATCTCACTATTTATTTGTAATTGATATTTTCCTTTTTTAAGGTTTCTTAGCATGTATATATATGCGTTGTATTTCTTTGTATCGTTGCTCACCATGACCTCTCACGATTGTAGCGAAAAAGAAATTGTGTATGTGGATTTCACGAGTCTGATACCATGATAAAGAGAAACATGAAAAGTGAGTGAATAT
Organism: Lavandula angustifolia; assembly: GCA_028984105.1. Lineage (NCBI taxonomy): Eukaryota > Viridiplantae > Streptophyta > Magnoliopsida > Lamiales > Lamiaceae > Lavandula > Lavandula angustifolia. Next base: position 21,105,673 of record CM054810.1, on the reverse strand, counting down.
TGTATATTCGATTGTGTTTTCTCCGTCCTCCTACAAAGAAATACAACGCATATATATATATATATATGCTAAGAAACCTTAAAAAAGGAAAATATCAATTACAAATAAATAGTAAGATAAATCTAGGATATATATCATGACCAAATCACATCAAATATATCGGAATATATCGAAATAATAGTATACTTGCCTTATACTGGTAGAATAGTGTGTGTATCATAGATTTTCGTCGTAGATGAATGCTAAGTTTCTCCTTGGCAATCCTACAAACTCTGATAACTTCTTGTACTTGTTATCATAGGTTGGTGCATCATTGGAAGCACTTGCCAAAGGTGCAGTGCTATTCTCTCCTAGATACACTCTACGAGAGCTTCAAGACATATGGCACTCTCTTCTCTACGATCCTGATATTTCAGCCCAAGCTGCTGGCCAAATCTTTGAACTCGAGATCTCTGGTATCAGCCCTACATCAAGATTTGATCCCGATATTTCAGCCCAAGCTGCTGGCCAAATCTTTGAACTCGAGATTTCTGGTATCAGCCCTAGATTTAACAGATTTGATATAGGAAGTAAAGAGGTTTCACACAAGAGGAAAAATGCTAGCATCTGTCGACAATACTTGGCCATGAGGAAGAAATTCAGAAGTGAGTTGTTCAGCAACAACAGTCTAGGTTTTTTCGAACCAAATCAGCATGAATTCAGTGGGCAGAGTGCTGATGGCATACCGGGCCATCTAGGCCTTCACAAAGAAGACTTAGACATATTACAACATGTTTTTCCGGGGACAGTCATGGAAATTACTGCGAACGTCACTTCTTCATTAGCGGAAGGTGTTAATAGTATGTTAGATATTGATATCCGAAACGGTAAACATCCGCTTACGCTCAGAGAAAGTCCAATTGATGAAAATCCTCATAATCTTGGTTTTGAAGATGGCCAACAATTCAGCCCCTCGATTTCAGACCGGTCTAACTTGCGCCACTGGAGAACAATGCAGGATGCTTCAGCTTATTTGGTACCTTTAAGCATGAGCCTGCAAGAACCAGCTCCGACTGCTGAAGGTACGACTGTATGTACGTCTGAATTTGCTGACCCTGATTCACTTTTGAACCTCTCGAATGAGGATGAGATGTTGGAAGATGTTGATGAAAAATATCCACCTAATAAATGTTGTGTTGATGATGGTTCAAGGTGGCTCACTTTTTCTAAGTAATGGGGAAGAGGACCGAAACATGCCACTCAAAGACTCTACTGAGACAAAGATGGGCTGTAAAGAATGTAGAGGAGGTTCAGATTGCAATGCTACTTCCATTTAGCTCTTCATTTCTTATTACAATTATGATCATGCAAAGCTCAGACAAAATTAGTTAGATTTAATTACTATTAAAGGCGGGAGTTGCTTTACATTTAGAGAATACTTTATTTATATTATTTATTTATACAAATTTTTGTTTACAAATGAGCATCAAGGAAATGAATTACATCTATCTAAGCGTAGGTGCACATGAAAGGGAAAAAAAGCTTGGTTGATTAGTAGCATCACAATTACTATTTTGACCTTTTGTTAGCATATCGGGAACACTTAGTCTACTTTATTTCTTATTGTGTATATCTTATGGCTCATCTTACTTTACTTTATATCATTGTGTATGACAGACTTAGGAAATTTCTACTGCCGCTGCAATACTAAGAGAAATTTAATAGACTAATTAGAGAGTAAATGTTTTGCAACTTTTGTGTATCCTCAGGGGAGTAATTTTTTTTGAAACATATATGTTAGTAGGGTATGTTTATCAAAATTAATGTATTACTATTAGTATATTGAAATACATTATTATTTAGATGCTTGATTTATTTGTTTTGTTTATCGAACGTGTTGGGTTATGAGTCAGTGGTTTGTCTTAACAACCACTTAGAGGATACTTAGTATTATTTTATCAGTAGTTCTTGTAATATGACCTATATGTTTATCGGTAATGGGGGAAATCATAATGTTTCATTACTATGGAATTGAAGATCCCAAAACCGTCTTGTATCCTTTGTGTAGTGTCGATAGGACTAGATGATGTAATAGGCTAGACGGATTATATTTTCATTATCGTTTTTGTCTAAGTCCTGTACGGGGTAAGTGTTGGATTGATCTTCAGTAGGAAGTTACTTTCCAGAACCCCACGTCATCATTGTAAGAGCTTGTGTTCTCAGGTCATCAGCTGACTTCGCTCAGTAGAAGACATCTCATCAGCTGACCTACATCAATAGAAGAACACAGTATTCAAGCTCAGTACCTTCAGAGTCTTCAGCTGATCCCGCTCAGTAGAAGTTTTGTTTTCAGCAGACTCAGACGAAGAAGACAGAGATCATATCAGGTCTATTGTGTCCGACAGGAAACGACCCATCTCTTAACATCTTTCGAAAGTTAGCAGAAGATCATACGAGGATAAGTGAGAGTCAACTCTGATGAAGACCGATGTCTGACAAGTCTCACCTACCACAAACCTCGACCAATGAGAAGCAGTCTAAGCTCTACCTACTCTGACCAACTAAAGCTGCTCTCATGCACAGTAATCAACAACTCTGCTGCAACATTTCGAACTTATGGCCGTTTTCCTTGGATGTTTGTGACACGTGGCTTCGTCCTCTCCAACGGACAAATGCCTGGGTCACAACTATAAATAGAGAAGCATTTCCGAGCTCCACGCACGGGATATCAAAGGGATTACACGCTCAAGATTTCGAAAACACTCTAGCGCCTTTCACAAAGATCCAGCGAAGAACTTGCTTATTAGAATATTTCTAGTTCTTCTCTCTAGAGTTATTTCCTTAGATCTCTCTTCTCTATCTAAGCTCAATCTTTCATATCTATAGCTTAGAACCTTCGAAGGAGTTCACATTTCGTGACTGTTCTTATTGTAAGAACTCCTTCATAGTTGGAGAACATCCCTTCCTCTTCAAACTCCGGTTTGATTTGTAAAGTCGCTAAGGACTATAACTTAGAAGGGTCTGTCCAGTGCACAGATACCTTGCTGAGGCTTGCTCAGATTAATCAACAAGACCTCCTGTTAAGCAGGACCGTGGATGTAGGATCTTGCATATCTGAACCACGTTAAAAATTGCGTGTGTCATTTACTGTTTTATTGCACTGCATTCAAAATCATCTTACAAACTCATACTTTGCATAAAACGTATTTGAAAAGTGCACTAGCTAAAATAATTTGGTTTGCGAAAAACACGTTTTCAAATCGAGACAAAGTCTATCGGGCCCTACACACTTATTCGCACTAAGTCTCCGACTGAGAATCAATACTGACAAAAGTCAGTAGGAGAGACTCAGTAGCTAACTCACTCTGACCTGCGATCAGAAGGTTACTATTTGGCACTGTTCATCAGTCGCAACCTACAGCTCAGTTGTCCTTCGCGTTTGAGAAAAAGAAACTTGTACTCAAGTGTATTCACCCCCCCCCCTCTACACCTGACACTCGTCTCCGGACCAACAATTGGTATCAGAGCGACGGTGTTCTTCTGATCATCGGTTCTGAAACTCTGGTCTACTTGAATCGATCCTGAAAACATTTTTCACTGCACAAGCATCTCTTCAAACATCCTTATACTCTCTCCCATAATGTCTGATATGTCAGGTATTTGGATGGTACCGATGTTCTCTGTGGAGAACTACACGGTATAGCGCGTAAGAATGGAGGCGCACCTTACATCGCTGCACGACAGCATGACTGACGTCCTAGAGACAGGACCTATCATTCCCATGATCGACATCGTTCAATATGCAACTGTGGGAGGTGTAGGAGCGCAGACTGGGGCTAAAGTTGCGAAAGACAAATCAGCCTTCACGCCTGAAGAGAAAAAGCGGCACAACCTCGACCGAGTTGCGCGGAATGCAATCCTGACTCGCTCAGCGATTCACACCTCGGGAGGGTGCAAGACTGCAAAACGGCAAAAGAACTTTGGGATGCCCTGGCTGTACTGAGCCAAGGAACCCCGCAGATCAAAGAAAACAAGCTCGAGCTAGAGCTACAAAAGTTTGACACTTTTGCCATGGAGCCCAACGAAATCATTGACGAGCTTAGCATCAGATTTACAAACCAGATCAATGTGATCAACGGGCTGGGGAGGACATTCACCAACAAAGAGATGAACACGAAGATCTTGAGAGCGTTACCTCGACTGAAGTGGCTTCCTTTTACTACTTATTTACGTCGCTCAGATTTAAATGCTCTAACTCCTGATGTTATATTTTCAGAATTAAAGACGGAGGAATTCGAGCACAACCTACCCCAATGATGTTCCAGTGCTCCACCTGACACACAGATAGATCATGCCTACAAAGCAACAGTCAGCAAAACTGGAGTCAATCCCATTTCTTCCAGCAAGACAGTAGCTACGTCAGATGCTAAGTCTTCCGAGACTCTTGCTACTGATCAGCTTACGCTCATGGCTCTCAAATATCAAAGGGAAAAGGAAAGAGTCAGGAAGCTGAAGAAATATCACAGAGATTCTCCCTCAGGTAAAAAGGATTATCGAAAAAGGGAAGAATCTAAACCATCTACTGATTTCAGGAACGCAGAACCTGCTGCTAGTCCATCCAACGACTCAGCTGGAAAAGGCGGCAGAACTTCTATATGCTACAACTACAAGAAGGAGGGACATTATCAGTACGATTGTCCCGAACTCTCAGCTGCTCAACGACCAGAACGGTAGGCCAGACGCGAGAAATTTACCCGAAGAAGGTAGGCCTATATTGCCGGAGAGATATCCGATGACTCAATCGAGGAAGATACATTTATGTATTCTTCTGAAGACGAAGCTGCATTTGTCGCCGTAGAGATCGGAGAAACAGATCCTGAATCAACAGTTGAATATTGTCTGATGGCCGGAGAAGAGGCTGAGGTAAACTCAAAACTTAATATAACCTCCTCTTCACATAGCACATACGACACATACTCGGTCACAGATGAACCTCTAGACGTGGTACAAGCATATGATGATCTACTAGAGGAGCAGATTCAGCTGAGCAGAGAGTTCAGCAGAACTATTCAGGAATTGGAACAGGTAAAGGCTGAGAATCAAAGACTTTCTTCTGATTGTCAGGTCTCTACTGATTCAGAGAATCTGGTCGCGAGACTCAAGGAAGAGATTGAATCTCTTATGACTAAGTCTCAGCTTCAAGAAACTCAGTTATTAGTTCTGACCAAGGACAATTCGGAGAAAGATACTGAAATAGCCCGACTCAGTCAGAAACTCGCAGAAGTTGAAAAAGATTATGAATCACTTAGGAAAAGTGATGAGGTTTGGCGAGGGCTGATGACTGAACAGTACCTAGGAGCTAAAGAAAAGTTGGAAAGCATGCTCAAAGCTCAAAGGCCACTAGCCATGAAAGAAGGACTTGGCTACACTCATGAAGCTTCCACTTCATCATCTAAAAGCTCAGAAATGCTGGCTGATAGGTTCGTCAGAGGGAAAGTTCAGGTTGTTGAACCAACAACTCAGGCGAAAAACAAACAGAAGATGATTGCACCTCAGCCGAGCAACAAGAATCAAATGACCAAAGGTTCTAGCCCCAGGACACCACAATCAAATTTAGGGGGAACCAAGAAGGTCAGGAGGGCAGAACAGTACAACGAACCACTGTATGAGCATCCAGCACAGTATAGTTTGTACTTCTATGAGCCCAGGGTCAGGAGGAGCACAAAACCTCAGAAGAAGAAAGCTCCTAAACCCAAAACTACCAGGAAGTCATTATCTCCAAGTCTTGTGGAGAAAAAGACTAACAAGGTTCAGAAGAAGAAGTCTCGGACTCCTAAGGTCCCAAGACAGATCTGGGTCGCAAAATCACCAACTAACGCTTAAGGACCCAAACTGAACCAAAGGGTACCTAAAATTGTTTCTGTTTTGCAGGTGCACAAGGACCCTTGGATTGTGGACAGCGGCTGCTCGAGACATATGACATATCAAAAGAGCCTGCTGACCAATTACGTACAAGAAGATGGTCCCATAATTGAGTTTGGTGACAACTCCAAAGGCTATACAAGGGGATATGGAACACTGAACATTGGGACTGCTTCAGTTCTAAGAGTAACATATGTTGAATGACTTCAACATAATCTCCTTTCAGTCAGTCAATTATGTGATAATCTGAATAGAGTTATCTTCGACACTGGTTTTTGTGATGTTGTTGACAAATGTATAGGGAAAACAGTGCTATCAGGTTCGCGGAGGAAGAATATCTATGTTGCAAACTGGAAAACCACAGAACCTGAGGCTTGCTTACTTGCTCAGACGAAATCCAGTGATAAAACAGGATGGTTGTGGTACAAGAGACTCAGTCACCTGAATTTCAAAACTATGAACAAGCTAGCCAAGAACTCTAAAGTCAGGGGACTGCCCAATGAAGCTTTTATCAAAGACAGAAACTGTGAAGCATGCTTGAAGGGAAAGCAGACAAAGAAAAGCAATCCTCCAATTCCGTCACCTTCCACTGATGGAATCCTTCAACTGCTACACATGGACTTGTTTGGGCCAGTTTCTCCAGTGACTATACGAGGCAAGAAGTATGCCCTCGTCGTTATTGACGACTACTCATGATATATGTGGGCCATCTTCATAGCCAACAAATCTGATGTCAAGACTGAGTTACCCAATCTACTGAAGAAACTCAGCGTGGAAAAAGATATCAAGATACAGAGAATTCACTCAGATCGAGGAACATAATTTCTCAACTCAGTAGTGAAAGAGTACTGCGATAAAGAGGGAATCAAACACGAGACACCAGCAGCTCGCACCCCTCAGCAGAACGGACTTGCTGAACGTAAGAACAGAACACTCAAAGAAGCAGCAAGAACGCTCCTAGCAGACTCTGGACTACCCTCAAAGTTCTGGGCTGATGCTACTGACACCGCCTGTTACACTCAGAATCCCTCACTACTTACACAGCAACACATGAAGACACCTTACGAACTGTGGAAAGGGAGAATTCCTTCTATTTCTCATTTCCATATTTTTGGTTGTCCTCGCTTTATTCACAATAATGGGAAAGATCAGTTGAAGGTCTTTGATAGCAAATCTGATCAAGGAGTAATCTTAGGATACTCTTGAGTCAGTAAAGCTTCAGAGTCTTTAACTATCGGACTCTTTGCGTGGAGGAAAGCCCTCATGTTGTCTTTGATGAGTTTGTTAGTGAGGACAGGAAATCGAAGAAGACAAATACTGAAGATGTCAGCAACAAGCTACAAGATCTCACATTGAACGATAAAGCCGAAAAGATCCAGCATTGTTGGGATGATGAGTCAGACGATGAAGAAATCCAGACCCATCTCACATGCACTGTAGCTAACCTGGTTGATTGTACCGAACAGAATCAACATCAGGTAACAACGGTCGATGAGGAAGCCCTAGTGGTAACTGAGACCTCTACTGAGAATATAAACTCAGGGGGAACGACTAATGTTCCTGAGCTAAATGCCCCTGAACCTGGAAACTCAGTAGATCCTAACCTTGTTACTAAATTGCTACAATCACAGAATAGCACTACTGAAATGCCTAACACTCCGGTTGACTGTGCAGAAGTAATCTCAGAAGAAGAAGCCAAACTCAGACGTTCGAGGCTTGACGCTCGCTCTTCTGATCTTATCATAAGAGATCCATCAGCAGCAATAAGCACAAGATCTAGATTAAGCCAAGGAGAAAGTTCTCTCTACTCCTGCTTCTTGTCTACTGAAGAACCTCAGACGATAGAGGATGCTCTTAACGATGCTGACTGGATCATTGACATGCAAGAAGAGCTGAACCAGTTCGTTCGAAATGAAGTTTGGGAGCTTGTTGATAGACCTAGACATCAGCACGTGATCGGCACTAAGTTGACTTGTCATTGTAAGAAACAACGCTCGACTTGTTGCCAAGGGATACTATCAAGCAGAAGGAATACACCTTGATGAAACATTCGCTCCAGTCGCCAGATTGGAAGCTATTCGTCTGTTCCTAGCCTATGCAACTCATAAAAAATTTAAAGTATATCAAATGGATGTGAAGTCAGCGTTTCTGAACGGCGTACTGAAGGATGAAGTCTATGTGGAACAACCGCCCGGCTTTCAATAGGGACATCAGGTGTACAGACTTCGGAAAGCTCTGTATGGGTTAAAACAAGCACCCAGGGCTTGGTACGATACCCTATCAGACTTTCTGCTTCAGAAAGGTTTTCAGAAGGGGATAGTAGATCGCACTCTGTTCAACTTCAAGTCAGGAGATGACATCCTACTAGAGCAAATCTACGTGGACGACATCATTTTCGGTTGCAGGCTGTGTTCTTAAAACCGGCCCGGTCATTGACCCGAAAATTTTTTTTTTACCGATTGAACCGGTCAAACCGGTTCAACCGGTGGGTCGACTCGATGTGACGTCATAAATATATGGTTAAATTACATAAATATATAACTATTTTAATATATGATTGAATATAAATATATAGCTACTATTATTAATAATTTTTATTATTATTATTATTACTATTATTATTATTATTAATTAACGAAAAAATTTAAAGAAAAAAAAGGAAGAAGTAGATAGTTATATATAGGCTTATGTTGTTTCTCATTTCTCATATATATTCGATGTGGGATGGAGGAAAGAAATAAATGGGTGTTGTACACTTCTTTTGTTCTCACTTCCAAAGTGTTGTCATCCCACATCGAAAATGAATGGAAGTTGAGAACAAAATTTTTCTATATAAACCCTATCCCCTCCTTTCATTGCTAATCCCACTTGAGTGAAGTTTTGAGCTTTGGTATATAATTCGAGTACCGAATTCGAACTTCTGTATCGAATTCGAGCTTTCGAGCTTGAATTAAAAAATTAAAAATTATTTTATTTTTATATTTAATCGAGCTTTTGAACTGAGCTCGAACATTATAAAATTTTATCGAGCCGAGCTCGAAATCATATTACCGGTTTGATAACAGCCCTACATAAAATAACACATTCAAAAAAAAAAACGAGTCGACCCGGTCACCGGTTACTGGTTCAACCGGCCGAACCGACCGGGTCACACCGGGTCAATTGGAAAACCGAGTCAACATGTCACTCGGCCCGGATTTTTGATCGGTTTCGGGCCAAACCGGTCGAACCGGCCAGTCTGGGCCGGGTTTCAAAACACAGGTTGCAGGAACGTGACTATATGTTAACAATTCGAGAAAATGATGAAGGAGAAGTTCGAGATGTCCATGATGGGGGAGATGAACTATTTCCTTGGATTCCAAGTGAAGCAATCAACTGAAGGAATATTCATCAACCCAGCTAAATACACTCGAGATCTCCTGAAAAGATTCGGCTGCGACTCAAGCAAGCCAGTCAAGATCCCCATGAACACAAATTTTAAAATCGATCTAGACAAAGAGGGAGATTCTGTTAACTCTACTGATTATAGAGCTATTATTGGTTCTTTACTATATTTAACAGCAAGCAGACCTGACATAACTTATGCTGTAGGTGTATGTGCAAGATTTCAGGCGAATCCCAAGCGAAGTCATCTGGACTCAGCGAAAAAGATTCTGCGATACCTGAAGGGAACACTTGATGCAGGGTTATTGTATCCTGCTGATGATAATCTTATACTAACAGGTTATTCTGATGCTGATTATGCAGGATGCAGGATAGATCGAAAGTCAACTTCTGGAACATGTCAGTTCCTAGGCAGCAAGCTGATTTCGTGGTTTTCAAAGAAACAACATTCAGTAGCGACGTCCACTACTGAAGTTGAGTATATGGCTGCTGGAAGTTGCTGTGCCCAGATCATTTGGCTTCGACAACAACTGCGAGACTATGGAATTACTCAAGATGAAGTGCCCATCTACTGCGACTCCACCTGTGCAATTGCTATAATTCAGAACCCAGTTTTCCACACGAGATGCAAGCACGTGGACATTCGACACTACTTCATCAGAGACCATGTCGAGAAGAAGGATATCAGAATGGAAAAGATCCATACTGACAAACAAAGGGCAGACATACTGACCGAACCACTAGCTGAGAACAGATTCAGAGAATTATCAGTTGAGCTAGGTCTACTGGATCCTACTGACTCATGTCAGTAAGAGGAGTCAGTACGACAGGTCAGAAGACTCAGTACTTTGATTCAGTCGGGTGAATCATACAATACACAGTAAGGGGGAACATGGTTATCAGCATCACAAATATCCTCCTGAGTCATTACGGTAACCAGCTGATCGTAAGAGTTCAGCTGAAGAGGTTTGCGTAGTTTAAATACTTAATATTCTCAGAAGCATGCTCGTATTTACTATATCAGTCGTTTGCATTCAGTAGTTTAATGAGCATTTATTTCCCGCCATTAAGTTTTTAAGGTTTAAGTCAGTAGAACCGTTTTCATTTAAAAAGCTTAGCCTTTAATGCTGCCTGTAGCGTATTTAATGCATGTCTTCTCACCTTACTTTATCTGCGCATATCTTACGTGTGTCTAGATTAGAGGCGGCTAATGTAATCATTCCGTTTATAACATCAGATCACAGTCGTCATTAAAAAGCGAGTTTTTCTCCCAACCATGCGATAAAAACCGGTTGATCTTCATATCTTATAAAATCACTCCTTCTCTTCTAATCCTATCTATTCTCGCCATTATCGCACTTAGAGCAATCTTCAAGCATTCAATTTTCATCTCCCTGTCTATCAAAAAATTGTCTCTGTTTTTCAACTCTAGCACTTTGTCTACGGTAATTTCTTAAACTTCTGCTTAACTCGAATCTAACTTACTCTATTTTCAAGTGCTAACGAGTTTCTTGCAGATATCTATGGCAATTGTTTAGACCCCACCCCACATTGAGGAGATCATCAAGTCAAGGGTTCTTTTCGAACCGACGATGGTGCTCCATTAGGCAGACCTTCCATAACTAGAGCCCGTATTCTCGGCTCTTGAGGAGTCTGGCCTAGCGCTTCTTGTGATGAAGCATCCCCGCTCGTATCTTCCCCGCCAGGTGGCAGAACAATATTATAACTGGCATTCCGTGGAAGATACCGATGGAGAGGTATCGGAGATCGCCTACATGAGGGAAGTGGCCCCTCAGAAGTGGGAATCCAGCCATGCCGATATCAACATCAGGGCAGCACTGAAGTCATCTTTTGACCTTCCTGCTTACGGGATCTCTCTAGTGGGCTACAAGGAGAAGGAACTGAATGCATATGTCCATCGCTTCTGTGGAAGGGACGATATCTCCTTCAAGTCCGCGTTACCAAAGAACCAACTCCTACCGGAGTATAGAGGCCTCGCGTACGTAGTCATACACATCCTCATGAGCGCCGCTAGTTCGTTTGATTAGCTGTCCAAACCCAGACTCCAGCTGATGATGGCTATAGTTGATGGAGTCCAGGTGAACTGGACGGAGTTCTTTGTAACTGAGTTGAAGGCTCAGGCACAAAAGTTTGTCGCCACACAGTAAGAAGAGAGGAGACTAATTAGTGTGGGCAAACTTTTGTATGGGACCAAGGTGTCCATACTGCTCGAGGACTCAGTATCGAATCACGCATCCTTTGCTGATTCGAAATACTTCGACCGCAAGCTCATTAAGTTCAAAATTAGAGCAGCGGCTGAGAAGTCAGTCGGACGTGGAGCCGCTGAGCTCAAGAGGCCTTCTACTGATCTGCCTCCACAGGCCGACCAGCCGAACCGAAAGAAGCTCACAAAGGCTGGAACTTCTGAGGTTCCTGCAAAGCCTGCTTCTCCCCCACCTCCTCAGGAGGAAGACATTCTGGACGCTGATACCGGGATCGAGGGTGCGACCCTCAAGGATAAGGTACAACGGATCAGTTCGGAGGTGACTCAGCCGGAGGAGGTTGAGGAACCGGCTCGTGAAGTCTCAACCAAGTGGTCGACGTTGCAAAAGACTCGTCTCCGAGCCACAGGAGAAGTCACTGCACAGATCCTGAAAATTTCATCACATCAGGATCTGGTCGACATTGCGACCAGGGCAAGGACTTAGATGCTGCTGAGATTCCTGAATTGGGACATCCTCGAAGAGCTGATTAAGCAGCATTCTGCATTATTCTTACTGGCAGAAGAGCAAAGTCTGCAGTCAGCCATTGAGTTTGGGAAACCCACTGACATAGCATCGTTCGAGGACCTAAGATCAGCCATGTTATATCTATTGGATCTGAGGTCCTCCCAGCAGACCGCCAACAGCCCTTCGCAGCCTTCCCATCATGATGACAATGATGATGATGACAATAATGATAAGGATCAGGCACCACCCAAGGACCCAGACCAAGGAAAATCTGCTGAGGGGAAAACTCCCAGCGAGAAGGGCGAGTCACCGCCTCCACCTCCTACATCAGGTGACGCCCCTATTTCCTAGAAGCCCAGCCGAGAGCAACAACTCGCAGCCTCAGAGCAGAGGCTCGGAACCTCATCATATCAGATCAAACCTATAGGTTCCGTGTCCTCAAAGTCTGTCAACCGGGCGATAAGGAAGCAAGGAGACAAAAATCGTCTCCTAGCTAAGGACGTCCACCTGAAGTGGGCGCAATACACAAAGTCTCAGACGGAGACAGTTGACAGACTGGCCAGCGATATCAAAAAGGTCTCGGAAATTTCAACTCCAAACATTCAGGAGATTATCCAGACCGCGCTCGCCACTCAGAAGGCGGACCTGGCTGCTCGAAGCTCACCAAAAATCTTTTTCTAAGCAGCTGACTAAGAGCTTAGCCACTGTCCAAAAGACAATGGATGAGCGGAACAAGATGGCCACCTCCAGCGTGCAGAAAGCCTTGGAAAATCAGGCGGCGGCCCTTAAGCTCATCCAGGCAGATATGACTGCCTCCCTCGACGCATCGCTCCTAAAGCAGAGGCAAGAAACAGCAGCCCAGATTCGACAGATCCGCAAGGATCAAGAGGCTGACTGCGAGCACTACTGTGATGCAATCGGCAACTTCAACACCACCACCACATCCATCAAAGACGCTATCTTCAACCTCCAGAAGGAAGTCGCAGCCCTCTGTGTCCTTCTGACCCCGGCTACTGATGATGCCAAAAAGGGGGAAGAAAGGGCTGAGGCAGCTCAGGTGGCTGGTGAGTCTGAAGTCAGAAAAATCACCAAGGGGGAAGGTTCAGCTGCTCAAGCTGTAACTAGTTCAGTACCCTCCCATAGTCCAAACAATCCCAATTGTCCAAACAACTCAGGTGCATGAGCCAGCCGGTGGATCAGGCGAAGGATCCTCGGCTCAGCACATTGAAGAGGTCGCAAAATTTGTGGACCAGGAGGACGAGCCCCTGCCACCTCAAAGACCCGGGAAGGAAAAAGTGACTGAATCTACTCCACCGCCTTCCCCGTCGCCTAAGTTCAAAACTCGAGCAGAGCAAGAGGAGTTCGATAAAATGGTTGCTCAGAAGCTCCAAGACGAGTTGGATTATGAAAGACAGTTGGAGGAAGAGGTACAAAAGGCCAAGAAGAAGAGAAAGCCAGTGGCCAAAATGGCCAAAAGCCAAGCTAAGAAGCTCTTGGAAGAGCAGAAGAAAAAGAAGGCTCAGGATGAGCAGGCTGGCTCTGATACTGACAATCTGCCCCTCGCTCAGAGGATGAAGAAACTTCCAACACTTACTCCTGAGCAGGAGGCAGAGGATAGAGCAACCTGGGAGGCTACGCAGCAAGGGCTGAATCTCCAAAGAGGAGATACTAGAGTTGCGGCCCTTAGGGAGAAGAAGAGGTTGGAAGACTTGGCAAAGATTATAGAGCTTACTGACAAAATTGCCAAGGAACCAATCCTCGACTGGAAGAAACAGGTGCCCAGGACTTCCAAGTTCTTCAGGCGAGGCGCGCCAAAAGCTGCTTATCTGAAGAAATCTCCGCATCGTCATGTTGACAAGTGGATTCCCTGGAACCTGAACGAGGAATGGGAGGACCTGAAGATTGATTTCATTAAGGCATACTACATATGGAAGTGCTATCCTGCTGAGGTACCGGCGGCTGATCTCTTCGACGAATTCATTCATCAGTACGACGCCAACCTCAGAGCACAGATTCAGATTATTTTATTCAAGGAAAAGCTGCCACTTGTTGCCCCTGCCTACAGATAACTGACTCCACCCATGACCTCTCGAGGAGTCTTATCTACGAAAAAGATTGAAGATGAGGTTGATGCTGCTGCACGCCACCATGATCTTGATCCTTTGCAGCCGAGCGATCTCGAGGATATCCAGACCCTCCGTGCCAGAATCTACAGATCTTATGGTTTGGATCCTCCTGCTGCCAAGTCTGCTGATTTCAAGAGCAAGATTAAGAAGTACAGGCGATAGCAATAGTTCTCTCTCTCTGTATATATATATCAGTACCTCTGGCCAGACAACTACTCATTGTCTTACGGCTTTGTTTATTTTACTTTATCACGACTGATCACTGAAGTGATCTGACACACACACATAACCGTTTTTCTCTGATATACCTATCTTTCAGTTGATGACTGCCTTGTTTTATTTGCTCAGTTTTACAGAAGTTTTTTTCTTATGTCAGTCGTTTGGGACTTAAATTCTTAGAATCTATAGTGGTTTTGGCATCATCAATTAGGGGGAAATTGTTGAGTTATGAGTCAGTGGTTTGTCTTAACAACCACTTAGAGGATACTTAGTATTATTTTATCAGTACTTCTTGTAATAGGACCTATATGTTTATCGGTAATGGGGGAAATCATAGTATTTCATTACTATGGAATTGAAGATCCCAAAACCGTCTTGTATCCTTTGTGTAGTATTGATAGGACTAGATGATGTAATAGGCTAGACGGATTATATTTTCATTATCGTTTTTGTCTAAGTCCTGTACGGGGTAAGTGTTGGATTGATCTTCAGTAGGAAGTTACTTTCCAGAACCCTACGTCATCATTGTAAGAGCTTGTGTTCACAGGTCATCAGATGACTTCGCTCAGTAGAAGACATCTCATCAGCTGGCCTACATCAGTAGAAGAACACAGTATTCAAGCTCAGTACCTTCAGAGTCTTCAGCTGATCCCGCTCAGTAAAAGTTTTGTTTTCAACAGACTCAGATGAAGAAGACAGAGATCATATAAGGTCTACTGTTCCGACAGGAAACGACCCATCTTTTAACATCTTTCGAAAGTCAGCAGAAGATCCTACGAGGATAAGTGAGAGTCAACTCTGATGAAGACCGATGTCTGACAAGTCTCACCTACCACAAACCTCGACCAATGAGAAGCAGTCTAAGCTCTACCTACTCTGACCAACTAAAGCTGCTCTCATGCACAGTAATCAACAACTCTGCTGCAACATTTCGAACTTATGACCATTTTCCTTGGACGTTTGTGAAACGTGGCTTCGTCCTCTCCAACGGACAAATGCCTGGGTCACAACTATAAATAGAGAAGCATTTCTGGTGATCGTTGTTTTCACCAAATAAATCCTGCAAGATTGCTAGAACTCAAATTAGTATAGCAACAGATATTGAACACAGGGAACGTAGTATTTTAGACCTAAAATTCCTATTAATCAAAGTTTGGTTAGCGACCACGCAAGTTTGGGAATTTTCTAACCTAAAACAAAAGAAAGTAAATAGCAGGAATTAAACACGAAATAGACTTATGCAAACAAAACGGGTCCAGCAAGATGATTCACACACACTTACAATCGATCACTAACACTATTAATTAATTAATTCGCTTAAATCAATTGGTTGTAGGACACCGTAATTAAACTGACATATCCCCTATTCCCCCTTAATTATTCGGTAATCGCCATGGTGGGCATTGAAACGACTACTTCTCTAAATTAGATGCAACCTACGTTGGTGGGCAATCAATAGATTTAACACCTAATCAGCCTTAAGAACTAAGGGAACCCAATTTAGGAGCCTACTCGTATGGTGGGCATCTAATAGTCTCCTACCAAATTAATCCATTGTCCTAAGAACAATTTGCTACTTATTTAGCCTAATCCCACGAGAAACGATGGAAGTACTAAATTAGCTATGAATTAAACTAACCTAGGGTGATCAAGCCTAAATTAATTAATTCAATTAATTAACCTAGATTAATTCAGAACCTAAGTGATTAATTTTAAGCCCTAGTCTCACGAAAATATGGTGGTGTGTGTTTCACATCTCGCCGGCCCTAAAAAGACTTAGCCACGCATATCGGCCGGACTGGCCAAACAGACCGGTTTACTGGACAAAACACAAAACATGCTGAAAATCATGAAATAATTATTCACGAAAATCCAAACAATAACGAAATCAATTAAACATGAATTGAAACGAAATTAAACCTAAGGAATTAGAAAATCACAAATTAAAGTCTTCAAATCATCCGACAGGAAAATAAAACGGAAGCAACCAAATTCAGGAATGTAAACGGAAGCAGGAACATGTTGTTTTCTCCAAATCAAACTACAATTAACGAAATTAAAATATAAAATTCGAACTCTGAAATCTTTGATCTAAACCCTCGGTCTCGGATCTCCCTCGGTCGGATCTCTATATCTCGCTCGGCTTGTGGCTCTCGGCTTTCGGTTGATGGATGGTGTAAAGATGATCGGAAAAAAAAACAATGATAAGGATGATTCTCCCTCCCGCTGGCGGTAAGAAGATAGATGATAAAAAGGATAATAAAATAATCAAATCTTCTCCCTATTGGTGGCGTGAAGAATGATGATGATGAATGTATCCAAAAATTCCTCAATGTTTTCGGCGTGAGAGCGTGTATATGCTATCGAATGATGTATCTCGTGTCCGTTTGCGGCGCCTCTTCTAGTCATCTATATATATGCTCCTTCCTTTCCTTCTCCAATTAGGTATTGTAAGTATGGAAATATATAATATAAAATATATTATATTAATTTCTTTCCACACTTAATTTTCCTCTTAATTTCTTCCGGATTAAGCACATATTTCCTTAATTCGCACCAGCCACATCAATGTCTCGTCAACGCCACATCATCATACGAAACTGCAAAATAAACATCAAAACGCAATCCAACCGCCAAAACATCGCCAAAATAAACGGAATATGAATAGTACAAATTTAGACCTATCAATTTCCGAGCTCCACGCACGGGATATCAAAGGGATTACACCCTCAAGATTTCGAAAACACTCTAGCGCCTTTCACGAAGATCCAACGAAGAACTTGCTTATTAGAATATTTCTAGTTCTTCTCTCTCGAGTTATTTCTTTAGATCCCTCTTCTCTATCTAAGCTCAATCTTTCATATCTATAGCTTAGAACCTTCGAAGGAGTTCACATTTCATGACTGTTCTTATTATAAGAACTCCTTCATAGTTGGAGAACATCCCCTCCCCTTCAAACTCCGGTTTGATTTGTAAAGTCCCTGAGGACTATAATTTAGAAGGGTCTGTCCAGTGCACAGATACATTGCTGAGGCTTGCTCAGATTAATCAACAAGACCTCCTGTTAAGCAGGACCGTGGATGTAGGATCTTGCGTATCCGAGCCACGTTAAAAATTGTGTCTCATTTATTGTTTTATTGCACTGCATTCAAAATCATCTTACAAACTCATAATTTGCATAAAACGTATTTGAAAAGTGCACTAGCCAAAATAATTTGGTTTGCGAAAAACACGTTTTCAAACCGAGACGAAGTCTATCGGGCCCTACACACTTATCCGCACTAAGTCTCCGACTGAGAATCAATACTGACAAAAGTCAGTAGGAGAGACTCAGTAGCTAACTTACTCTAACCCGCGATCAGAAGGTAACTATTTGGCACTGTTCATCAGTCGCAACCTACAGCTCAGCTGTCCTTCGCGTTTGAGAAAAAGAAACTTGTACTCAAGTGTATTCACCTCCCCCCCCTACACCTGACACTCGTCTCCGGACCAACAGAACGATTCCTATGCCACACCAATTTATGGACTTGCACCTATCTTGTGTATTTATAATATTCTAAAAGAGCAATTATCCCATAAGTGAAATCATCATCAAAAGCGGAATTAAAGAATACCAAATCGGCATGTGGAAGAAGGCCATATGCTTCAACTGGAAGCTTTTTGTCGAGGACCACAACATACAGAACGGCGACATGCTTGTCTTCCCTGCCGCAAACGGATACCGAGTTCATCGTAGCAATATTTGATCGGATGGGATACGAAAAGACTTACTAATGACACTACAAATTCATTCTAATATAAATTATTTCTAGATGATATTGTGAGTATTGGACATCCATATATGTTGTAACTATTAGATTGAACTTATTTCCTATATACCGTAACAAATTCAATATACCGGAGTATCAGATTAATATTCCACTTTTATATCTCGTGCATTTAATTTTAAATTTTAAGAGTCGTCAAAAAAACAAATCAACATAATAGCATTCCAATCGTTTCAATTAATACCGTCGCATCATATTTGTGTATTTAATTTATTCCGGGCACCGCGCAAGTGCGGTGCCAATTTTCTAGTATATATATATATATGTATATATATATATATATATATATATATATATATAATGCCTACATTACCGTTTATTTCTCCATATTAAAATTATTAGGGTTTTTTTTTCTCCATTTTCGGTTATTAGATCAGGACAAATAATTAGGGTTTTGTCTTTTTTATCTATTTAAAATGTATAAAACAGGAAAATAAATAGCAAATAAATACGGATTATTATTAAATTTAAAAATGATAATGTCCTCATATTTTCCAAGCCTATAAGAATGATAATGTCCTCATAAATTTAAGAATGATAATGTCATATACTTTTGGATTAATAATAGTTATTATTATTTTTTGCAATTAATTTTCCCGAAATAAATTAGTTTTGGTAATTAATTTTCCCAAAATAGAGAAGGAAATGAATATTAGGATTTATGGATAAGATATTCTTTTAGAAAATATATTTCATAGATTATATATTACTAATAAATAAATTAAAAAAATTAGAATGCATACCTATACTTTTTTTTAATGAAATCGATTCCTTAAAAGAAGGGATTTCAACCATATTTTTAGAAAAGTTACAGTACATTAAAGATGAAGTGGAAGTGAATTGTACACCACTAACACTATTTCCATCAACATTTATTTTCCCTCACCACACTCTTATTTGTTTTCTAGGATGCATACCTTTGTGAATTCACACCACTAACACCACTTCCATCAACATTTATTTTCCATCAACATTTATACGTGAATTCACTATAAATTTAGAAACCGCCCTCAAGATCTTCTCAAACTCTCTAAGATTTGAGATAAAAGAAGGATTAAGTGCAAAAACCAATACCACTATCTTCTCAAGCAAACAAACTATTGTGAAGCTCTTCGTCGCACATATTTCTCCGGCAGCCACTATCTTGTCAAGATCTTCTGAAACTTGGTGGAAATGGCTGACAATATTGGTCATGAGCAGGTTACTAGACGTAGAATCCGATCTTTTGTAAATGAAAACTAGGGTTTTTATGTGTAGTAATGATCGGTGCTCTTATGATAGACTTATCTCAAACTTCTGTACTTTATTTGATATTTTTAAGGCCCATGGAATCAAAATATTTGATTTTTTTAAGGCGAATGATTGGTTCTCGTATGTACAGATGTTTTATAAATTAGGGTTTGCATTTATTGTATTGTAAGAGATAATTCACATATTACAAATAAAAACGATTGTAATTTCCATATGTAAGTCTTTAAAAGTTTTATATCCTCAAATAAAATGTCCGATATAGAATATATTCATTATATAGAGATACACATGATCTAAACACAGAACGAATTAATTTTTATGATTCGTTAGAATATATATAATCCTTGTATATACTTACATACTAAATAACAGTAATTAGAAACTTATTTAAATATTAAAATATAAAAAAATGAATCAATATATTTGAATGTATGAATATCTTTTATTTGAAATGTATATTAATATAATATAGTACATTTAATTAATATATTAATGCAGATTTACATTTAAAAGTATATAAAAATGCATCTATATATTTTTTTTAAATTTATTTTTAGTACTCCCTCCGTCCTATTATTTATGTCCCATTGGAACTGGGCACGGTAATTAAGATAGTGGAGGTAAATGTGTAAAGTTGTGGTGTAAAAGTATAAAGGGTATGGGACATAAATAATGAGACAACCAAAAAAGGTAAGTGAGACATTAATAATGGGAGGAAGAGAGTATAATATAATATATTATAATATTATAATACAGATTTCAATATTAAAAAATATATATAAAATGCAGCAATATATTTTAATTTATTAATATATTTTATTTTAAATTTAAATATTAAAACATTAAAATAAAATATACATTAATACATTTTTAAATATATTTATGAATGTATTAATATATTTTATTTTAAGTGCCATATTAATATAATAAAATTTGAGACATTCGTATCTTTGTGAATAGATATAATTTTATAATAAATACCGAATTCTCTACTTTTATTAGGGAACTTTATGTCTCCGTAAAAGATGTGTTTTTATACCGGTTTATATTTAATACAGAGATATACGAGTAAATAATAGAGAACTAATATGGTTTTTTGATATATTGTACATGCAGAGGCTATGGTCTTTTGTGAGATATGCAGCCAGATCAGCTAAGCCTCAAATAATGATTCATTATAAGGGGGATGTGATCCCACTCATACGAGACGCTTACGTAACTTGGTGGCGAAACCCTTTATAACCTATTCTGTGAGATGAGCCGTTTCGGGCATTTAATGGGATGGGAGGGGAAGATCAATGCAAGCAAAACCCTCCACCAACTAATGTGTCGTGAGATTTGGTACGGTGAGGATGAAGCGACTAACACTTGGTTCCATATCACGGATCGCAAGCTCAAGTTTGGTCCAGAGGAGTTCGCTCTGGTCTCGAGATTGATGTTTGGATGTTCGACATTTGACCCAACAATCGATCATGATGCTTCAACGGTTAGTGCTAGGGTACTATTTTGTGGCGACTGCAGACTGAAAATATCCGAGTTGAAGGATATTTTCATGTAACACTCGATGAACGGTGCTTCGGCAACCGACTACGTGAAGGTTGCAAATATTCTGATGTTGCACCTACTTGCCTTGGGTGTTCCGAGGCCGAGGCTCATTGATGACTTTGTTTGGGTATTAGTGGACAATCTAAACAAATAAAAAGAATTCACTTGGGGTGCGTATTCATACCGGACATTGCTTCACTACAAGCAATTCGTTCCGCACACTCTAGCGGGATGCAAAGTGTAGTATGTATTCAGCGGGCCAGTCTGGGCCTTACAAGCATGGGCATACAATTGCATCCTGGAATTTGGGAGGGTTTGTGCTGACTTAGTTTGTAATGCCCCAATTTTCATAACTTAATAAGGGACGCAACTTCATATTTAACATGCATATTTCAATTCTTTCAAAACATTTTCATGGAAAAGATTCGTTGCAAAACTTACGTTAATTTCATACTCAGCGGAAGTTTTAAAAAATTTTTACTAAGTCGAACATTTCAAAAAGAAACAACGAAAAGTTCATAAACTAAAAATAATAATTTTAATATGATAAATTATCCTCGTGACCATCACCATCAACACCTCTACACATCGGCTGATCCATTTCCTCAAAAATATTAAAATGATAGGGATGATTACGACTACTTAGTATGGAATACACTTATCCAAACTATATAGTATACCAATATATTATGGAAAATTAGAACATGCAAGAATTATGTAGTCACACAGACCACCGATTCAACTTCGACTATAACATTTAAAACAAATAAACTTCAATCCCGGTCAACTTCGACCATAAACTTTTTACTGATAACCTTCGATCCCGGTCAACTTCGACCGTAAACCTTTGTACCGATCAACTCCGATCGCGGATCAACTTTGATCCTTCATTTTCATGTCTGACATTAACTCATAAATATCTAGCATAAAATATAATAAGGATAAATGTAGTGTAAGAATACTTCCCCACCTTAACCTTGACTTGATGAAAAATAATGGATATCAATGTTTAAGTGATGCGCGTATGTCCTATACATGGAAATTTATCTTAATGACTCTACATGGAATGTCATGCATGCATCAACAATTTCAATAATTCATAAATAGACATAGACCAAAATAATCAAACCAAAATTTATATTATACATAAGCTACTAATTAACATGCAACTTTAATGGTTTCACATAATAATAAACTTAAGTATATTAAACATAATCTTACTTTTATTGACAATTCATTCGCGCATTTAGTAATTCGACAATTCATGAAACAAATTATTAAAATCATAAAAGGTTTGTCCTAAGAATTATAGATCTCTAACATTAACAACATATTACATATTCCATCACAATAAAACTTATCATGATCAAGAATTCATTTATTACTAACATGAAAACTTTTGTTTTCAATATATATGTACATTGACAAAAGAATCTGGCACACAAAGAAACAAATCAACAAATAAATAGTAAACATATTCTAAAAATTCTATATTTTTAACATGAATGACCTAACATATATTACATCCCATTAAAATTCAGCATGGTCGATAACAACATAAAGAAAACATGAAAAAAAAATTCCTATCAAGCTCATGAACATGCTGTCAAAAACTGGCAGATTACGAATAACAATTTTTGTTAAATACTTATAATGCTTGTAAAATTCTACAAAATAATATAGTATACTAGAAATACCGAGAAAGTCGATCCTGAATCTTCACGACGATATGATGACGGGAAGATGTGCAAATAATTCTTGAAACAGTCGTAGGTATGCTGGCAGAATTTCAAAAATCTCATGTGAAACTATATTATGGACGACTAAGAGTGTATTTATGGGCTTAGAATAAATTATCTAAAGATCCCTAATTAATAAAAGGTATCAAATATATTTTATCAATAATTATTTTCATACTTATATAATTTAGATAGAATTTATTCTATCACTTACTACATAATAGATTCAATCATAGTAGGATTAGGATATAGACACAATTAAAATTGATCCTAAAACATGAATATCACACATAAAATATATTTTAATCATAAAACATAATATAAAATTATCTCCTAATAATTTCACATAAATATAAAATATTCTATCCTTTAATGAATTCTAAATGAATATTATTCTTGTCTCATAATTCTAACATTATTTATATCTCAACAATAACAATATAATCATAATATGATATAAATAAACACATTCAAAGCTCAAAATAAATTTATATAACAAAAAAGATTTAATGACAAATAAGATAAATGATTTAATTTTCATTTAAATTTCTAGGGCGCGACTTACAGAATTAAAACACTTGATAACATGCATGAATAGATATGCAATGTATTTTATATTGAAAATTTTGGGGCGTTACATAGTTAACCTGAATGCACTTCAATGTTTGTTGAGGTGGAGATTTCCCACAGTGAGAGAGAGCTTCGCTGGCTTCTTCGATGATCAGGTAATATGTCTTTGCATATACTTATACTTCTCTGTGTAATAATAATGTAATGCGCCTATACTGTTAAGAACTATGTATCACGAACTATTATTACATAATAGCTAACTCTAACCTGAAATAGTTCTCTGTAATTACTACATATTTCTATGTATAAATATAATTATTCTAATCAATAGGGACATAAGATGAAATTGTGGAATAATATGTTGTGTACTAATTTATGATTATATGCTCATGTATATGTATGTTTTATACATAGTTGGAGTTCAGAGCGATGATAGAGGAAGCGGCAGAGCTATCGAAGCCGTATTATATGAGTACGTTGCATAGCGAGCCACTTGGCGTGCCGTACAGGGAGCCGATAGTGATTCAGTTTGGATCCGAGCACGCAAAAGCGATGGGCATTCCCCGCCTGCCTCAGCATCGATCGTGCAAAGACGCTCCGGACGAACTAAGGACCCGACTACTTCGGAAGGGTCTAGTAGTCTTGATACCAAAGACATTACTCCACGGGAGAAAAAGTTTTGGAAGAAGATTAAAAACTTTTTCTCAAAGAACAAGTCGGAAAGGAAGTCATCGGATGAGAGAAGACACTCGCGGGATAGTCATGTCGAGGAGGCTCGTCGACACTCGGTTTCACATGGTGAATCAGATCATCGATATTTCGGTTCTCACAAGATGTCCGACTCTCGACATTCAATTTCGCACCCCGAGGAGCACAGTGGACAAGCGTTTTCACATTCCAGAGGCAACTCCAGACACTCCAAGCATACCCATTCAGCTTCTTACCGAGCAACTCCACTTGTATACTCTGAACAGGTTGATCCGTTTTTTGATGTCGTCTGTGGCGTCCAAGGCACGTACAAAGAAGTTCCATGACTCGTCCGTGGCGTCCGAGGCACGTACAAAGAACTCCTATGACCATTTTCTTCTGCCATCGAATGAGGTCCACATGCTTCTCCCAGTTCGGACTCAAAGGTAAGCTTTTAGTTCTTTACATAAATTTTGTAGTATGCATTTTTACATAAATATATGAAGATATTATGAAGAACGAAGGTTATGCAGTGATTGATACATGCTATTAAATGGTTTTACATCTTGGTTTCTGGTTAGCCTATGAGTTTAATGGGTACATGCTATTATATGATATTAAATTGAGTCTATGTGGATTAAGAAGCGTGCATGGGGAAATATGAATAATTTATAGAGACATATGATATTAAATCTATGTAGGAAGAATATAGTATATTTAAGTAATCATATTACTAATTATGATGGCTCATAATTCATTTTCGAACTATGATGCTATTGTTGAGCACTAATGTGAAAGTACAGAGAACTATTATGAAATTAAAGAGATCTACGAGCATAATATGATGATATAAAAAATTTGTTTACTTGTTTGTCTCCTTTGTAGGCCGAAGATGAAGATCAGTCCGTCCACGGTGATGATTTCACTTCTTCATGGCCACTTATAATGTCTCCAATTTAAATTGAACTGATATGTGCTATGGTTGTGGAAGATGTCGGGATCCCCCGAGGACATGGAATAGGAAAAGGGAAAGGAAAAGCACTCGTACAAGATGAGCCTATGAGTCCACGTGGACGTGGAATGCATAAGAAAAGACCATCTCGTTCTCTTTTGTCGCCTTGTGTTACTCCCAAAAGGTATCTCGCTCGTTACCTCGACGATTGGTCTCTAATTGGGTTCAAGGAATATTGGGCATGGCGTCGCACACAATAAAATTAATGAACACGTGTACACTGATACATGATATCATTTGACGCACTCATTGTTTGATATTCTTGAAGATGTTTCTAAAATGCTTGTGCATGATATGATTGAAGTGTATATGTGTACGTTGAGGAGACAAATAAGAAGAGGAGGGGGTCTTCTACACGCTGTGCAGAGCGGAACAACTCTCATCCTGCCAGTACAGTTTTTGGTTAGTTCGTAAATCTTAACCTTATCTTGGTTTGCTTGATAAATGTTAATAGTCATGCATTTAATTAGACTCAAATGCAAACTGCGTATGAGGATTACGAGACTGGAACACGGATGCATGGGAACCTTCTGAAGCGTTGCTTGAAGCCGCAATAGCGTGGGAATCAGGAATGCAATATATAAGTTATATCTTTGTATTTTATGCAAAGTGTAGAGATATACGTGGTAAAAATGGAGAACTAAGATTATATGCTTGATTTTGTAGCTCATTCTCGTATGTTTCGTCAGCGGTGGCCACTGGATCACCGTGAGAATCCGTCTGACGACATGGGTTGTAGAGTTATACGACTCATTGTAGTCTTTCGTCACCGAGCCAATGCTAATCGCAAGCGGTAGGACTTGCTCGTTGCAGTCTTTCGTCATTGCTACGTATAGGTAACCGGTATTCTTCCCCTTCAGATGTGTGTTGTCAACTACAATGACTTGCCTCAAGTTAAACATAAATGCGTTTATACACGGCCCCACGCTACGAATACGTACTTGAACCGATTGTCATCCCCGGTGCGGTAATTGGTTATCATACCGGGGTTAAACTGTTTCAGCATATGGAGATACTTGGATAGCAGCTTATAAGAGTAGTCGTGGTCGACGTAAATCATCATGATGGCCTTGTTCCGACCACAGAGTACCTTGTAGTACTTCACTTCGACACCAAATCTCCGACGCATCTCGTCAATGATGTCATGAGGCTTTATCATGGAGCCCTCTCTTATCATTTGTCGGTTGAAATATACAACGATGGTCTTCGCACTCACAGTTACTGGCACTAATCGTTCAATGTTGAACTCACATGTATGCTTCTTGTCCACCTTGTAAATTTTCCAAACATCTGCAGCCTTTTTCGCCCCAACATAAAAGGACACGACTTCTCATACAAACACCTGAACCACGTATATTTCCTGTTTGCTTTTAACACCATAAAACATGACTGATGCTCTAACTGCCACACGCCGACGGTGCCTGTAAGCTTGTCTCTACTCCAGAATATCGAATCCACCTCAAGAATGTTGTCGTTAACCACATCCAAATCAGGACAGCCAATGCTTTCGGTTTAAGCAATAGAGAAGAACGAAACTAGCCAGTTTGCTATTTCGTCAATCGACTCGCAATCTTCCTCCTCCAATGACGATAGGGTGGTAGGTAGGTTATTCGGTTGTTCGTGTAATATCATTAGCCGATTATAACCACCCTCATTTCGCATCTACGTTTCGAACTCCAATATGGTACCGTAGATGCTTTATAGTTTGCCATGCTCGTCTTCATCTGCCTCCTCTTCGACGATGTAATTCGGATCATCCAAGTCCATTGAATCATCAATATGCACTTCTTCTTCCTCCTCCTCCTCGTCTTCCACTCCCTCCTCCTTCTCCTCCTAATCCTCCTCCGTCTCCGCCTCCGCCTCTTCCTCTCCCCCATCATCGAAGAGGTAATTTCTGTCAAAATCCCTAGTGGATTGCTCGACTAGGCCTCGATCATCAGGGACATGCTATCGGGTCTGCCACATACTTGTTCCGGCCCCATCACTCGGACTCGTCATCACAACACAGAGATGGAGTTTGCCTCAAAGTCGACGAGTCAATTCAAATCTTCATCCCTTGTCATTAATTACTTCACGAGCCGACCGACGCGATTTCTCTCGAGCGAATACAACAGATACAGTGTACGCATCGAATTTGTTTGCGTGATTGAATCAATAGTTACTCTGAGAGATGACAATGAAAGTAGGCAGTGCGGAATTGCTGCAAGTTGTTCATCCCATATCTGTATTCGGAACCCTTGAAGTATCCTCCATACTTGACTGTTATGCGTGTCCAATCGGCCATATGAGTATACATGAAATTTACAACATCTAAATTCTCAGCAAAATAACCGTATATCTCCATACTAGTTAAAATGTACGTAAAATTCGAAGAACTGAGATACAATCGTATCCATAATATACACAAGTAAATGAAAGAAAACTTGTTATGAGCAAATACGTTTATAAGCTCAGTAGAAAGGTCGTATATCGCAGATATTAATTAAGCGTTACATAGCAAACAGAGACCTAAGTTACACTTGACATTATAAAGTCCATAATGCATGCTTAAATGCACCTTTAACCCTATTTACAATGTCACAACTTATAGCATCAATATCACATATTGAAATTCTTATAATTATATGGAACAAAGTTAAAAACAAGATAATAATGTATAAATGCTTTAAATATATATGCAGAAACGGATAGGACAAATATACTACGTACAAAATACTTTATATATACTACATACCTTGTGCTAATATGATGAAAATGTAGATCGAGATCCAACTTTGCGTTAAATACGAATGTGGTTTTTTTTTCTATCGCTAAACTTTTGCTCGTTGGGAAATATATGAACATATGAATAGCGGCTTACATCTCTACATATAATGATATAATTGGATTGTAACAAGATAATTCTGTTGGGATGAGATCAGTATGATAAGATTTGAAGATCTCAAAACCCTAGCTGATTGATGAGTCTTATATAATGTAATAGCTTAGTTGATTCAGCATGTTAGGAACTCAGTAGGCTAGCTAGAGTTCAGTAGCTGATACGATTCAGTAGAACATCTATCGTTCAGCCAGAAGAGCTCAGCATCAAGAAACTCAGTTGGGAATGTTATAACCCACTGAATCTGCAAAGAAATTCGAGCCACGCACTAAACATCTCAGATGAATATCAGTAGAGGACAATCGAGTAAAAGGTCCGAGGAATCGGAGGAAGTCAACTCAGCATGCTCTTGGAGTTTGAAAAAACCTCACATACTCTCTAACGTCGACCAATGAGAAGCCGCCATCACTGTACCTGCTCTGCCATAAAGCTGCTTTCTAGACTGAAAAATAGGGAATCTCTACAGTAACATTCAAATTGAAGATGGTCGTTTTTCTTGTCGTTTTCGACATGTGTCTAGACTCCCTCCAACAGATCTATTCATGAGTCGAGGCTATAAATAGAGAAGAGTCTTCATTCTGATCTAGTGGATATTGCAGTCAGCGCTAGGGCCCAGATGCGTCTCAGATTCCTCGAGTGGGATGTTATGGATGAGACCATCGACCTGAGGACTATCCCTATACTGATGCAGGAGGAGTAGACGTTGAGAGAAGAAATTGGCTACGGAGAGCCAGCAGATATAGCGTCTATGGACGATCTGCGCTCAACGATGCTCATGCTCCTGAGTCTAAAGGGCACTGCTGAACGTCTACTCAGCCCCAAACTCACCAAGACTCAAATCACGACGAGTCATCCAAGGATGCAGACCAGGGAGGATCTGCTGAGGGAAAATCTCCCAGAGATGATGACTCACCACCTCCACTGCCTTCATCAGGTGCCATCATCTCAACACCGTCCACGTCTCAGATGCAGCTAAAGCAGTCTAGCTATCAGGCTGCTGAGATCAAAGATGTATCTGTGGCGTCAAAAAATAAGTGTCTAAAATGTCAGGG
Organism: Lavandula angustifolia; assembly: GCA_028984105.1. NCBI lineage: Eukaryota > Viridiplantae > Streptophyta > Magnoliopsida > Lamiales > Lamiaceae > Lavandula > Lavandula angustifolia. The sequence goes on along the minus strand of CM054810.1, from coordinate 21,076,753 downwards.
TCGCAAAAACCGTCTTCTTGCCAAAGACGCGAACTCAAAATGGAGCCAATTTACTGAGGCTCAGACCTAGAAGTTGGGTGACCTGGTTGCTGAAGTGCAGAGGATCAGTACTCCTACAAGTTCTGATACTGATGAGATCCTCCTCCGTGCACTTGAAGCTCAGAGGATTGATTTGAACACTCAGTTTCAACAAATCCTACAAACTCAGGCCGATACATTTTCTGATATAATGACCACTACATTTGATCAAGTTCTCAAGGCCATCGAAGAACGCAATAAGCTAACCACTGAGAGTGTCTCTAAAGCACTCGTGGAATAGCACAACGTCGGCCAAGCTATCAAGAAGAAAGCCACTGAGATGGTTGAAACATACCTTCAATGGCTTGAAGCTACAAAATCTGAAGTACTCAAATTAGCTCAGTCAGAGCATGAGAAACACTGGAGTGAGTGTCACACCCCAATTCCCGAGGGAACGCATTAAAGTCGGGATGCGATTAGGGGTTGGAGAAAAGAAGTGTGAAAGAAAGGAGAAATAAATAAACCAAAAAATATTAGGAAAAAGGCGAGTAACTAAAGGGACACCTCACCAAGAAGATGGAATTTACCAGAACAACGATAATTCACATACTAATATTTACGAGTTCAAGATTTGACTCGAAGCAGAACAAGTCATAGCAAACTAGTAACAAAAGAGTAAGAGCACATCAAAAGCCTCGTCAACCATAAACAAGTCCAACTTTAGTTTTTTCATCAAAAGAAAATGAGCTAAAACGGAAACTATGGTTATATATAATAAAAACCCATGCCTCAGCTCCGCCCGTCTTCACTAGCCCATCAACCTGAAAACATTTGAAAATATTTGGGAATGAGCACTAGTGTACTCAGTGGGTGAAACAGTTTATAAATATTTCACAATAAGTTTATCCATGCATAAACCATATGACTTGGAAGGTTTAAAAATAGAAGCCACTTCCAAACATACAAATATTCACTTCTTTCTGTGCGCGCGCTGTCACGTTCTACAGTTACTCTTACTCTATTCCCCTTGCTCTCGGACTTTGGGCTACAACCCAGTGAGTCCCATAAATATCTTATCTCGGGTCTTGACCCAAAGATCTCAACCGTTAGACTTAAAGCCGAAGCCCATAGGTCCTCTCCAACTGGTTAGCACACAATGGTGATCAACCCATTGCACTACTAACAATGGTGTACACAATTCTCACTAGCGTGTTAGGCCAGTCAAGAATCTTGATCGATTAACTCAGAGCATTAAACAAGTAGAACACACAAAAACATTTCCATGGATAAACATAACATTTTATAGAGCTCAATAACTCAAAATAGTTTCGAGAAAGTAAAACCCACGTTGCTTCTGTTCTTGTAGGGTAATATAGCTTTTCTGATAAGATGGAGTGCTACTCGTCTCCTTCGATATTTCCTACAAGAGGAATCCTAAACTTAATTGTGATTCAAACTCTTAGTCTTAAATAATCCTAATAACTTCCGAATCCTAATTCACAACTCCGTCTTTCGAAATTAATTTCGTTAAAATAACAGTATTAACTTAGGATACTCTAATACCGTGAGTACAACTTTTAGGCAATTACGTACAAATTTCTAAATTCATCAGATACCTTTCATTATATAGCCTCATAGTAAATTATTGGTTAACATATCACTAAATATGTTTTAATTAAATAGTATTATATTATTAAATAAGTCTATCATGTTGTTTTGTACCTTTATGATAATGAATTCACCAATTACGTATATAACTCCACATCCTTATTTTATTATATAAAACAAGTAAGATGATGAATCCGTACCCTATTTATCTTAAAATCGAATTCTAGAAATATATATACTACGCATAAGGTTTATAATTTATTAATTTAATAATTCCGATACTAACCGAATAATTCATCTAAAGTAATTACACATGATATATACTACTCATAATTTATACATGCTACTAAGATCCTAACACTTGAAAGAAGATATATAAATAAATTTATACATCAATTGTATATTTCACTTACTGGGAATGGAGGTCACGAGCAAGATGCAAATCAATCAGTAACAAATTGAAGCAACTTTGGGTCTATTTATACTAAAGCTTAAAATAATAAAATACTACTAGACACCTATTAATCTATACTAGCTAGCCATGCTTATTCCTTCTCAATGTATTAAGGCATCACGACACGTGGAGAGGGAAGTGTATATCTTTTAACTTACTAGTGAAGTTACTCCTTTCCAGATTTTGTATTCATTTCCCATGCATGACCCATGTAAGTCCACGTCAATAGATATTACTTATGATATATTCAATTCAAGAAAGTGTACGTATATTAAGTGCATGAATTCAATTAATAATGATAGGTAGACATTAACTTACTACTATAAACTAGTACTATTAATAGTAAATCCATTACACATAATTCGACTTATACACAATTAACAAAACCTGCAATAATTGACGGGATCATAACTACGTATTTAAAATAGTATATGAGTCTATGAATCGTAACACAACAAGCCTTCAATTTGAAAGTTAAGATTTTCTTTTCGGAATGTGAATTTTCTAATCTATACTTAAAGGATTAAATAATCTTCTTAAACCTTGTAAGGAAAACTAGGGATATCACAGTGAGTACACTAATGCAGTTACGGATGTTGACGCCAAAATGGACACTATAAGCCTCTCAAACTTTTTAGTTCTTCACTCTAGAGTTTTATTAGTTTTCCTTCTCTATTCTAAGCGAACTTATTATAATATTATAAGCTTAGAAAAAGTCGAAGGAGTTCATCTTTCTAAACTATTCTTATTATAAGAAATCCTTCATAGTTGGAGAATATCAAACCTTGTGTTTGAACCTTGTAAAATCACTAAGACTATAACTAGAGCATATGTCCAGTGCACAGATCGACTGAGACTTGCTCAGTATAAGCAATCAAGAACTCCTGTTTTGTTCAGGACAGTGGACGTATGATCCAGCATATCCGAACCACTTTAAAAATTGCTTGTGTTGATTTACTGTTACATTGATTAACTGTTCATATTGCATAAAACTGGCTTTAAAGTTGCTATATATGCTTAAAGTTGCTAAAAATTATTATTAGAGAAATTATTGATTTTGGTCCTTTAATGTGGCCTACGCCCGTTTTTTGGTCCTTTAATTTTGAAAATGGTCCAATTTTAGTCCTCTACAATAAATTGAAACACACACACTTAATTTATTTTCCCTCACACTTACGCGCCTTACAAAAGAAAATAAAAATATATATATACAATTCTTGCAATGTGCGTACCATTACTCCTTCTCTGTAATCAAAACCAAATAAATAAATTTGTCAAATTGGACCAACTAAATCTGACATAACCGAAGAAATATTTTAAGAATTCGACGAACTCATCTGTCACGAAGCCAATTGGCCTTAAATTAAACCTAAGCTTCTGATCCAAAAGCTCCACATCACCGCCTTTGATCCAGACCAGAGGTGTCTAAAGCATCTGCATCTTCCACCACCATCAATGTTTGGAGAAGCGGACTAGCTCGTAGAGCAGACTGCAAAAGGATCCCTTTCTGATTCATAGCTCTTCCCTCAGCAAGATTTGTCTATTACAAAATCGCGATGAACTGAAATTGTTAATATTTTGAAAGGGAGAAATGGACTCTTGGACGAAGAACTCCGGCGATAAGAGGACACCGATTGGTGAGGAGCCATGGGCGTGGTAGTTGTGCGTTTTCGAGAAGCTGCTGAATTCAGTGATTCTTCAAATTGCCTTGGTTCCAGAAATGGTTGAAGAATTGATGGTGGTGTTGACCAATTTCTTCTTTGATGGTGGTGTTGACGGACTAGATTTGGAGAGTGTAGTTCACTTGCGTTTTATGATTTGAAATTGTGTGGAGGATCAAAATTGGACAATTTTAAAAGTTAAAGGATTAAAATTGGACGTAGCCACATTAAAGGATCAAAAATGGATATAGGTCACATTAAATGACCACAATCGATATTTTCTCGTTGTTTTTAAGTAAAAGTTGTTAGTGTTTGTTGTATTTCCAATCACTCTCATAAGTTGTTTTTCATTTTTTTCTAGTTTCTGCTTATAAAAGCATCATCTGACAAGTTTATGGACTTCTGTTTATTCTGACTTACTTTATAAGCTCCAAAAAAGCAGAAGTCTACATTCCAAACATTATAAAAAAGTGTTCAACAGTGAAAAAGCCCAAAAAACAACTTATTAAGTTCTTCCAAATATTGTCTAACTAGCGATTTGTACCTATTGCACCCTTAACAATAGAAAACGTTTTAAATAAGCACTAATTTCATATATTATCCCTATATACTTCATCTGTTCCATTATGTTATAAGTGGCTTGCTTTCTTATTTGTGACGTTCTAAGTGGCTCATTCTGATAAAATAAAGAATGTGTGGATAAAATTTAACCACTAAAGTGTCATACACCACAAAATACAACTTTCTTAGTTCTCATGCCGAAAAAAGTGTGTCACTTATAATGGAACGGAGTGAGTATATTGTATTCCCTCAGTCCTATTATTAACGTCTCAATTGCTATTTCGGATTGTCTCATTATTTATATCTCATTTCAAAGATAGACACAAATGAGTGAACTACAATCATCAAAATAAGTGGACTCACTTTACACCCCCACTAACCGTCTTATTCTTCGGCTCAATCCCAATATAATAAAAAATAACAGGACATAGAGAGTATACCTTAGATTATTTTTCTTAGGAATGTATTTTCATAAACAATAAATATTCTAAATCTACATTATTTTTCTTAGAAAAACTATCTCTAATAGTCTCAACTACAATCTTATATCCTTGATTGTCAATGTAACACCCCGAAATTTTCAATATAAAATGCATTGCATATCTATTCATGCGTGTTGTTGGATATGAGTCAGTAGATTGATACTCAGCTGTTCTAGGGTTAAAAGAAATTGGGGGAAATCATAGTAGTACTATGGAATTGAAGATCCCAAAACCGAGCTGATATCAGTAGATTAGTGTGTCGATAGGATTAGCTGATGTATAGGTTAGACTTGATGTAATGCTTATTATTTTGTCTAAGTCCTGTACGGGGTAGTTGTTGAACTGATCTTCAGTTGAAGATACTTTTCAGAACCCCACGTCATCAGTGTAATCGCTTGCATTCTTCGTCGGCACCGATATCAAACTCGGTTGAAGATCCCGCATCACCGACCGAACCTCGCAGAAGAACTAGTGCAAGCAAGTATACCTTCGCGATCGACCAACCGACTATCGAAGCTCACTTTATCGGTCGGACGACTCACCGAAGAAGACGAGACTTTCGAGTATCGTATCCGACGGTAAAGTGACCCAAAGCACTTAAAGTCCCTTCAAATGTTCGGCGAGAAGACATACGAGGTAGTTTGAACGGTCAACTCGACACTCACCAACTACAAACCTCGACCAATGAGAAGCCGACAATGCTTACCTACTCTACACAAGAAAGCTGCTCTCATGAACGGTGCATTAACCGCCTCGCCGCAACAAAGTTGAATAGTGGCCGTTTTCTTTGGACGCTTGTGACACGTGGCATCGTCGTCTCCAACGGACATATGTCACAACTCACAACTATAAATAGAGAAGGATTTGAAGATTTCAAAAAGAGGAATATACGCGAAATCAAGGGATATCATTCAAGCTCACAACGCTCTAGAACCTTCAAGCTTATCCGAGAGACGAACTAGTTTTCATAGAACACTTCTTGTAGTTCATCTCTCTAGAGCACTTTGATCCCTATCTTCTCTAGACTAAGCTCATTGCTAGATTCATAGCTTAGATCCGAAGGAGTTCACATTTAGTGAATTGTTCTTGTTGTAAGAACTCCTTCTCAGTTGGAGAATATTCCCTCCCTTCTAAACTTAGGTTTGGATTGTAAAGGCGCTAAGGACTATAACTTAGAGGAAGCTGTCCAAGGTGCACAGTATCCCCGCCGAGGCTTGCTCGAGAATAATCAACAAGTTCTCCGGCCTTGTTCGGGACCGTGGACGTAGGATCTTGCGTATCCGAACCACGTTAAATCGCTTGTGTTCATTTCTTGTTTTATTGCATTGCATTCAGTGACTTGAAAATCATAAGTTTGCATAAAACGTATTTTATAAAGTGCACAGCCAAAAGATTTAACTTGCAAAAACGCGTTTTCAAAAGAGACGACTCCGGGCCTAACACTTATCCGCACTACAGTCTCCGACTGAGTTTCGTAATACTGACATCAGTCAGTAGAAGAGCTCAGAAGCTGACTCACTTTGACCCCAGTGATCGAAGGCTTACTTGGCACTGTTCATCGATTTGCAAACATCGGCCTTCACTGACCTTCACCGAGAAAAAGAAACGAGCTCAGGTGTATTCACCCCCCCCCGCCTCTACACCGACTTTTCATCTCCGGACCAACAATTGGTATCAGAGCTTTCGGTGTTCAACTGATCGCCGGTTCTGAAATACTGGTCCTCTCGAACTGATCCTGAAAACCGTTTTCACTGCATAAGCATCTTCTCAGCATCCTTATACTTTTACTCTTACAATGTCTGATATGTCAGGTATTAGGATGGTGCCGATGTTCTCAATAGAGAACTACACGGTATGGCGCGTACGTATGGAGGCACACCTAACGTCACTCCATGACAAAGCATGTCGGATGTCCTAGAGTCGGGACCGATCATTCCCATGATCGACGGCGTAGTATTTTTGCTTCGGAGGAGGCGTGGGAGCACAAACCGGTGCTAAGGTTCCCAAAGACAAATCGCCTTCACGCCTGAAGAAAAGAAGTTGCACAACCTTGACCGAGTTGCACGTAATGCCATACCGACTATGCTCGGTGACTCACATCTCGGAAGGGTACAAGATTGCAAAACGGCGAAAGAGCTATGGGACGCCTTGGGCGTATCGAGCCATGGAACCCCTCGGATCAAAGAGAACAAGCTCGAGCTAGAGCTTCGGAAGTTCGACGCCTTTGCAATGGAGCCTTACCGAAACCATTGACGAGCCGAGTGTCGGATTCACCAATCAAGTCAATGTTATCAATGGGTTGGGGAGGTCGTTCACCAACAAGGAGATGAACACCAAGATCTTGAGAGCGTTGCCCCGACGAAGTGGCTTCCATTTGCTACTTATTTACGTCGCTCCGATCTAAATGCTCTAACTCCCGATGTTATATTTTCGTAATTAAAATCGGAGGAGTTCGAGCATAGCCTACCCCAAAAGTGCTTAAGCGCTCCAACTGACACACGGTTCGACCACGCCTTCAAGGCAACGATCGGCAATACGGAGCCAAGCCTATTTCCTCAAGCAAAGCCGTGGCCACATCGCAGCAAAGTCTTCTCGGACTTCGAGCCCCGATCGCCTAGCACCGATGGCTCTCAAATATCGAGAGGGAAAAGGAGAGAGTCGAAAGCCGAGGAAATACAACCGAGATTCTTCCTCGAGGTAAGAAAGACTATCATAAGAAAGAAGAATCTAATCCTTCTACCGAATGCGGGAAATCGGAGTCCGCTCGCCAGTCCATCTAAAGACTCACTGGTAAGAGCAAGCAGAACATCTACCGCTACAACCGCAAGAAGGAGGGACACTATCGCACGATTGTCCCGAACTCTCTCACTGCTCAAAGAGCGGAACGGCGAGCCAGGAGAAAGAAATTCGCCGAGAGACGGCAGGCCTATATAGCCGGAGAGATATCCGACAACTCAATTGAGGAGGATACATTCATGTATTCTTCTGAAGATGAAGCCGCGTTCGTCGCAGTTGAGGTCGCAGAGACAGTTCCTGATGAGTCAGCCGAATACTGTCTGATGGCCGGAGAAGAGGCTGAGGTGCATAAGGACCCGTGGATAGTGGACAGCGGCTGCTCGAGACACATGACCTACCGTAAGAGCTCGCCGACCAACTACGTACAAGAAGATGGTCCCGCAATTGAATTCGGTGACAATTCCAAAGGCTACACAAGGGGATACGGAACGCCGAACATTGGGACCGCCACGGTTCCAAGAGTAACATATGTTGAAGGACTTCAACATAATCTCCTTTCGTCGATCAATTCCGTGATAATCTTAACGAGTAATCTTTGACGCTGGTTTTCGTGATATTGTTGACAAATCTACAGGGGAAAAACGGTGTTATCGGGTTCGCGGAGGAAGAACATCTATGTTGCAAACCGGAATACCGCGAGAACCTGAGGCTTGCTTGCTCGCACAGACTAAATCAGGTAACAAGTCAGGCTGGCTATGGCACAAGAGACTCAGCCACCTGAACTTCAAGACCATGAACAAGCTTGTCAAGAACTCTAAAGTCAGAGGACTGCCCAACGAATCGTTTATCAAAGACAAAAATTGTGAAGCGTGCCTGAAGGGAAAGCAAACAAAGAGTAGCAATCCACCTATTCCGTCACCTTCCACTGATGGAATCCTTCAGCTGCTTCACATGGACTTATTCGGGCCAGTCTCTCCAGTGACTATAAGAGGCAAGAAGTATGCCCTCGTCGTCATAGACGACTTCTCGAGATATACTTGGGTCATCTTCATCGCCAACAAATCTGATGTTCAGACTGAGTTACCTAATCTACTGAAGAAACTCAGTGTGGAAAAGAACATCAAGATTAAGAAGATACGCTCAGACAGAGGAACAGAGTTTCTAAACTCAGTAGTTAAGACATACTGCGATAAAGAGGGAATTCAAGCACGAGACATCAGCTGCGCGCACCCCCTCGGCGAACGGACTTGCTGAACGTAAGAACGAGAACTCTCAAAGAAGCAAGCAAGAACGCTCCTCGCAGCATTCCGGACTACCCTCAAAGTTTTGGGCCGATGCTACCGACACCGCCTATTACACTCGGGAATCGATCACTACCGACATAGCAACACATGAAGACGCCATACGAACCGTGGAAAGGGAGAATTCCTTCTATTTCTCATTTTCATGTTTTCGGCTGTCCTTGCTTTATCCACAACAATGGGAAAGATCAGTTGAAGGTCTTTGATAGCAAATCGATCAAGGAGTATTCTTAGGATACTCCCGAAGTCGATAAAGCCTTCGAGTTTTTAACTATCGAACTCTTTGCGTGGAGGAAAGCCCTCATGTTGTTTTTGATGAATTTGTTACCGAGAACGAGGAAAGATACAAAGTCAAGTACCGAGGATGTCGGCAGCAAGCTACGGGATCTCGAACTAAATGACAAAGCTGAAAAGATCCAAAGCATTGTTGGGATGATGAGTCGGAAGATGAAGAAATTCGGACTCGACCCAACAAGCAATGTAGCTAACCTAGTTGATTCTATCGAACGGAATCAACAACGGGTAACTTCGGTCGATGAGGAAGCCCCCGTGGTAACCGAGACCTCTACCGAGAATATAAACTCGGGGGGAACCATTAATGTTCCCGAGCTGAATGCCCCGAACACGGAAACTCGGTAGATCCTAACCTTCTTACTGAATTACTACGGTCACAAAACAAGATTACTCGAAATGCCTAATACACCTACCGACCGTGCGAAGTGGTATCGAAGAAGAAGCCCGACTCGGGCGTTCGTGGCTCGATGCTCATTCTTCGGATCTTATCATTGGAGATCCATCAGCAACTATAAGGACGAGATCAAGATTAATTCAAGGAGAAAGCTCACTTTACTCTTGTTTTTTGTCTACGTAAGAACCTCGGTCGATAGAGGACGCACTTAAAGATGCTTGGACCGGGTCATTGCTATGCAAGAAGAGCTGAACCAGTTCGTCGGAAATGAAGTTTGGGAGCTTGTCGACGCACCTGGACATCAGCACGTGATTGGAACTAAGTGGGTCTTCAAGAACAAGCGAGATGAAAACAACGTCATTGTCGGAAATAAAGCTCGACTAGTTGCTAAAGGATACGATCGGGCAGAGGGAATTGACTTTGATGAAACATTTGCTCCGGCCGCGGATTGGAAGCCATTCGTCTTTTCCTAGCTTATGCAACACATCGGAGATTTAAGGTATATCGAGATGGATGTGAAGTCGGCTTTTACGAACGGCGCATCAAGGAAGAAGTCTACGTGGAACAACCGCCCGGCTTTCAAGCGGGGACATCGAGTGTACGAGACTTAGGAAAGCTCAGTATGGGTTAAAACAAGCACCCGTGGCTTGGTATGATACCCTATCGGACTTTCTACTTCGTAAAAGGTTTTCAAAAGGGGGACGGTAGATCGCACCCTATTCAAGCATAAAGTCGGAAGATGACATTCTATTGGTGCAAATCTATGTGGACGACATCATTTTCGGCCGAGAAACGAAGTTATATGTCGCCAGTTCGAGAAGATGATGAAGGAGAAATTCGAGATGTCCATGATGGGAGAGATGAATTATTTCCTTGGATTTCAAGTAAAACAATCAGCCGAAGGAATCTTCATCAATCAAGCCAAATACACTCGAGATCTTCTCAAAAGATTCGGCCGTGATTCCAAAGAAACCGGTCAAGATCCCCATGAACACGAACTTTAAAATCGATCTAGACAAAGAGGGAGCTTACGTTAACTCTACCGATTATAGAGCTATTATTGGTTCTTTACTTTATTTAACAACTAGCCGACCCGACATAACTTATCTTTGTAGGTGTATGCGCAAGATTTCGAGCGAATCCCAAGCGAAGTCATCTAGACTCGTCGAAGAAGATTCTGCGATATCTAAGAGGAACACCCGATCTTTGGGTTATGGTATCCCGCCGATGATAATCTAATACCGACGAGTTATTCGATGCCGATTACGCAGGATGTAGGATAGATCGAAAATCAACTTCCGGAACATGTCGGTTCCTAGGCAAGCAAGCCGATATCGTGGTTTTCAAAGAAACGGCACTCGGTAGCTACGTCCACTACCGAAGCCGAGTACATGGCTGCAGGAAGTTTCTTGTGCCCGCATCCTTTGGCTTCGACAACAATTGAGAGATTATGGTATAACTTCGGGATGAAGTGCCCATCTACGTGACTCCACCAGGCAATAGCTATAACTCGGAACCCGGGTTCTACATACCGGATGCAAGCACGTGGACATTCGACACCACTTCATCGGAGACCATGTCGAAAAGAAGGACATCGGGATGGAGAAAATCCATACCGACAAGCAAAGAGGCGATATACCGACCAAACCACTAGCCGAGAACAAGTTCGGAGAACTATCGGTTGAGCTAGGTCGCTAGATCCTACCGAGACAAGTCGGTAGAAGCCGACTACGATAATAATATACTTAACAACAATGTGTATCAGTATGGAATCAGCATGACGAGTCGGAAAACTTAGTACTGATGACTCGGTTGGGAGATGCACACTGTACACAAGGGAGAACATGGTCATCGCACAACCATCCTCCCGATAAATGATGGTAACCACTGATAAGTTCACCAAGAGGTTTGCGTAGTATCGTTACTTAATTTGTTCGAAGCATGCCGCATTTAATGCATCGGCCGCCCGCATTCGGTTGCCTAGGAGCATTTATTCCTTACCATTTATTATGTTTAAGGTTTGAGGAAAGGTCGCAGGACTCCTCGCCCGAGTAATTAATGCTCTCGTCGCGCATTTAATGCATGTCTTCTCCATTAGCTTTATTACGTATATCTATATTTTTGGCGGCTATTGTAATCATTCTTTTATAACATTTAATCTTAGCCGCCCCTTGATTTTGAAAGATTAAATTTGAACCGTGCGATTCAAACTAAAGATCAAACTCAATATACAAAATCTTTCATCTTCTATCAACTCCTCACTTTTCGCCATTCTCATATCTTAGAGCTTTTTCTTAGCGATTCGGTTTCCTTCCTTACATCCTCATTCAAACCGCATTGCTATATCTCTTTTCAAGCTCTATTTCACGGTAATGTATCGGATGTCCGCTAGCAACTACTAACTTACTCTATTTTCAAGTGCTAATATGTTGTTTTGCGGATTTCAATGGCGAACGTTAAAACTCCGGCACAACATTGAGGAGATTGTAGCCTCCGAGGATTCTGTTTGAACCTACCTTGGCCTTCCGCCAAGTGGAGATCTCTTTCCTTGAACCCGTGTTTGACGCTTTGGAGCGTTCGGGGTTGGAGATGCTTGGTTTCGAAGCACCCCCATGCTTTTCTCCCTCGGCAGTGTCGCCGAAGTTTATTTCAACCTGGAAATCTCTAGCGTCGGGAGGAGAGGAATCGTCCTTCTCTTATCGAAGGAAGTCGATCAAGATGAGTGGGAGTCACTGTTCTTACCTTCGATATTCAAGATGCTCTAGCTCTCTCTTTCAATCTTCCCAACTCCGGCATTTCTCCGATTGGATACAAGGAGAAGGAGATCAATGCATATGTGCGGAAATTCCGTGGACGCAAGGATGTGGCGTTCAAAACGGCTTTACCGAGGAATATGTTGCTACCTCGCATGCAGGTCTAGCTTACGTGGTATCGCACATTCGACAAGTTCATTGGATCATATGATCAACTTGTCCAAACCTAGGATTCGGCTGATGATGGCAATAGACGATGGAGTTGAAGTGAACCGGGCCGAGTATTATACTACTCGGATGAAGGCACGAGGCTCGAAGTTCACCACATTACCCACCGGCGAGAGGAGGATAGCCGGTGTGGGTAAACTTCTATTCGGAACAAAGATGTCCGTTACGATAGAATGCATAGTTCGGAGGAACTCATTTGTTGAGAACTCGGCCTTTGAGGACTCCAAGTATTTTGACAAGAAGTCTATCAAATTTATGACAAAGGCTGGAGCGAGAAAAGTCAATTGGCAAGGGGCCACCTGAACCGAAGAGAGCGGCATCTCGCTCCGCCCCCTAACTTGTCCAAGTGCCAAAGAAGAGGAGGTTGGCTAAGAATCGACCTGCTGAGGTCACAGTGGCTCGCCCACTTACCATTATTGAGCCGGCTCCTCCTACTCAAGAGGAGCAACTACTCGATTCGAGATCTTGGAATCGAGGGAGCGACGATCAAGGACAAAGTCCAAGTGATCAGCTACGAGGGAACAGAGTCTGACAAGAGGGAACCGTCACCCGAACCTCTTGCTGAGTGGACAACAACCGACACCACTCGATCTGCGTGCTGCACTGAGATTCAAGCAAGAGATACCGTAAATTGCCGAGCACACGGATCCGGTTGAAATAGCAAGAAGGACAAGAGCTCGGATGCTCTTAAGGTTTCTCGTGACTGGGACATTCTTATTGACTTTGCCAAATCCCAGCAGTCACCAGATGAGCTACTGACAGAGGAGCAAGAGCTCCAAGCCAAGATTGGATTCGGAGAGCCAGCTGATGTGGCGTCTTTCGACGATTTGAGGGCTGCAATGCTCTATTTACTGAGCTTGAGAGCTCCGACTGAAACAGCTCCGCCCCCATCTCCACCTTCCGATAAAGGCGATAATGATGATCAAGATGAGGAGATGTATGGAAAACCCAAGGAAGCGGCCCGGGGGAGAATCTGCAGAGGGACAAACTCCCCAAGAGAAGAGCTCAACACCACCCATAGTCACATCTGGTGAGGCTACAACTGCTCCGAAGTACAGTAGGGAGCAGTTGATCTCGTTCTCTGAGCAGAGGCTCGGAACCAGCTCTTATCAAGATACAACCCTTCGGTTCCGTGTCCTCACGTTCGTCAACAGGGCTATCAAACGCCAAGGTGAGAAAAATCGACTCCTAGCCAAAGATGTTCATTTCAAATGGGAGAAGTACACCAAGGCTCAGAACGAAGCTCTAAGTAAGTTGGCCCGACATCTCCACTCCCTAAAGAGGCTTCTCGACCGGATTTCAAGGAGATAGTTGAGCGAGGCCCTAAGTGCTCAAAAGGCCGATTTAACAAAGACGAGTCAGCAATGCTTGCCACTCAAAGCATAAAACTTTCTCGGAGCAGTGACTCAAGCGATGAAAACAATTCAAGGCTTCATTGATGAGAGAAACAAGATAGCAACCACCTCTCTTCAAACGGCCATTAAGCAACAAGTGAGGCCTTAAAAGCCATTCGTAAAGAAATGACAGAATCAAATGATCAAGCTCTGCTGAAACTCCGTCGGGAGTCGACCGCTCGATTGAAGAAATCTAGAGCCGATCGAGAGAAAGACTGGGAAAACTACCGCAACTTGGTCGAGTGATTTTGATGACACGATTACCCGGATCAAAGATTCATTGCACAAACTGGAGCGAGACGTAAAAGCTATCCGCACCTCCCCTGGCGAATATTGCCGATGCCAAAAAGGGGGAAGATATTGTGAAAGATGAACCGGATACGGATATACGGCGACGTCCGGATCCTTGAGGGATAGGCTCGGGAGGCGGGACCCTCCTCGGCAGCAGAGCCCTCGACCGCAGAGATTCGGGGGGAACGAGCTCGGAGGCGGGACCAACTAATCGAAAGGTACATCTACCGAGGTCCTTCTCCTTGATTTCCCACTACAAGCCACCCCCATCTCCTCTTCACTGTGCACATAGACGAAATCGCTCAATTCCTTGAAGAGCCAATGAAGAAGAAGAGTCTCAAAAGCCGCCGCGAAGTCGGGGAAGGAAATCGCTATCGAATCCACTACTCCTTCCTCCCCGATCAAGAAGTTTAAATCAAAAGCGGAGCAAGAGGCATTCGACCTCGGAATAGCCCAAGAGCCGCAAGACAAGCCTGGACCGGGAGCGTCGGCTAGAGGAGGGCAAACAAGCAAAAAAAGCCTAAGGGCAAAGTCGTCGGGGGCAAAGGAAAGAGAAAGGTCATTAATACGGTCGAAGAGCAAAAGAAGAAAGCCCAAGAAGAATTTGCTAAGGCTCTTCCGACCGAAATCAAAGCTACTTGCTCGTAGTATTCCCATATCTACTCTTACACATGAGCGGATAGCGGAAGATCAAACGACACGGGAGGCGACGCCGCAAGGATCGAGTCTCGGACGAGGAGACACTAGAGCGATCGCTCTCCGTGAGAAGAAAAGGATGGGCCGACACGGCAAGAATGAAAAGCCTATCTGATAAACCAGCAGCCGATCCAAGAAGGCAGATCCCGAGAGGATCTAAGTTCATCAGGGGCCCCCACATCAAGCAACAACCGATTCAGCATGTGGATAAGTGGGTGCCGGCTGATATGAATGAACATTGGGAGAGATTGAAAGAAACTTTTATCAAAGGCTACTACGTATGGCGCATTTACCCACTTGACTGCCCAACCGATCAGCTCTTTGAGGAGTTGATTACGAGATTTAATGTTGAATTTCGTGAACGGTGAAGCAAGTCATGGAATCACGAGAATGTAACCTTCCGTGCCCCGGCTTTCCGACGTATTCCACCGCCGAGACTTGCTAATGGATCCGCGAGCACTAAGGACATAGAAAGAGAAGTGGAGGAAGCCGCCTACAGTCTGAGCCTGCTCCCAGAAAGGCCAGATGATAACTTGGAGATCCAGGAGATTCGAGCTAGAGTGTATAAATACTATTACCTGGATCCTCCCGAGGAAAAATCCACTGACTTCAAGAAGAAAACGCAGAAGTTCAAGAAGCAGACAAAGTGATTTTTCTCTCATCTTTTGTAATAGCATAGGAACTCTGTAATTCTTGATATATATATCGGTTCCTCTCGCTTGCTAGACAATTACTCATTGTCTTTCGGCCTTTTACTTTGTGTTTACACTACGATCACCAAGTGATCGACACACACTCACATCGGTTTCTCGATCTTGCCTTTCTCTCTCGCTGAAGTTCATTTACTATTATCAGTTTTTCCCTCGGATGCTTTAAGGGGGAAATTGTTGTCGATAGGACAAGTATCTTTAATAGATATTAGAGTATAGAGGTTTTGGCATCATCAATTAGGGGGAAATTGTTGGATATGAGTCGATAGATTGATACTCACTGTTCTAGGGTTAAAAGAAATTGGGGAAAATCATAGTAGTACTATGGAATTGAAGATCCCAAAACCGAGCCGATATCGGTAGATTAGTGTGTCGATAGGATTAGCCGATGTATAGGTTAGACTTGATGTAATGCTTATTATTTTGTCTAAGTCCCATGCGGGGTAGTTGTTGAACCGATCTTCGGTTGAAGATACTTTTCGAACCCCACGTCATCGGTGTAATCGCTTGCATTCTTCGCCGGTGATATCAAACTCGGTTGAAGATCCCGCATCGCCGACCGAACCTCGGTAGAAGAACTAGTGCAAGCAAGTATACCTTCGCAGATCGACCAACCGACTATCGAAGCTCACTTTATCGGTCGGACGACTCGCCGAAGAAGACAGACTTTCGAGTACCGTATCCGACGTAAAGCGACCCAAAGCACTTAAAGTCCCTTCAAATGGTCAGCAGAAGACATACGAGGTAGTTTGAACGGTCAACTCTAACACTCACCAACTACAAACCTCGACCAATGAGAAGCCGACAACGCTTACCTACTCTACACATAAGAAAGTCTGCTCTCATGAACAGTGCATTAAGCGCCTGCTCGCAACAAAGTTGAATAGTGGCCGTTTTCTTTGGACGCTTGTGACACGTGGCATCGTCGTCTCCAATGGACATATGTCACAACTCACAACTATAAATAGAGAAGGATTTGAAGATTTCAAAAAGAGGAATATACGCGAAATCAAGGGATATCATTCAAGCTCACAACGCTCTAGAACCTTCAAGCTTATCCGAGAGACGAACTAGTTTTCATAGAACACTTCTTGTAGTTCATCTCTCTAGAGCACTTTGATCCCTATCTTCTCTAGACTAAGCTCATTGCTAGATTCATAGCTTAGATCCGAAGGAGTTCACATTTAGTGAATTGTTCTTGTTGTAAGAACTCCTTCTCAGTTGGAGAATATTCCCTCCCTTCTAAACTTAGGTTTGGATTGTAAAGTCGCTAAGGACTATAACTTAGAGGGAACCGTCCAACGGTGCACGTATCCCTGCCGAGGCTTGCTCGAGAATAATCAACAAGTTCTCCTGCCTTGTTCAGGACCGTGGACGTAGGATCTTGCGTATCCGAACCACGTTAAATCGCTTGTGTTCATTTACTGTTTTATTGCATTGCATTCAGCTGACTTGAAAATCATAAGTTTGCATAAAACGTATTTTATAAAGTGCACAGCCAAAAGATTTAACTTGCAAAAACGCGTTTTCAAAAGAGACGACTCCGGGCCTAACACTTATCCGCACTACAGTCTCCGACTGAGTTTCGTAATATTGACATCAGTCAGTAGAAGAGCTCAGAAGCTGACTCACTTTGACCCCAGTGATCGAAGGCTTACTTGGCACTGTTCATCAGTTGCAAACATCAGCTTCAGCTGACCTTCACTGAGAAAAAGAAACAGAGCTCAGGTGTATTCACCCCCCCCCTCTACACCTGACTTTTCGTCTCCGGACCAACACGTGTTATCAATTGTTTTAGTTCTGTAAGTCGCGCCTTAGAAATTAAAATGAAAATTAAAGCATCTATCTTTTTTTTGTCATTAAATCATTTTTATTATATAAATTTATTTTGAACTTTGAATGTGTTTATTTATATCATATTATGATTATATTGTTTATTATTGAGATATAAATAATGTTAGAATTATGAGGGAAAATAATATTTATTTACTTAGGATTTCCTAAAGCAACTAGGATTCATGAAAGGATATAATATTTTATATTGTATTAAGTTATTAGGAAATGTGATATCCCAAGTTTCGATAATCCAGTTCCTTAGCACAATTTAATTAGTCGCTGAAATAATTATAAGGAAATGATTATTTTATCCAGTGTGTAATTTCACACGAGAATTGGAAAAGAAATAAGGGCTGATATTTATTCCACCTCATGCTAAAGGAAGAAAAAATGAAATTGAACTCCTCTTCTGCGTGGGTTTCACATATGCAGCATATCATGACCATGCAAAGCTATACCTATACCTAGCTTTGTGACTCAGCAGCTTACTTAGCTTTGTGACTCAGCAGCTTAATGGTCCTATAAATAGTAGATACTCTTGCTGATTTCCTTCAGCATTTCATGCGAAAATTCAGCAGACTCTGAAATAAGGTAAACTTTGGAAGAATTAAGAAAAAGGTTCAGCTGAAAAACTGAAAAGAGGATCGAAGAAATTTAGCAGAGTAAAACAAGGTGGGTTATATTTTACTTAAGAAATCTATGTTTGAGCTATTAAGCTCTGATATTTACGCAAGTTAAAGTTTATGAATGTTCATGAAAATTTGCTTCGCTCACTATTGGAATTGTGCATCTACTTGAATGAAAATGGGCTCTGCCCATAAGTATTGAATACGATCGGATCCTGAGCTAGACGTAGCTAGGGTTAGTGTACACCAAACATCACGAAGTTAGCCTTGGGAGAATCTGTTTTTCCCAAGCCTAATGAAGGGAACGAGGTTACTCTCAGCTGAATTTGTTTCCCTGAGTTTAACGAGAAGTATAGAATGCACCAATAGCTGAGGAACAAAAGTTTGGCCAAGTGAAAGTTTTGGTATACATAGACTGCTTTCGATTTTAAAACTGTCTATGTGATACCAGTAATGCATGAACATTTCATGGTTTTGAAAAGGATTTTCTGAGGTTTATTATCAGCTGCATTACCCACTGAGTACATTAGTGCTCAGCCCAAATATTTTCAAAAATGATTTTGCAGGCTGAAGATGGCAGTGTGAAGGTGACGGTGCTGAGTTGGTATGAAATGTTATTGTACAAATACTCGTCTATTTTAAGACGTTTCCGTTATGTACCTTAAACTCTACCTCTCTCGTTTCTACTAAGGTAGTTAGATTATATAAATACAAGTGTTATTGTCATATCAGATGTCTCAATTTCTTCCCCTTTCTTTCCCGCTTCTTTCACCCCTCCCTAGTCGCGCTCCGGCCCATTTGCCTTCCCTTGGGAATTGGGGCGTGACAGAGTGGTATCAGAGCTGAATTTCTTGATTCTTTAAGGTCTCTATCAGAGCTGAAGTTCTTGGTCCTTTGATTTAAGGTCTTTGTTATATTCTGCAGTCTTCTCCTGCTACTGAGTTTCAGCTTAATGTGCTACTGAACTTTCCATTCTACTGAGTTCAGTAAGCTACTGAACTTGTCTACTAAGTTCAGTAGACAAATTCGGAGATTGTTTCCAGGATTTGCATTATCATTCAAGGATGTCTAGATTTGATTCGCTAGACTTCAATGTTCAAATGTAAATTATTATTCGAGAAAGTCTAGATTTCGATGTTATTCAGTGACTCTCAGCACCCTCTCCGCTGCCATTGAAATTTAAAAGGGATTTTCAAGTTGAAAATGGAGAATAAATGAGGAAATGAAGAGTATGTAATTGATATGGGGAGTACCTTGTTAAATGAATGATTGTCATGTTTGGGACTTGTGAGCCCATGTGACCAATGGTCGTGTTAGGGACATGTGAGCCCTTACGACGTAATAAAGATATGGGAAATACCTTGTTGAAGGTGTGATTTTTACGGGACTTGTGAGTCTGCATGATTAAAGTTTTGAAAGGTGAATTATTTCAATTTTCAAGTCTTTTAGATGTAGTAAAGGACTGTTGGACCTCTGATGAGGCGAGCTTTTAGGTGTAGAGTACACCTGAATGTGAATTTGGGTACTACTGAACCATAACTGAACTGCTACTGAATCGATACTGAACTGATTACTGAACGTTACTAAGTTGCCTACTAATACTGGACGCTACTGGATGTTACTGAACTGTTACTGGACACTATTGAACTGAACCCTACTGAATTGCCTATCTACTGAACCATACTGAACCACTCTACTGAACTTTTCTACTGAACTTTCCTACTGAACTTTCCTACTGAACTTTTCTACTGAACTTTCCTACTGAACTTTTCTACTGAACTTTTCTACTGAACTTTCCTACTGAACTTTCCTACTAAACTTTTCTACTGAACTTTCCTACTGAACTTTTCTACTGAATCCTCCTACTGAGTTTTCTACTGAACTTCTCTCCTGAATTTCTCTACTGAACCTACTACTGAACCTGAACCTACTACTGAACCTGAACCTACTACTGAATCTGAACTCGCTACTTGATGCGGGAGTAGCGCAGACGCAAACGTAGAATGGGCGTCCGGTGTCCGTTTCGGCTCCATAATACCTTTTCGGGAAGGGAATCGCGTTCCGGACGCAACTCACTGCTTTTGTTGTGATGTATGGTCTCGAAACAGCGTTTGAGATCATCTAAGGCCCGAAATCAGCATTTCAATATTTTTTGAATTTTCAGTTTATTTACGTTTTGCCATTTGGTCTTTGCTAGCAGTATTTATACGTATTTGTAAGACTTCAGCCGCAAATTTTTACCCTAATATCAATTTCGAGAATTTTCTCAATTCTCTGGTGGATTCGGAATTAGCGCTAGCTGTTCGACGGTTTCTCTGACTGCGTCACTACTAAACTTGAACTAGCTACTGAACCCGAAAATGCTACTAAATCTGAATTTTTCCTACTAAAATTTTCTATTAACCTTCCTACTGAATTGTCCTACTAAATTTTGCTATTGAATTTCCCTACTAAATTTTTTCTACTGAAATTCTCTACTGAACTTCTTCCTACTGAATCTCTCTATTGAACCTCTCTGCTAAACATACGACTAAGCCAATGATTTCTACTGAACCAATAACCTTATTATCTTTCCTCCTTCAGCTTTACAGCAGATGTTATTTTCCTTAATTTTAATACTGTTCTTTTTAAACCATATTGAGTCAATCAAAAAATTTAATTAAGGACCGTTTTCCAGATGGCCGCGGGAAAAGTCACCGCTAGGAAGAGCATCCCTACTCGCCGACCAGATCTCGTACGTCGGTTTAGGAACTACTTCAGAGACCCAGCTCTCTCCATTGGTGAATTCGTCACCAAATACTTCGAACTTTGGCAGGAGGCCAAGATGGAAGTCAAAGACTTTGAGGCTTCTAATCGCCTCATTGAACAACTACCCTCGGAGTGGCATGCTTGGACACAATATCAACTAGATATTAGTGTCTATAGGGACCCGGTTACCTATCAACCTGCCTGCAGTTTTCCGACCTTAGTCTCCTTAGTATTTGACAAATGGGTCATGGGTGACAAGCTCTCTATGTCAGAAACCGGATCTTGTAGTGCGATCCCAACGGGATTCTCCGGCCATAATATCCAGTTCCAGTATGACGGGTACGATCCCAATGACAACAACACCCTCTTGCTGTTTACTATGGGCGAGAAAGTATACGAGGCAAGACCATCCATGTTGCCACAGCAAGGCTTACCCGCTGAGGAACAAATTCAGACTCCCAGAACCCGGGAAATGGCGAGGAAAGGCACGCACGACGCCGTCAGTCGAGGAAAAGGGAAGGAAGTGGTGGAGGAAAATCCCGATATGTAGATAATCGGGGACCTTTTTGCCTTTCTTGTTATGTAGTCGGGCATCATTTTGTTGTATATATATTGCCCGTATAATAGTATTGTAGTTGAAGGTTGTAAATTATGTTTAATGAAATGAAAATTTTCGTTGAGTGATACAAGTGTTCTATGGTTGCGCTCTAAATTTTATGGATCATTTTCAAACCTTGTTCTAATAATATTATAATCATCAGAATGTCGCAACCTGAAGTTCAAATTGTTGGAGAACCTGAAGCCCATAATGCAAGAGAAGCCCGTCAAGAGATTCCAATACGGCATGGAGCAGAGGATATACCCCGACCTAGAGCAGGAGATGACTTCTTAAGGCAAAATCCACCTACTTTTAGTGGAATGGGAGATCCTGTAGAGGCAGAAAAATGGATCAGGTCTTTAGAACGAATATTCGACTATATGGGTTGTTCGGATAAGGATAAAATAACATGTGCGCTATACCAATTGATAGAGGAGGCTGCTTATTGGTGGGAATCAACAAGAAGAACGTTGTCACCACCACAATGGGAAGCATTTAAATGGGAAGATTTTAAGGAGGAATTCAACGGTAAGTATATACCTCTGAGTTACCGTATTAGGAAGCAATCAGAGTTCTGGAATCTGCAACAAGGAAAAAGAACGGTTACAGAATATGATAGGTTGTTTAATCAACTATCTCGATACGCTCCAGACTTGACAGACACAGAAGAGAAGAGGTCTGAAAAATTTAGGAGAGGTCTACAACCTGAAATAGGTATGTCATTGGCCAGTTCAGGACCATTGACATATGCTCAATCTTTGAGTAGAGCACTGGACATCGAGGCAATGATGCCAGAAGAGAAGAAAGTACCTGTGATAGTACCTATCCGAACCTTTGATAATAAGCGTAGGTGGGATGACAGAAATAGAGGTTATAACAACAACAATGGAAGGAGACAAGGGCGGGAGAATTTTTCAAGCAAAGACAACAGGATCAACAACAAAAGCCGTTTTGCCAGAATTGCGGCAAGAATCACTTTGGAGTATGCAAGGCCGACACTAATACTTGTTTTAGATGCGGTCAGAGGGGTCACTATATTAAAGACTGTCCGGGGAATCGACAAGGAGCACCAATTAAACCCAACCAAGGGGGTCCTCCGAGACAAAATCAGAATCAGTACAGGAATCCCCAACAAAATCAAGGTCAAAGGCCACCTCAAAGAGCTAGGGCCTATGCCCTTAATCAGCAGCAGGCTGCACAGGCTCCTGGAAACTTGGCAGGTATGATTAATGTTTCTAACATACCTGTCATAGCATTGTTTGATACGGGAGCATCTCATTCCTTCATTTCTAATCTGGCATGCGAAAAGTTGAAATTGATACCAGAAATAGCGAATCATGCCTTAGAAATTAGCACTGCTGCACAAAATATAATGACTTCAGAACATATGTGCTCGAACCTAGAGCTTAACATATGAGAAGTTTAAGGCAAATCTATATACCCTCCCTATGAAGGACTTTGATATAATCCTAGGAATGGACTGGTTAGAAACGTCTTTTGCAACAATAATTTGCCACGAAAGGAAACTTACTTTCCAGCCTCCTGGGAAAGAAGAAACAAGCTTTTATGGAGTAAAAATAGGGAAAGAAGTAGCAATAATTTCTGCACTGGAAGCTGCTAAGATACTAAGGAGAAAAGATTGCAAGGCTTTCCTAGTCAACTTCACTGGAGAACTGAAGTCACAACAGAAAATTGAAGAGGTGCCAGTGGTTCGTGAATTTGAGGATGTATTTCCAAAAGACTTACCAGGCTTACCTCCGGATAGACAAGTGGAATTCACTATAGACTTAGAACCTAGAGCTGCTCCAGTATCTAAGGCACCGTATAGAATGGCTCCTAAAGAATTGCAAGAACTTAAATTGCAATTACAAGGACTTTTGGACATAGGTTTCATCCGACCTAGTGTATCCCCTTGGGGAGCACCAATTCTTTTCGTAAAAAAGAAAGATGGCACATTGAGGATGTGCATAGACTACAGAGAGCTAAACAAATTAACTATCAAGAATAGATACCCCTTACCAAGGATAGATGATTTGTTCGACCAACTTAAAGGCGCCAGCGTGTTTTCAAAAATTGATCTACGATCAGGATACCATCAACTGAAGGTACGAAAAGAAGATATCCCTAAGACCGCCTTCAGAACACGGTATGGTCATTACCAATTCACTGTAATGCCTTTTGGACTAACAAATGCCCCTGCAGTCTTTATGGACTTGATGAATCGAGTTTTCCACCCATACTTAGACAATTTTGTCTTGGTATTTATAGATGATATACTCATCTATTCAAAGAATAAACAGAAACATGAAGAACATCTAAGAATCATCTTGGAAACACTTCGTGTAGAGAAACTTTATGCCAAATTCAGCAAATGTGAATTTTGGCTCAAGGAGGTAATGTTTCTTGGACATATTGTATCTGCCGAAGGAATTAAAGTTGATCCTGCTAAGGTGGAAGCAGTGAATAGTTGGAAATCCCCAACCAACACTAACAAGATCCGAAGTTTTCTTGGCCTAGCAGGATATTATAGAAGATTTATTGAAGGATTTTCAAAAATAGCTAGACCGATAACGCAATTACTCAAGAAAGGATCAAAATTTGTTTGGGCAACTGAGTCTGAAACAAGTTTCCAAGAGCTAAAAGGAAGCTAACTACAACACCTGTATTAGCTATTCCCGAAGGGAATAAAGGATTCGTGGTATACACAGATGCATCAAAATTAGGACTTGGATGTGTCCTCATGCAAAACCAAAGGGTAATAGCATACGCGTCTCGCCAGCTAAAGCCTCATGAACTAAACTACCCCACCCACGACTTGGAACTAGCTGTAGTCGTTCATGTGTTGAAAATTTGGAGGCACTATTTATACGGAGTTAAGTGCGATATATTCACAGACCACAAAAGTCTGAAGTACATTTTCGAGCAAAAGGACCTGAACATGCGACAAAGAAGATGGCTCGAATTAGTAAAAGACTATGATTGCACCATCAACTATCATCCGGGTAAGGCAAACGTGGTAGCTGATGCCTTAAGCCGAAAAACTCAATCTAAACTAGGGTACTTAATTACTCAACAGGAGAAGCTGATTCGTGATTTTGATAACCTTAGTTTGGAAGTAATTTTCCCTTCGGATAGAATATCCGGATATGTAGCTAAACTTGTAGCTACATCAGATTTAAGGATAAGAATTGTCAATGCACAGAAGGAGGATGAATTTTTGAAAACGATGCGCATAGCAGCAAAGTCAGATAAACATCAAGCGTGTACTGAGGTTAAGGATAATGCTCTCCTATTCAATGGAAGACTATGTGTGCCTCAAAACGAAGAATTAAAAGATATTATCATGAGAGAAGCTCATGACACTCCATATACTGCTCACCCTGGAAGTACAAAAATGTATAGAGATCTGAAACAAAACTTCTGGTGGAACGGAATGAAGAAAGACATAGCATCCTTTGTAGAACGATGTCTTACATGTCAACAAGTGAAGGCTATGCATCAAAGACCGTATGGACTATTACAACCACTACCAATCCCTGAGTGGAAATGGCACATTAATATGGATTTCGTAGTCAGTTTACCAAAGTCTGTGCATGGAAATACTGCTATTTGGGTTATAGTAGATCGTTTAACCAAATCTGCACACTTCTTACCGGTCCAGATGACATTTGGGTTGGAGAAATTTGCAAAACTTTATATAAAAGAAATAGTGCGATTGCATGGAATACCAGTGTCAATTACATCTGATCGTGAACCTAGATTCACGTCAAAATTCTGGACTAGCTTTCAAGAAGCTTTGGGCACTAAGCTGAAATTCAGCACAACTTTCCATCCCCAAACCGACGGACAATCGAAAAGAACGATACAAATCTTAGAAGATATGTTACGGGCCATAATTATAGATAGAGGTGGACACTGGGAAGACTTATTGCCTCTTATAGAATTTGCTTATAACAATAGTTATCAAGCAACGATTGGAATGGCACCATACGAGGCATTATACGGCAAAAAGTGCAGATCCCCACTTTATTGGGATGAAGTTGGTGAAAGAAAACTTTTGGGACTAGAAATAATTCAACAAATGGTCGATAAAGTTAATCAGATTAAGCAAAGAATCAAAGAAGCCCAAGATAGGCAAAAATGTTATGCTGATACGAGACGAACGGAGTTACAATTTAATGAAGGCGATCATGTTTTCCTCAAAGTATCTCCTTCTAAAGGAATTATACGATTTGGTAAAAAGGGCAAGTTACGTCCTAGATACATAGGACCTTTTGAAATCCTAAAGCGGAAAAGCCCTGTGGCATACCAGTTAGCCCTACCACCTAATGTGGGGAATGTGTATGATGTTTTCCATGTGTCTCAACTTAGAAAGTACGTGTATGATCCTAAGCATGTAATAAAGCATGAAGAGGTGATTCTAGATCCTGATATGAGCTATGAAGAACGACCAGCTCAAATTCTTGACCGTAAAATCCAAGTCTTGAGGAACAAACAAATTCCATTAGTAAAGGTTCTATGGAATCATCATGGAGAAGAAGAAGCTACATGGGAACTGGAAGACAAGATCACGTCCCAATATCCTGAATTATCTTACAAAAGTACGTAAATTTCGGGATGAAATTTTTTTAAGGAGGAAGGGATGTGATATCCCAAGTTTCGATAATCCAGTTCCTTAGCATAATTTAATTAGTTGCTGAAATAATTATAAGGAAAGGATTATTTTATCCAATGTGTAATTTCACACGAGAATTGGAAAAGAAATAGGGGCTGATATTTATTCCACCTCATGCTAAAGGAAGAAAAAATGAAATTGAACTCCTCTTCTGTGTGGGCTTCACATATGCAGCATAGCATGACCATGCAAAGCTATACATATACCTAGCTTTGTGACTCAGCAGCTTACCTAGCTTTGTGACTCAGCAGCTTAATGGTCCTATAAATAGTAGATACTCTTGCTGATTTCTTTCAGCATTTCATACGAAAATTCAGCAGACTCTGAAATAAGGTAAACTTTGGAAGAATTAAGAAGAAGGTTCAGCTGAAAGACTGAAAAAAAGGATCGAAGAAATTTAGCAGAGTAAAACAAGGTGGTTTATATTTTACTTAAGAAATCTATGTTTGAGCTATTAAGCTCTGATATTTACGCAAGTTAAAGTTTATGAATGTTCATGAAAATTTGCTTCGCTCACTATTGGAATTGTGCATCTACTTGAATGAAAATGGGCTCTGCCCATAAGTATTGAATACGATCGGATCCTGAGCTAGACGTAGCCAGGGTTAGTGTACACCAAACGTCACGAAGTTAGCCTTGGGAGAATCTGTTTTTCCCAAGCCTAATGAAGGGAACGAGGTTACTCTCAGCTGAATTTGTTTCCCTGAGTTTAACGAGAAGTATAGAATGCACCAATAGCTGAGGAAGAAAAGTTTGGCCAAGTGAAAGTTTTGGTATACATAGACTGCTTTCGATTTTAAAACTGTCTATGTGATACCAGTAATGCATGAACATTTCATGGTTTTGAAAAGGATTTTCTGAGGTTTATTATCAGCTGCATTACCCACTGAGTACATTAGTGCTCAGCCCAAATATTTTCAAAAATGATTTTGTAGGCTGAAGATGGCAGTGTGAAGGTGACGGTGCTGAGTTGGTCTAAAATGTTATTGTACAAATACTCGTCTATTTTAAGACGTTTCCGCTATGTACCTTAAACTCTACCTCTCTCGTTTCTACTGAGGTAGTTAGATTATATAAATACAAGTGTTATTGCCATTTCAGATGTCTCAATTTCTTCCCCTTTCTTTCCTGCTTCTTTCACCCCTCCCCAGTCGCGCTCCGGCCCATTTGCCTTCCCTCGGGAATTGGGGCGTGACAGGAAATGATTTTAAATTATATTTTGTGAATAAAATAGATATTATATTTGTGATATAAGGAAAAAAAATCTAGTTGTATTTATCCATATCCTAATTTATCTATGATTGAATTTCTTTATATGGTAAGTGATAGACTAAATTATATATAAATTATATAAGTACGAAACTAATTATAGATAAAATATATTTGATACCTTATATGATTAGGAATATTTAGATAATGATTTATAGGCCTATAAATACCCCTTAGACGTTCATAATATAGCATCCCATAAAATTTTCGAAAATCTGTCAGCATATCTGCGAATTGTTTCAAGAATTATTTACACATCTTTACATCGTCATATCATTGTGAAAATTTAGGATCATCTTCCTCGGTATGTCTAGTATACTTTATTATTTTTGTAGAATTTTACAAGCATGATAAGTATTTGTTTAAAATTGTTCTTTGTAACCTACCAGTTTTTGACAGCATGTTCATGAGCTTGATAGGAAAATTATTTTTCTTATTTTGTTTATGTTATTTTCGACCATGTTGAATTTTATTGGGATATAATATATGTTAGGTCATTCATGTTAAAATACAGAATTTTTAGGATACGTTTACTATTTATTTGTTAATTTGTTTCTTGATGTGCCAAATTTTTTGCCAACATGCATGTAGATTGAAAAACAAAAATTTTAATATTACTATTAAATGAATTCTTGATTATGGTACGTTTTATTGTGATGAATATGTAATATGTTGTTCATGTTAGATGTCTATAATTTTTAGGACAATACTTTTATGATTTTATTAATTTATTTCATGAATTGACGGATTACTCAATCCACGAATGAATTGTCAATAGAAATAAGATTATGTTTAATATACTTAAGTTTATTTCCATATGAAACTGTTAAAATTGCATGTTAATAAGTAGATTATGTATAGTATACATTTGTTTGATTATTTTGATCTATGTGTTGAATTATTTGAATTATTGATGCATGCATGGCATTCTATGTAGAGTCATTAAGATAAATTTCAATGTATAGGATCGGCGCGCAGGACTTAAATATCTGATATCCATAATTTTTCATCAAGTCAAGGTTAAGGTGGGGAATGTTACCGTTTATCTTTATTATACAGTGTGTTCGATATTTCATGTGTTTATGACAGGCATTAAAGGATGGGTCGAAATTGGATCCTTGGATCGAAATTGGATCCTAAATGAAAATCGGTCGGAATTAGGCGGTATGATCGGATTGGGTCCTCAATGAAAATCGGTCGGAATTGGGCCGTAGGATCGAAATTGGATCCTCTATGAGAATAGGTCGGAATTGGGCCTATGAAAATGTTATGGTCTGTGTGACCAAGTATCTCTTTCCATTATCTAATTTTCCATGTCTTATCGGTATATTATATAATTTTGGTAAATGTGTACATCAATCACTGAGTAGTCGTACTCATCCCTATCATTTTAACATTTCCCAGGAAATGGTTCGGCCGATGCGTAGAGGTGTTGGTGGTGATGGTCACGAGGAGAATTTATCGTATTAAAATTATTGCTTTAAGTTTATGAACTTTTTGTTATTTCTTTTAAAATGTTAGACTTGGTAAATTTTTATTTAAAATTTCCGCTGAGTATGAAAATAAATTGAGTTTTTCAATGATTCTTTTTCTTGAAAATGTTTTGAAAGAGTTGAAATATGTATGTTAAATATGAAGTATCGTCCCTATTTAAATTTTGAAAATTGAGGCGTTACAGTCAAGTGATGATGTTTGTAGGGTAATTGCTCAGTAACTTGATCTTAATTCCTTGAGAATTTGCTAATCCTTACTTATTAATACCCCTTACCGGAAATGAGGTGAATAAGTGATTTTATTGAGGCATTATGAAAGTACAAAAACTTGGCTTCGTTTTGGCAAGTGCTCTGATCTTTTGTTGGAATTTGATTTCCAAGAACTTGTGTTTACTGAGTTATGTTCATACATACAGAGTATGTACAATGGAGTGAGTTAGTATTAGTGACATTCATGTTTGTTGCAAGATAATAGTAGTATTACCTAGTAGGCCTAGTATTAATACTCCTCTAAAACTTATTCGATTATTAAGGTGGACACCAATAGCAGTGAACTTGATGCATCATGTCATGTTTTGCATACTTCATCTTTTTCATGATTTCAATTATTTGTTGCAATACAGAGTGACATAACCTTTTGTTCATCTAGAGCTATATAGTTAATCAATTAGCTGTACTATTTATTACCTGGCGACTGGTGAGTCAAGCATCCAGTAATCTTGCTGATATTTCTTACTTTGAAAAAGAATATTAGCGATTGAAATCTATTCTCATACAACATTACCCTTTTGGCAGGTATTATGCCCTATTTGTTCAGTTAAAGTTTCCGGTGACATGATAAGTCATATCACACTGCAAAATGGAAACTTGGTTAAGGTATCCTTATGTCGGAAATGTCATTGCTTATATTTTCATTTCAATTGTGCTTAAAGATATCGTTAACTACCAGCTACTTCCAGGGTGGTGGCCAATTGCGTGGAGCTCCCTTTTCCAATAGCCAACCGCTGTCTCTGCAGGGAAGAGAGTCCTATTTACAGGCGCTTCTAGGCGGCAGTGGATTTTGGTCAAATAGTGCAGCAGCATCTCCTGATAATATTCTCTCTTCTCTTGCTTTCAACTTATCTACATCTGAATATGATGATACTTCTAAATCTTTGATGTCTTGTTTTGAGGAATCCCTGCAAAAAATGTGTCACCTCAGCATATGTGGAAATCAAGGTAGTCATCAAATTCTGGTTCAGCATTTGTTTGAAGTGGCTCTGAGTTTGTCGTTAAACGAAGGACTGCACAAGTCATAGGAATTATGTGCTTTACACCATGAATTAGAACAGAACATTCCGTATGTATGCCCCTCTGCTTATCATTACACTATTTTGCATCTGGGAATCTTCTGCTGTGCCTTTACCTAAATATGACGTACTTTACGCGAATTAGAACAGAATATTCCACAAATGAATTTCTACTCATATTATTACAAGCTAGCTAATCTATGTTCCTCTACATGCAGTTTTTCACTCTAATCTGAGTTGTGAAGAGCGAGAGGAAAGAATGAGGCAGGCCGTTGGAAGAGCTGTTTTCGTGCAAGATCTGCTCGCTTTGACACTATTAGATGATAAGTGAATGCTGTAACTGGTAAGCCTTACAGCCAACCAAAGAGTGTCTCACTCAATCTGATTTTAACAACATATTCTTGTCAGCTTGTGTCTTGTCAGTTTGTGGTTCCCTATCAATAGCATACTCATGTCTGTTGTAGCTCAAAGGTATAGAAGCTTATACCGAATTATGATGTGGGGCTTGCTTTGCTATGATTAAACTTATACATATAAGAAGCTCTCTTGGTGTTTATTTATTGTCTTCCAAATCTTGGAATCACTGTTTTCCATTGCCCACGTATATTCATTCTCTCAATCCCGTTATTCTTGTATTAGTGATGTTCAGCTTGGAGTTTCAAAAAAAGGATAAAAATATGTTAAAGTGATGGGATCACTGTTTAATTGATTTTAATTTATATGTTTTTTTTTCGGACAAATACAAGAATAATGAAACAACTAAAAAATGAAACTAAGAAAAGAATATAGGATGGATGGAGTATTATTATCTCCCTTAATGCTATTATACTTTTAAAAAAAAAAAATCAGTTACACTAGATTCTCACTATGATTCTATTGCATAGCTACATTTATGATGCGCCGCAAGACGACAATGAGAGTGGGTGGCGGCGGGGTGGTAGGATGTGGGGCCGACGCGCCGCGGGACATGAGTGTCGGTAGATTTCTGTTCCAAAAATAGGTGGTCGGTCCAATGGCCTGCCTCTCTCTCGTCCACTTGCATTCCTACACTAATAGGTTCGTCTTTCCCCGAAAAAAGATCTTAAAATTTCTTATTAATTATCCATAAATATGATGAATGTCTTAAGAATAAATGACGATTTTAATGTAAGAAATCTAAAGAATGTAGTGGCAATAGAGTTTTTTCTAGAATTTCTCGACCAATAATTGGCCCAGAGGCAGAAGAAAATGAATGAAACGTCAATGGATTTGGAGTCCACTTCACGCCAGCCTCGTAGGTGAACAAAAGGAAAAGGATAACAAGGAACGGGAAAGATAAAAGCATCTCTCTCCGCTCTCTTTCTCTCAGACATACACATACTACGTCTATAGATATATATATATATATATATATATATATATAAATAGATCGATAGATATTAAGGCAAAAAGGGGTTTGCTTAAGGTAGGTAGTTTGTTCTAAACTGTTATCCTATACTTGTTTGTGCAATAGTTGTGGAAAATCAAGCCGAAGAGATGCTGGAGTTTTTCCTTCTGGGATGCACCGGAGTTGTGGTGCCACTTCACGGAGCCAATTTTATCTTCCACGCTCTTTCTTCTCGTGTTTCAGTCCGCCACATCAGGTTTGTTGATAGTAATATTGTAGTATTACATTTCAACTAACTTTCTAGTTTCACTACAAATTAGCAGTTGGATACGATAATTTTGGGGGAAAAACTCTTGTTTTTGTTAGTTTCTGCCCTTTTTTTTATGTTCTTTTATTGATTCGCTTCCTCATCGTGATTTCTGAGGTTGATGATAATTTATAATTTACCTGAAATCATGAATAATATTAATTAGTGGGTGCAGCGCATTAGCTCGACGTCTTATATTTTTTGTCAAATTCTTTCAATTATTACAAATTTAGAATCTTTCTTACGAGATTAATTATAGATATAGTGTAGCATCTTTCTGAATTATTTCAAAGATTGATGTAATAATATTTTTTGTTTCTGCTGTGAGTTGCTGGTTGGTAGAAGCAGTCTTAATAGAACAATTTGTTAGTAAGTAATTATCTCAGTCTTTGTCAATGTAATAGAAATTCAGTTAATGCATTTCTCTCCAATTGTATAATAGCAAAAAACAATCAATCAAATCGTCTATTTGCATTGAAAGATTGT
This sequence comes from Lavandula angustifolia, assembly GCA_028984105.1. NCBI lineage: Eukaryota > Viridiplantae > Streptophyta > Magnoliopsida > Lamiales > Lamiaceae > Lavandula > Lavandula angustifolia. Next base: position 21,044,479 of record CM054810.1, on the reverse strand, counting down.
TCAAAATTACTTCTGAATTTTCGTAATGTAACACTATTGGAATCTAGCAACTCTTTATGAAATGTATACGAACTCTTAGCTAGTATAAGAATGGCAAATGTACACAGCATGTACAAACAAGTTGGACCTAGACACCCGTCTCATTACACTTCCTTCACATCAACAAAGAGTCATCCGAAACTATAGTCAACAGTGAGTATTTCACTTTGATTCTTATCATCCCATTCTCTACACAAAGCTTTGCTCCGGTCACCACCCAATACCCCGGTATATCCTCCGGCCCTCTCACCATCTCCTTTGTATCCACAAAATGAGACATTTTCGGAGCTCTAGCCGGAGAGGGCGGACCTCCGGGATAAACAGCAGAGTTCAAATCCACCTTCACCGGCGTCTTTTGTGCAGGTTGATTTAAAACAGAGCTGAACGGCTTGCTCATCAACATTGACATCAAGCCGGATTTCTTCGACGTTGCTGTCGGACCGTCCCATTCTGACCGACGGATTATGGCGGATGCTACCATTGAGAATCCAAGCCTCAAGAAAAGGACCTTCTTAATGCCAATTCCCTTTACTTCAAACCAAGCTTTTGTAACTATGGAGGCCGAGTCGTCTATTCGTGCTCCGTGGTACTCGACTGGGGCAGTACATATGTGGGAGAATATGCTCCACTTCACTGGCTCAAAGTATGCGCGGTTGAGGGACTCGTCTTCTGGCTCGTAGCTGTGATCAGGTGAAAGTTCAAGTGATTGTGGGAGTGTTGAGAGATGCTGAAGATGAATTGCCAAGTGATCACTCCTCTTGCCTTCTAAGAACAAGCGGATACCCGTAGCGGGCCGGCTACCCGTATCAACCTATGCATATTATGAATAGAATCAAGAAATGATACATATTTTCAGCTGAAATGAAATGCAAGAAGAGTAGTCACCTTTATAGTATTGACATAGAGCTTAGGACCTAGTAATGTGAACTGAAGAGATGGAGAGGCTTTTTTCTTTCGACGAGGACCGAGTGGAAGATCGCTATACGCAGGTGCCCACTGCCGAGGCAGTTGATATTCAAGAAACTGAGTGAGTTCTTCTAACCGCGGCTTATCTGCGGAGAAACAAGCTGAGTTATTAGTCCTTGAATAACAGAGTGGACACGGAAATGAAATCTTAATGCATGGAAACTCACATCTAAGGTAGAGATTGATGGCGTGGCTTAAGAAGCCGCTGCCTCGAACACCACTTAACAAGGATGCAATAGGCACAAACGACATGGATATGACGTTGGGATACTGTGACACCGTGGAGAGCCACTGGTTATGACTTTGGCCGTGATCCAAACCACCCCGTCTCACACGAATGCTCAGCAAATCCTGCATCGAGATGTTGGTAAACTCGGATGCTCTAACAGAATGAAGTCGTAATCTGATATTAGGCTTACATCGGTTTTAGAGTGGGAAATTACGGGTGGCATCACTTGACTTGCAAATGGCAACTGTGGATCCCACATTATGGACTGTTCGACCTGCAAGATTTATGAGCATTTCAGCTAAACGACTAGCAATATCAATATGCTAGTGACTCTAATGTTCAAAGCACCTTCGACTTTCCTGATGAAGCATTAGGATTAGATCCTGGGTTCCCGCTTCCATCTTCACGGAATCGTTCATCTGCTAACTGCTTCAACAGTTTCTGCACTTCAGCTGGCTCGAGGTTTGAGTTTTGAAGCTGCTTCATGTGGATTACATCTTTACCTCCCATCTTAACTCCAACAATCACATGAGTACCATATTTTTCAATAAATCTGGAAATTAACATCATCAATAATCAGTTACTAACAAGATTCTGGTTATAGGAAATGAGATTCGAGCTAAGAGTATTACTCAGCCAGAGCAGCAGGATCCCATGTAGAGGGCACTTCCTGTTTCACTTGATTACACAGAGTTATTTGACATCTTTCCAACTCAATTGTGTATACACCAATGAACCAGCCATCAAACGCGAGCACTTTGGTGGTGGATGCATCTTTCTGCCAGCAACCCTTTAGGCCGAACATTGCATTGAACAGACCAGACGGTATTTTACCCGACAAAGATAACTCCTGGTTAAAATGCGCTGACATCTGAACACATTTATGCCAAGTAAACAAGAACAAGGTAAGATTTCCACAAAATCACATTCTACCTACGTACAGATTATGATCATACAAAACTTTTCCTCCCATTTTCACTAATAAAACCTATTGTATTAACAGAATCAGTCAAGGAAGATCATTATTAAAATTCCAAACTTAGCTGGATCATGTCACGGGTTTATTTTCTGTTGTAATAAATATATTGCCAACTACAAGGGCCAGTCCATTACCATGTCAAAGTAAACACTGATGCAAATATAGTCAACATAATACAGCCATATCATAATGGGACGAAATCTTTAGAAAAAAGAAATTTGGGGCATCAGCATTGTTCAACCACTCAAATTCAATAGAAGGATTAGGTCATTGTTGACTTCCAGGTAACAAATTGCAAGACAGCTCTCTATGGATTAGGAACCAAATTCTGGACTGCACCTCACTGAAGATGTAAGAAATTAAACACCATCTTGATCTCATGAGTTAGAGCCATATATAATGTGAAAAAGAAGTGCTACAACAAAGGTTGGAATTAAATTATACTCCACCAAATTTAAAAAGGACTGGCTCTTGATACTCTCCGTCTTTAGCATGACAGTGTAATATCTATTTGCCTTATTTTTTGTAATAAGTGATGAATCGGTAACTATATATGGAGTAGCATTTATTTCCTCTACTCCCCCATCAGAATTCAACTAATCAACTGCCTGTCGTGTACAGCCTCATTAATAGTTGTTGCCGTACCTTAAATGCAACACCTCATATACATATGATTATAGTAGATACACATACTTATATTATCATGTCATCAACATGTAAATACGGCAAGTTGACCGAGTCTTAATTCATTCTCCGCTGAAATTATGAGAAGTTCCAAGTTCTAACTACTGAAGCACTAAGAACAAACTAGGAGTCAACTTCCCAATCAAAAAAGAAAAATCCGAAAAAATTAATGATATAATTTTCTCATATAACGCAACAAGGGGGAGACGATTTTATGGAGAAAATTGACTGACCGTATTGAAGGAGAGAGCATCGGAGCTGAACCTCGTACGCTCGCCTTTGTCGCACTTGATGGAGGAAGGCACGCCGGAAACGGCGACGTTCCCCGGAACAACTATGTCCTTGGTGCTGGTCCGGTCCAGATCAATCAGACCCGACCCCGACGGACCTGGCTTGCAGGCGGACAACCGGATATCCGAGGTCAGATCGTACCCGAACCCGATTACTGAAACAGCCTTCTCTGCTGCCGCCTGGGAATCCATCCGAACATTGCTGCTCGGGTTGGACGCCATTTTTTTCTGAAAGGATTTTTCTTACCAAAATTGGGAGCTGAGAGAAACAATGCGCGCGTAGACAGCTTTATACCATGATTTTTTTTCTGGGGTGGTCGGTAGAGGAGTTAATGACTGAATTAGCCTCGTGGGGCGACAAATACAAGGGTAGATATGTCAGTTTGTGGGGGTGTTTCGTTTGTCTTTTTCGCTGTATTAATGATTAGTAAAACCTCGGTTCACTCTTTACTAGGAATGTCCGAGTTGGAAATTTACGAGGGTTAGTTATTACTTACGCGCTTTAATAGTTTAGGTTAAAAGCTTTTGTTTTAACCCCATTATTAGCCTTTTGAGTTGTATATCATCTCAACAATAAAAATATACTCTCCCCGTCCCATAGAAAGTGTTTTCTTTCTATGGGGCATGGAGATTAATAAACTTATATTGTGTAGTATATGTTATTTGATTTTTCTCTTGTTAATTTTAATCCACATACGTATTCTTTGTTTTTTAAGAAACAAGGTACTTTCTATAGAACAGTCCAAAAAGGAAAACAAGACACTTTGTATGGAACGGAGAGAGTACAGTTTTTACTCGAAGATAATAGATTTGTTCGATTTGTTTCTTGAACCATAAAAATAAATAATTTGCAATTTGAACTATTTGATTTATTATAGATAAATAAAGTTTTGATTAAAAATTATGACGTAAGTGCAAAAGGGTTATATCATCCTGAATTATTTGTTTTGTGCTATTTATCGCATAGACTATTAATTTTACAATAATCTTAGATGATATTACTACTAATTTTAAGTGTGATTGGAATTTTTAGTGGAGACTTTTTACAACAACAAAAGCTAATAGTCTGTTGAGTTTAGAGTTTTTAATCTAATAATTCAAAATGTTTGCATAAATATTATCAGAGAATAATACGAAAAATACGTTTTAATTTATGAAATTTGACTACTATAACTATATTCGGAAAATAAGATAAAGATAAAGATAAAAATACAAATTATTGGCTAAAAAGAATATTGAACAGTTGACATGGAAATTCGTTTTATTTAATTGGATGTTGGTTAAGGTGTCGCGTGGGGTGGAAGTAGGGAGGAGGTTAAGGATGTTGACTTTGACTAGTTAAACTGGGCGTAGTGGCTTCGCTTCGTCCCATTAATTGATTGTGTGGATGGATGTAAATATTGGCGGCTTACGACTTTGTCTTAAGATCCCAAGATTATGACACCTGGCAATCTACTGCGTGTTGGAAAATTCGGACAGTAATACTATTAAACCTCATAATACGTCTACTTATGAATACTTTATGGAATATTATTGTACCGACTTAATTAATCTCAATCTATTAAATGTACGACGACCAAGTAGTAAAATTAATTGTTTCGTTGCAAAAGAGTTTAAGTTCGAATTCCACAAACCTAGGTCGAGCTCTACATGTTTATCCGCTCAGCATCCTTTGTCCCAATATTCGGTGGCCCATTCGGTGACCCACCAATCACGCCACGCCACGCGTGCATTGGTGGGCCACCCTTTTATAACTAAAATAGTTTTTTATTGCTAACATGGCCCACCAATGCACGCGTGGCGGGGCGTGATTGGTGGGCCACCGAATAGGATACGAATTTTGGGCCAGAGGATCCGGATTGATGTTTATCCTAGTTCTTTCACATAATGATGTGTGGTTTGATATGTGTAATTTATATTTTATGTATGGTGTGATCAATAATATTATTGTACGCGAATAAGATTTATTGAGTGTGAATATCAAATATTAAACAGTATTGTATATGGACAATATTTATTTAATGTGCACATCAAAATAGTTGTTGATTATTACGTGTTTCTTTTAATTTAAAAAAAAAAAGGAATGGGACTGTTGTAAACGATAATCGAAGATCTAAACGAACGAGAAATCGATGGAACTCAGATCTATTGGAAGATTCTAGAACATGGAAGATGAGATTTTATTTTGTTTGTTGCAGTTTCGAACATGAGACCTCTCTTAAAAAAAATAAAGTCATTAACCAACTACACTACAAGCTAATAATTAATTATATTTTTTATTAAAATAATCTATAAGCAATACGAATCCTATGCACTATGTAGTCAAAGTTCCGTCGGCCGGGGGGTCGGTCGACCCTCCCGACCTCCCTCTAGTTCCGCCATTGTCCTACTGCATGCGCATATCATAACTACTCAAAGCTCAACAGGGACTATCGTTTTCGTTCGTGACTAGTATTTCAAATTGCAACCTTTTATAGTTATGAGTTTAAATTGTGGAAAGAGTCAATAATAAATATCATAGATAAATTACTGAATAAAGGTCAAAGCGTATAAAGTAAGTCAAAGCACTCTCAAAACGCCATAATATTGCAAGAAATATGCATACTTTAATGAAGACATAAATTCAACGTGACATTATACACGCATATATAGTAATTTTGTCAAGACAATATTATTATTAATGATAATTGATTGATCGATTCTACATCATCCAAATATGCGACAGTCAACCGCAATACAAAAAACAAACAAACAAATGGTGCTGGCCAAGATTTTTATGCAATTTAAGTAGTTGTTCAAATTTCTTTTTCCCTTGAAAAAGTTTTTTGTAAACTTCTTTGAAATATCGGAGACTTCAAAAGCGAGTCAACTCATGCAGAAAATAGTTTATGCTTTCTTCACCTAATACTGAAACCAAAAAAAAAGTTAGTGTTACGTTCAAATTGCATTTGCATGGAAACTTAGCAAAAAATTTGAGGTAAAAAAATCATAAGTTCACCTTTTCAAACCTCCTGTCGTGTAATATGTAAATGATGTGCCACAACTCGACCTATAGAGAGTTTAAAATAACAATCCTGTTACAGTGACACTGAATTTAGTTTGTTATTATATAGTTTTATGAACCTATTATTTTCTTTCATCTTATTAATGGGCCAACTTTAATTGATGTGATTATGATCCAAGTCTTTTAAAAGCCTCCTGAAAGATTGTACGTGGGCTAATAAACACCCACCATGTCTCACATAATACTACAACACTAGAACGAAATAAAAGTTTGTTGGGCTTATCATTATCATACCTTTAATACCCAATCAATGTGGAATACATAATGGATATATATATATATGTATATATAACAAGGACGAATTCTTAATTACACTTTTTTAGAAGGGAACTCGCAGCTATCGAAATACGCATTCAACTAAACTTTGTTTATATGCAATAGGTTGTAAATCATATAAGAGAGGTATTGTCTTAGGCTAACTATATATAGGTGATATAATCACAAATTGCGGTGTTGAAAAATTTCAAACTTATGACATTTGACTAGAACCTAAGCATCTCAACTAATATGTCATCCCAATGAAATAAATTCTTGCTTGTAGGTTATTATACTGAAAAATTAAACTCATCAAAAACACATGAATAGATATGGATTTTCCCTCATTATTTAAAATATAGTGAAATTGATATTTCACGTAACAAAAAATCCTTTTTAGCTGCAATTACAAATTTACAAACTTTAAATTAACCTTAATTTGTTGTTGACGAACTCCCAAATTTGACCATTAGTAACAATATAGACCTCGGTGAATTTGATTGCATTAAAACCTAAAGTACTAAAAATACTAACTTAGTAGTTCTTAGATACAAAAATAATAACGAAATAATTAGATGTGATATTAAGGAGGTGTTTGGAGTGACAGAAGCTTATTGATAAGTGTTGAAAGCAGCTTATTTGAAAAATCAATTATTGATAAGGGTAATTTGGTTCGAAAAAATCATAAGCAATAAGTTGAAAGCTAAAAGCTGAGGTGGAGCAGTTTCAGCTGCTTCTCCATTTTGAACTCAATTTTAGAGAATCTCAACTTTAAGTTGGGTATTCCAAACACATTCATATCAGCTTAAAGTTGAAAGCAACTTTCAATAAGTTGTTCCAAACACCCAGTAAGAGTGCACTCAACACTACAAGAAATTCAACGTATATCGACGGAAAATTCCGTCGGTAAATCGTAATAATCCGTCGGTAAAAATATTACCGACGGAAACAAGGCGTCGGGTCAGACTTAGTCGGTAAATTTTACCGACGGAAATTTCCGTCGGTAAAAGTTCCAGACGGATTGCCGACGGAACTATTCCGTCGGAAAACTGTCACCGGATATTCTGTCGGGGATGTATCGCCGACGTTTTACCGATGGATAAATTCCGTCGGTAAATTTCCCTACGAAAATTTCCGTCGGTAAATTTTGAACTCTACTAACGGAAATCCGTCGGTAATCCGTCGGTATAGTTTTTTCTTTTTAAATAATTTTTTTTGTTTTTTCGTACCCAGTTCTCGACAACCTTCATTTTTTAACCAACCAACACAGCACATAGATATAACTATTCAAATCAAGTCAAAAAGCAAACCGAAACGGAAATATAAATATATAAATCATAAAATTCAAATATTCAGTATATATACATAAAACGTAATTAAGTCTATCATAAAGAGGTGGTAGGAGGGGACTGATCAGTGCTGTCGTCCGGAGGCTGTCGTCGGCTAGAGGAACCCATCATCTCCATAAGTTGGGTCATCTGCGCATTCATGAATGTGACCTGCTCCTCGAGGCTCCTCCTAGCTGCCGACTCCTCCTTCAATCGGCGCATGATCTCGGCATTGCTCTGGGATGGCCCAAGTGAAGAAGTAGAAGAGCGGCTGGCGGCATTGATGTAGCCGCTCCCTTCCTCGCCGAAACCGTACAGCCGCTGCTTCTTGTCCCGAACCCCTTCCAACCGCAGATAAATCGCGTTTTTATCCGCGTTGGGGCCTTCTTCAGCAGCAATCGGCCCCACCTCCGCCTATTACAATATAAAAATAGAAATTAGTCAAACTCAGAATTCTAGAATAATATTCTATATATTGTAATTGTGTGCTTACGTGAAGTCTCGCCGCCTTCATGTTGGAGAAGTCTCCACCCTTGTAATGGAGACTTTGGAAAGTGTCAAAGGCGGTGGACTCTAAGGAGCATCCCCTCTGAGAAGCCTATTCATCACATGCATAAACAAAATTATGTCAAAAACAAAGACATAAGAAGCTAAAAAACATATAAAATGAGACCTACCGTAGACTGAGAGTACTGTAGGGCTGACCGGGACCCTCCTTTGTGTTTGCTCATCCCGGCGCCCGGCTCTGGCTCTGACCTTCGGCATTGGGAAGCAGTCTCTGACTTCTGGAGTACCTCTGGCCGCATCCAGTACTCGTTGAGGGCCGCCCACCTCTCTGTGTTGATGTAGTCCGGTTTTTTAGGGCGGCCCTTCTTCATTTCGAAGTGTCATTATAATTTGGCCCAGCATGATCCATTACCATCCTCTGATAGGAGGTCGACGTGTCATTTTGCACATTTCTCGTAGCTTGTTCATTTAGTGTTACGTGTTTTTCCCCATGAGATGACCAAACTTAATAATTTTTAACGAATCCCTTCATATAAACGTGCTCTCTTACAACTTGTGTAGACAAAAACAGCTTATTCTTACAATTTTTACACGGACATCTAATTTTTTCCCCTTCCGTATAAGTTGTCTGGCTACTTGCTCAATCAATGAAATCCTCAATGTCATTCACAAATTGAGGATTCAATGAACCGTCTACTGTCCACCGTGTATACATCCACGAACGACTCATTATTTCAAATCCTGATTGTATATCCGTTGCTAATCAAAAAAGGAATTACGTTACGTTATTGATTTGTCTTTCCTATGAAAAGTTGTTGACAAGACGCTTCTGTAACATTTAATATTTTTTGTCACGAAGTTCTAATGCATTATATAGACCCAGAACAGCATAGTAATATGAAAAATGGAATTAAGAATTGGTCTTTTATAATTGCACCAAGTAAAAAATTATTTGCAACTTACTTCAACATTTTTATAATTAATTTGTTGCTACTCATATCCACATTTTTATGCATTAAATGTTAAAAAGTGCGTACACGTACCTCGTCATACAAAGATAAATTAAATTGATTCGAGTTTTGAAGTTAATGTGCACTAGGTGGACTTTTTTTTAACTTTTTATTGCTAGTTTTTACTTTGACACTTCCAGCTATATTGCACTAACATGAAACACAATACAACACAAGTTTATAGTAATTACTTCATTAATTACGAATGGCTCCAAATACTAAGCTTCACATATTGCCAACTCATTCGAATAATAAGCAATTTCAAAGGGATTACTTCCGAGATTCAGATTAAAGCAATTCATTCGAATAATAAGCCAACTCATTTGAATAATTGCACCAATTTCAAAGCAATTTCAAAGGGATTACCAAGAAACTTCAGAAGTCACTTATGGGACTGTTTAACTCTGTGAAGAGCTGATACCTAGATTGTATTTAGAGTGTTGATAGAATGACATGTAATAAAATTTTACGAATTGCTCCTACAAAACAAGACTAAAGCCAATATAGTAGCTTCACTACAATTTCATACTTAGAAATGCTCCTAGGTTTCCATATCGATAAAATTTGTAACAAGAACCAGACATCAAGCAATGTTCCCAATCTCTGAAAGAAATAATGCTATAAACAACAATGAATAGGCTAAAAATCAGTTTCAAGGGATGAGAGAAACTAACCACCAAATCAGCGGCGCGAGGGGAAGGCGGCGCGAGGACGGCGGCGGCGCGAGGAAGTGGCGGCGGAAGCAGCGGCGAGGGGACGGCGACGACGACGACGGCGGAGCGGCGCAGAACTGTCGGGGAAATGTGTTCTGGTTCAGCGGCCTCGCCCAAATTAATTTAGGTTTCACCGACGGATTTACCGACGGATAAATCCGTCGGTAAATTTTTTACTTATTACCGACAGACTATTCCGTCGGTAAAGCTTTGTTCAAAAATTAATTAAATTATCTATTTAAATAAATTAAAATATATATTTACCGACGGAATATTCCGTCGGTAAATTAATTTTTTAATTTTAAAAAAAAATAAATAAAATATAATATTTTTGCCGACGGAATTTTCCCTCGGCAGTAAAATTAAAAAAAAATAAAATAAAATACAATATCTACCGACGGAATATTTCGTCGGTAAAAGGGCGACGGCGTTATTCAGTCGGCATTCCGTCAGTAAGCCGACCCGTGTTTTGATTCTGTCGACAATTTCGTCGGTAAAATCAAGATTTCTTGTAGTGCAAGGGCAAATGCAAAGACCCAAATTTTTTGTATTTTTTTTACAAAAATAAACTTCGGTCCCTATAAATGCATATCTGCAACCTCACTTCTTTTGTGATAAAAACGGCGGAAGGTAGAAAGATGAGATGCAAATTTCACTGAATAATCTCTAATATGTGTTTCAGAGAAAACTAAGGCTACGGTAATATATACAAGGGAAAACCCTAAGCCACTACAATATAAAAGGAAAATAAAGAATTATGGACAAAATATTACAACAACAAATCATTCTCATCAAATATCCCACGCTAACACTCCCCCTCAAGATGGCGTGTGGAAATCACGAACACCCATCTTGCCAAGTAAGAAAGAGAACTGATCACCTCCCAAAGCCTTCGTGAAAATATCTGCAAGTTGTAACCGTGAAGAAATAGGCAGAGCAATGATATCCTTAGATTCTACACATTCGCGAACAAAATAGCAATCCATTTCAACATGTTTTGTTCGCTCATGAAAAAGCGAATTTGCTGCAATGTGACGAGTAGCTTGATTATCATAAAACAAGGTCGTAGGAGACGTAATGGTAACTTGAAGATCTTGTAAGAGCCAATGAAGCAATAACACTTCACTCATAGTTGCCGGTTTAGCACGATATTCGGCTTCAGCAGATGAACGAGCAACAATTGTTCGTTTCTTAGTTAGCCAAGAGATCGGAGTCCCTCCAAGAGTAATAAAATATCCAGTGCGTGATCAATGAGTGAGTGGGCATCCTCCCCAATCTGCATAACAATATACTTCTAAGGACAAATCACCATTTGAAGGTAAGAAAATGCCTTGGCCAGGACTGTCTTTTAAGTAACGAAGTATCCGATAAATGGCATCAAGATGGCTCCGTCATGGGTTGCTCACAAATTGACTGAGTACATTGACAGCATATGAAATGTCCGGACGGGTGACCGTTAAATACTGCAATCGTCCTAGTAACCGTCGATATTGTCCAGCATCAATCTTTTCCCCAGCTTCATCTTTATCAAAACGTACATTCTGCTCCATTGGAAAAGTACAAGGTCGTGAGCCTTGCATCCCACTTTCTTCAAGAATGTCAAGGGTATTCTTCCTTTGGCATAACCTAAAACCAGTAGGAGATCGCACGACTTCTATGCCCAAGAAGTGTTTAATTGTGCCAAGATCTTTTATATTGAAACGATCATGGAGAAAGTCTTTAGTGATCTTGATTCGGCCAAGACTTGTTCCCACAAGGATAATGTCGTCGATGTATTTTAAGGCGACAATATAAGTTGTTCTTTTCTCATATATAAACATTGAATAATCAGCCTTGGACTGCGGAAAACCAATCTCTTGGAGAACTGCAATGAACTTCTGGTACCAATTGCGAGAAGTCTGGCGAAGACCATACAATAATTTATGAAGCTTGCAAACTCTAGTCTCCCCTTTCGAGCAAAACCCTGTGAAATCTGCATATAAACATCTTCCGACAGCTCTCCATATAAGAAGGCATTATTAACGTCAAGCTGATGAACATCCCAATTTCGTTCGGATGCTAGAGCTAACACAATATGAATAGTAACGAGCTTGGCGACTGGGGCAAAAGTCTCGTGAAAATTTAAGTCTTCAATTTGAGTAAAACCCTTAGCAACTAAACGAGCCTTATAGCGTTACACCTCACCATTGGGTTTTTATTTGATTTTATAAACCCATTTTGAATCGACGGCATGTTGTCCCGGAGGAAGAGGAACAAGCTTCCAAGTGCCATTCTCTTCTAACGCGGCAATTTATTTGCGCATGGCGTCATACCAAGCAGGGTCTCAACAGCCTGCTAAAAATACTTTGGTTCATCGTGGGATGTGATGACCGCAAGATAAGCACGATGTGAGGAGGAAAAACGATGATAAGAGATATGGTTAGTCAGAGGATGTACCGTCGAGGAGTCTGAAGCGGAGGCAAAGTGCGAATGGTCAATGGAAGGGGGAAGATCAACCTCATAATCATGCAAATGCTTCGGCAACCGACGATGACGAGTACTATGCTGAGTAGTGATTGTATCATTACGTAGAACCTCATCAGAATTATTAGTGAGATGCTCAAAATTGGGAGATGGCCCAGTGGCAGCATGCGACCCAGATGAATTCGCCGGCCTAGAGAATGAGTGGAATCAAACTGGGCCCAGATGTGGTAGCTTCTCTAGTGAGGTTCCGTGAATGAGTGGAATCAAAATTGGGCTCAAAAGTGGGACTAGATGTAGAATCAATATTGGGCCCCGAGAATTAATTTGTCCCAGTTGCACATGATGGGGTGTTGGTATCATATGCAGAATTATAGCATGAATCGGTAAAATAGGGTTCCCATGCAGGCTCCAACTCTGTTCGAACAAGTGATGCGCATTTTTAAATGGGAAATTATCTTCAAAAAATCGGACATCACGAGTAGTATATATTGTACCAGTATCCAAGTCATAAACTCTATACCCCTTTTGAGAACTAGGATACCCAATAAACACGCACGGACGAGAGCGTTGAGCAAATTTGTCAAGGCCTTTATGAGTCATGAGCATACACAAGGCAACCAAACACTCGAAAATAATCATAAGAAGGTTCTTTTCCGCATAAAACTTCATAAGGGGATCTATAATTGAGTATTTTAGAAGGCAACCGATTAATTAAGAGTGTAGTCATCATTACACATTCACCCCAAAATTCAACAGGTATACCACTATGGAACCATAAGGCCCTCGCGACCTCGAGAAGATAGCGATGTTTTCGCTCCACAACACAATTCTGTTGAGGTGTGTCTGTACACGATGTTTCAAGACTAATCCCATTAGCAGCATAAAAATCTATGATCACACGACTTTGAAACTCCTTCCTATTATCGATGTGAATCCTCTTAACGTTCTTACCAAATTGATTCTTGACAAGATTACAAAAGAAGATTAATATTAGACTTCTGGCGTAATCAAAACACCCACAGAGCTCGACTAAATTCATCAACGATAGTCAAAAATATCGAGCACCGAAAAAAGATTCAACCTTATATCCACCACAAATGTCACAATGTAATAACTCAAAACATTTAGTGGTCTTAATTGATCCAAGGGAAAAGGAGTTTCGAGTTTGCTTTGCTCATAAGCAAGAATCACAAACGAAGCGCAAATACGTCTTATCTTGTCAGACTGTAAATGATCAAGTTGGCGATGCCAAGTCTTGAAATCTTTTTGCACGGCATTTGTAGTGGACGAACATCCTGTAACAAAGAAATATCACTAGCAATATGCTCAGTAGCCCCGGAGTCAACGACCCAAAGGCAAGAAGAAGGATCTTTACCTTCCATGCGGGCCGACAAAGCAAGATTAGAAGTGGCTTGACCCTCATTATTCTCGGTGGTGGTAGCAACTGATTCTCCTTGATTAGAGGACCCAAGAAATTCTAGGAGCTTAGCGTACTGCTCTGAATTAAGCCTAGCAATTGGGCTGACCAGATTCTGTACTGAGGTTGCCCTCGTCGGTGGCCGTGACCCACGCGAACTACTACCACCTCAACGTCCCCAACCACGTCCTCCATCTCTTCCTCCTCGTTTGTCATTGTCCAAAGGATAACCTATTAGTTTGTAGTATCTTTCTTTTGTGTGGCCTACACGCTGGTAGTGGGAGCATTATGATGAACCCCCCTTTAAAGTCACGAGAAGTCAAAGTCGACTGGGATAAACTCATTTTCGGCAAGCCCGCTTGAAAGGCTGCAACATCCGTCTGTGGTCTTCGACTAGAAGCCACATGGTGGTGGCTCTCCTCCTCAAAAACCATGTGATAAGCCGCACCAACACCTTGCATGGGATATGAGCTTAAAGCACGTGATTTTATAACCGAATAAGTATCATCGAGTCCGGCAAGGAACTCATAAAGACGCTGTCGCTGCAACAAATTTCTCATCAACTTTTCATTCCCGCACTTACAACAAGTACATAAAGGACTAGCATTAATAGTATCAATTTCATCCCACAAAGCACGTAACTTGTTATAATATGATGCAATGGTACCTCCTTCTTGTCGATTACCATAATATGTCGGCAAAGATCGAATGCACGAGGGGCGTTTGCTTTGCCATATCTTTCACGGAGATCATTCCAGATAGCCTGGGAAGATTTAAGGCGCTTCACACTCACTCTTACGTCTTTTATCATCGAACTAACAAGCCAGCCACAAACCATAGCGTCACAGCGTGACCAATGCTCAAACAATTTGTCTTCCTTCTTCGGCTCCTTGATGGATCCATCAACAAAACCAAGTTTATTCTTGGCACGCAAGGCATTTTCTATTTCATCAACCCAATCGACGTAATTTCGGTCATTTAGGGCATCCGTAACGAACATCTAAACGGAATTTTTGAGGCATGAAGATAGTATGGTGACATACTATCGATGATAGGTTGCTTCTCTGTGGCCATCCTCAAAGAAAACTTAGAACCGAAGAATAAAGCTAAAAAAACAAAAAAAAAAAACAAAAAATGGGAGGAAGAATTATATCGAGAAAGGGTGAACGTGAGAGCGAGATTTAACCTGCTCTGATACCATGATAAAAACGGCAGAAGATAGAGAGATGAGATGCAAATTTCATTGAATAATCTCTAATATGTGTTACAGAGAAAACTAAGACTACGGCAATATATACAAGGAAAACCCTAAGCCACTATAATATAAAAGAAAAATAAAGAATTATGGACAAAATATTACAACAACAAATCATTCCTAAAGTCCCGTCAATAAAACCGGATATCATGCAAATCCAATATCATCAAATATCCTACGCTAACATTCCGAAACTAAATCTCTAATTTTAAATCCATCCCTCCCTAAGTTTGCTCGAGTCGCCCCATGTGACATAACATTTTGTAAATAATTAAATTAGGGAGCTTGAACGACAAGAAATTATGGTCTTGTTTGACATCAAAGGCCGCATGCAACAAATTGATGTTGCTTCGGATACAAGTGACAACAAAAACCAACCGTCCAGTTACTAGTTTGAAACCTTTGAATTTATGGCTAATTACCCTAACAATAATCATTTATTATTTGAAATCCGCCGACCAATTATGTTGAATCCACCGACAACACCCTCAAAATAAATGTTCAGATTAGTTTCAACGCAGCGCAGCCGTTATGGAAAATGCATGTCTTATTTCATACATGTCAATAAGTTGTGAAACATTTTCCTAATATATAAAACTTAATCTGCTTTTTAAAAGATAAAAGCAAAACAAAAAAGCTATAAACTTTCGTAACGCTAAAACGTCGAAGTTTCGTTGATGTGCGTCAAACTTTTTATACTCTGTTGACTGTTAAGAGTAATAAAAAATATAACAATTAATCGAATACATAAGATAGTAGGAGTATTTACGTTACTCTAATTTACGGCCGTATTTTAGTAGAAATACGAGTAGACGGGTGTATTTCAACACGAGACTGGCGCGTGACTTTCCCGGACAAAAGTTGATGCGCCTGTCATAAGACCGCACTGGTTTTAGCAGACCCTTGGCATTGGGGTTCCTCCTGAACATTATTCGACACGTGTCGAGCTGCTAATGGAGGAGCCTACCAGAATGCATTGCACCGCTAGCTCCAACAAAAGCAATTACGATAGAAATGCCGCCGCTTCACTAAAAGATTTAAAAGCGTCGCCGATCCACGTCATGCGCCGATATAACGGAATATGCCGATCAATTAACCTCTTTTTATTTATTCATTACGCCCTCAGTTCCCCATTATTACTCTCCATTTTCTTATTGAACTGTCACGTTTTCGAGAAAATAATTATCTTAATTTAAAATAAGTGATTACCCATCCTCATATTCTTATACTTTCTTTTAAACTATTTTGTTGCACTCTAACTCATAATAAATAATTTTTAATTTTTTATAAACTTTAAATTATTTTTTCAATTAGAACATGGAAAAAAAATCAATTAGCTCAACTATGTCTTGCAAATTATGTGTTGCAAAAATTCGGATTAATTCCCATTTTTTTTCACCCGCCACCCTTTAAAAATTGTATTCATTTATTAATATAATTAAAACTCATAAAATATATAATTAAATAAAAAAATTTAATCCTCAAATGGAAACAATAATAGCAAGGGCGTAATGAGTATAATTTTTAATTATTTATGGTAAAAAGAGTAAAGGGGTGTTTGCAAATGCTTATTTTATGCACTTATCTGCTTATTGACAGCATAAGTAGTTCTTTTGTGTTTGGTAAATCTGCTTACTACATCTGTTTCTCTAAAATTAAACAACTAAAGTGCTTAATTAAGCAGTTTTTTTTAAGCATCTATTGAGATATTTCTGGGTGTTTAAAACACCATAATTTCTAAAACTATTAAATATATCTGTTTTTTATTATTTATACCCAAAACTACTTGTTTTTGCTTAAAAACAATTATTTTCAACTTTAAACAAAATAAATAAAAAGTGCTTATGATAAGCAGTTGCAAACACCCATTAAAACTAAGTTTGATTAACATAACATAGTGAAAATGATTATTAAAAGTATAATTAGGCATAGAATAGTCCTGCAGTATCAGATAACACACACGTATCAAAGTTGGTGAAGGTGGGTTGGCCCGGGACCGATAGGTCCTGGGTTTAAATCCCACTGGAAGCAACTTTGTGGAGCCCTCACAAGGAGCGAGGTTTACCCAGTGCGCACCGAAAGTAGCGACTGCGGGTTCCACGTATCAAAAAAAAAACACACACGTATCAAATTTACTATGCCGCCAACATATCCTTATTGCCACGTAACCCGCGGGGCCATCGCCTCCTCTCAACGCCCCCAGCCCCCCTTTCTATATAACTCGCCCCCCTAATTCTCCTCCATTAATAACATTTTTCTCCAAATTCACAAACGAAATAATCGCACTGTACATGTAATGGCGCCGAAGACGGCGGGATGCAGGCCTAATGGAGATAACGAAATTCAATTTCGCGGGGTAAGAAAGCGGCCGTGGGGCCGTTACGCGGCGGAGATCAGAGATCCCGCCAAGAAGAGTCGCGTTTGGCTCGGGACGTTCGACACTGCGGAGGAGGCAGCTAAGGCCTACGATAACGCCGCCCGCCAATTTCGTGGGCCCAAAGCCAAAACCAACTTTCCGCCTCCAGATTTCGACGTGGTTAAAAAACCGGACAATTTCTTCAACAATCGCAGCCCCAGCCAGAGCAGCACCGTCGAGTCGTCCAGCCGGGAGGCATTGCAGCGGCTGCCACCGGATTCCAATCTTCTTCACCTAACGTTAGGCCGTCGACCGATGAGATTTCCTTTCGGATACAACCACCAGCACCGACCGATTTTTCCTGCGGCGGCTTCCGGCGGGATTGTCACGGTGGTGGCGGTGCAGAACACGATGCTCAATCTCCGTCCGGAGTCGCGGCTAGAAATTATAAACGTAATGAACGAAATGAGGCTTGCCCCCGCGGAATTCCTCCACAGCGGCGGTGCGGCGCAGAGCGAGTCAGACTCGTCTTCCGGCGTCGTTGACCTGCCCAGATCGCCGCTCAGCAGAGGCATCAATTTTGACCTCAATCTCCCTCCTCCGGAGAATCTTTGACTCCGCCGGCAGCCATTTATTATTCCTTTTGTCGTAATAGGAAAAAAATGAAAACATTTCTAGATGAGATCTAAGAACGCCGCCGGCGGCGGATGTGAATAGTTAAATCTAATATTCCATTTTGTTTGCGACGGCCATTTGAAATTCCACCGGAATTTAGGGTCGTTGTTTCTTAACACTTTCCAATGTAATGTTTTCCTGCTGTCTTAGCTTCATGCGGTTCTTAATAAATATGCCTGTTCCTTTTCCCCATTTTTGTCGAATTAAATTGTTGTTATCATTAAATACACCAAATAAAAAATCTGCCGTTAGAAGTACCGGAATACTTACCGGAAACCGGGACAACTTTAGCGGTACAGTTATGGCACGTGTGGTCCACGTCAGTACGGACGGTCACTGATTGCTAATAGGATTCCCTGCCACGTTCATAGAGTACTAGGCGGTATTATTACAGCATTTCTATTTTTGTTTCGAAAACAAACGTAGTTCAAATCAAATTCTCTCTCTCTCTCTCACTCTCTCTAAAGACGGTCAAAAGTGGATGTGGGAATAATTACTACAGTCAATCTTGGTGAGTATTACGATGTAAATTTTGCATTAAGATCGTATCAACAATGATACGGACGTGAAGGTATTACCTCCTTATTCCTCATGCAAAAATCTTATCACGTTAATCAGAAATTGAACGAATAATTTAAGTTCTTATTTGTTGCGTGCAAAGTAGAGGATTTGCAATCCACACAATTAAATTTAAGAGTTAAATAAATTTTCACAATATATCTACTATATATTACACTTAATTTGCAATTGATTCTCATAATTCATTTTATCTTGTGTTGTATACTGTTATTTACTGCTTAGAGAAAAGGACTAAACAGATCGTTTGCGTACACCCCATTTTAGTATTTGGAGTTTCAATAAAATTCAATATTGACAATCCATTCAATTTTCAAATTGCAGGGAGTAAAATTGAGACAGAGTTAGGCAGTATTTTTTTAATTATTATACAATAATTCTAAACGTAATTATAAGTTGTTGGTCAATTTTAATACCATCACGATAATAACATATATGTTGTGAATCTGGTGATGGTGATGGTGGTGGCTGAGGATGGTGGAAGAGGTGTGGTGAAGGAAGGTGTGAAGCGGTTGCAGTTGAAGCTCAGTAGTTCAGCTCTACTAAACTCTGTTCAGTTCAGTTCACGTTTCACGCGGTTTCTCCCATTTAATAAGGAGCGTTGATTTCCATTTGTGCTGATCGGACGGCTGCGGTTATTACTTATAAACTCGTGGTCGCGCTTTTAGTATTCTTGTTTGTTGGTTAGTTAGTTAGTTACTTGTTCGTTTTCTCTGCCCTATCTCTATATAAAGGGTTGTATTGTTGTATGCAAATATATGAAAATAAGAGAGAAAGGTTTCCTTGCTTTCGTTCTAGATCTCAGTTGTTTTCGTGTTCAGTTTCAACATGGTATCAGAGCAAGTTTGCTTCTATTATTGTTGATGGTACGGCCTCATAGATTCAATTAGCGTATGATGGCTTGTGATAACAACGGCGCTCGAAATCAGCAACCAAATCGATCAGATTCAGGAGCTTAATCTCATGATTCGGGTGAAACTTCACGCAATTCTTATGTAGCTAAGGCGAATGATGTCTACTGCCTCAATCCACACGATCATAGTGGATTGAAGCTAGTGAATGTGGTGTTTAATGGATCGAACTATTATGCTTGGAGTCGAGCGGTTCGACAAGCTCTAGGAGGACGAAACAAGCTAGGCTTCATTGAAGGTACCATCGACAACCTTCTACTGAAGATGATTCGAACTATAACTTGTGGATTCAAGCTGATTTTATGGTTATGTCTTTGATTACAAATTGCATTTCTGAGAAACTGAGTGGTTCATATTTTTTAATGGAAACTTCACATCAATTGTGGATGGAGTTAAAACAAAGATATGATCAAAGGGATGGACCTAAGATATTTCGGATAAAGAAGGATCTAGCTAGTTTTACACAAGGAACACAATCTGTGACTGTGTATTACTAAAATTTAAATTTGCTTTGGGATGAAATGAGATTGTTGTTGCCTTCGCCTATTTGCACTTGTGCTGCTGCAGGTAGGATGAATGCCAGCTATGAGAATGAAAATTTGATGCAATTTCTCCTAGGGTTGAGTGATGTGTATGAAACTGCACGCACTCAAATCCTTTTATCAGATCCCCTTCCTACTGTTAGTGAAGCCTACTCACAGATCTTGCAGACTGAAGATCAGAGGAAGGTTACCTCAGGTAATCCTCATCCCTCTGAACAAATTATCATGAATATTGGTCAAACAAGCGATTCTTTTGATAGTGAAGGATGTGATGAGTTGGCTATGAATGTTAGTCATCGAGGAGGACCATTTAATTTCGAGAAAGAAAGAGGAAATGGATATAAGCCTCGGTTGAGAAAAGAGGAGAAGAGGAAATTGAAGTGCACATTTTGTGAAAAGGCAGGGCATGAGAAGTCTGAATGTTTTAAACTGAATGGAATTCCAGATTGGTTTAAGAAGCTGAAAGAGGAAAAGGATAGGGCACAAGTAAACTGTGTTGGGCAGCAGGCTGAGGTGTATGCACAAATGAGTGGTGGAAACACAGGAGAGATTGGTAATAGAGTAGGACAGTTGATTACTGAGGTTGAAAAGGCTTTAAGTAAGTTGAAAGGCTTGGGGATTTCTAGCCCAGTGAACTCACTACAATCTTATACACCACTTAATGCTTTTGAGAAGCATTATTCTTTTAGTCTGTTTGGAGACTTAAAGACAGAAAGTATATGGATTATGGATTCAGAAGCAAGCAGTCACATCTGTTGTAATGATCAGTTGCTGACTGAAGTACAGAAGTTGAGCACACCTCAGGGCATATATCTACCTAATGGTTCTATGCAGCTTATTTACAAAATTGGCAGGATGGTGTTGACACCTGATATTGTCTTGAACAAAGTTCTTCTTGTGCCAGAGTTTACCCACAATTTAATATCTATTTTTCAGATGACTAATGATATGCAAGTGAAGTGTGTGTATTACCCTATACATTGCTTAGTTCAGCGCTTGTCAGATGAACACTTGGTGAGTATGGGAAAGGCTGTAGGGCGGTTATATGTCATTGATCCAGTCCAGAGATCAGAACATGTGCATTCTATTACTGATCCTAATTCTTCTAATTTGCTTGACTGGAATATTCGATTAGGACATGCATCTTTAACTACTATGAAGCATATAGAAGAATTGAAACAGACGTGGAATGATCAGGAAGAGAGGAGGCTTAGCTCTTGTGAGATATGTCACAAAGCTAAGCAATGCAGGAATCCATTTCCTACCTTGAACCGTAGGAGTGAGACTTCTTTTGAATTGGTCCATGCAGATGTGTGGGGACCTTATCATGTTGACAGTGTAACGAATACGCCATTTGTTTTGACTTTAGTTGAGGATCACAGCAAAGCAACTTGGACTTATCTGATGACATCTAAACAACAAGTCTGTAGTATCCTTAAGGATTTTATTGCTATGGTGCAGGTCCAGTTTGGATGCCCTATCATGAAGTTCAAAACTAATAATGGGCTAGAGTTTGTGAACCAAGAGACTAAGAGGTTGTTTGTAGAGAATGGGGTTATACATATCAAGAGTTGTGTGTATAGCCCTCAGTAGAATGGCACAGTGGAGAGAATGCATAGATCCCTGCTTGAAATAGTTAGGCGTTGATGTTTCAGAGTAAGGTTCCAGATCAGTTTTGGAGTTATTCTATTCTGCAGGCAACCTGGTTGTTAAACAGATTGCCTTCTGCAGTTTTGGGCTGGAAAACTCCTTATTCTTTTTGTATAAGAAGTCTGTTGATTTGTCTCTGTTAAAGCCTTTTGATTCTCTGATTTATGCAGTTGATGTTGATCCACATTGGAGGAAGTTTAACAGCAGGAGTGCAAAGTGCATTATGTTATCCATTTCTGCAGAGCACAAAGGTTATGTTCTTTACAACCTGGATACTCAAGTGATCTTTACATCTTGGGATGTGAAATGCTTATCTTTCCTTTTCATACTTCAGCCCCACATTCCTTACATACTTCCAATGACTCTACCAGCCCTTCCACCTTTGTTCATCTTGAAGAGCTAGATGCAGATTATACTTCAGAAGCATCTGGTTCTGCCCTTGATTCTGATATTCTTTCTGACGATACACCCTCTTCAGATTCTCCTCTTCCTTCTACCTGTCCTATTTCTTCTTCACCAATCATACCTCAGTCTGTGTTTGAACCTACTGCCATTCTTCCAAACAACAAACCTAAACGAGCTACCAAACCACCAATCTGGATGAAGGACTTTGTCAATTCTGTTGACATCTCCTCTTCATGTCCTACTAATTCTACTTCAGTCACTCCACCTACCTATCCTTACATAATTTCCCCTGTTTTTACTCCTACCTATTCCATTTTTCTGGCCAACATTACACAACTCACATAGCCTTCCTCTTATGCTGAGGCCAGTAAACATTCTCATTGGGTTTCAGCCATCAACGCTGAACTTAATGCCTTGGAAGATTATAAGACTTGGGAGCTGGTGGATGCTCCTATTGGACAGAACATAATTGGATCCAAATGGGTGTATAAAGTGTAACTTAAAGCTGATGGAAGTGTTGAGAGGTATAAGGCTAGACTTGTAGCCAAGGGTTATAAGCAAGAATATGGTGTGGATTATGAAGAAGTGTTCTCTCCAGTGGCTAAGCATGTGACTATTCGAATACTCATTGTTCTAGCTGCTATGAAGGGGTGGTATTTGCATCAAGTGGATGTTAATAATGCCTTCTTGCATGGTTACTTGTCTGATACTATTTACATGGCTCCTCCCCAAGGTTATACCAAGGCTGGTTCTGGACAAGTGTGTAGACTGGTGAAGAGTCTGTATGGATTGAAGCAAGCCTCCCGTGAATGGAACAGTGAGCTCTGCAAGGCTTTACTTTCTTATGGATTGGTTCAGTCTCCCCATGACAATTGTCTTTTCACCATGGGAACTGATGAGACGTTTCTTGCACTGCTTGTTTATGTTGATGACATTTTGGTGGTTGCACCTTGTTTGTCTCTTATTGAGAATTTGAAGAGGTTTCTACATGGACATCTTACTATTAAGGATTTGGGTGAGGCCAAATATTTCCTTGGCATGGAGATTGCTCGTGGAGAGCAAGGTATTGCTCTTAATCAAAGGAAGTATATACTAGATTTGGTAGACAAGGCTGGGCTGTTAGGCAGCCAGCCTGCTTCTAATCCTTTTCCCCAGGGCCTAGTTTTAAGTCATGACTCTAGTGTTCTTCTTTCATATCCTGAAAGTTATCGACGTTGTTGGATATGAGTCAGTAGATGATACTCAGCCGTTCGTGGTTAAAAGAAAATTGGGGGAAATCATAGTAGTACTATGGAATTGAAGATCCCAAAACCGAGCAGATATCAGTAGTTCAGTGTGTCGTTAGGATTAGCTGATGTATAGGTTAGACTTGTTGTAATCATTTTTATATTCTTGTCTAAGTCCTGTACGGGGTAATTGTTGAACTGATCTTCTGTCAAAGATACTTTTCAGAACCCCACGTCATCAGTGTAATCGCTTGCGTTCTTCAGTCATCAGCTGAGTAGACCTCAGTAGAAGTCAATCCAGCAGCTGATAAGTCATCAGCAGAAGAACTCATGCAAGCCCAGTACCTTCGCAGTCGCCAGCTGACTTACTCAGAAGACACATTCCTTGTCAGCCGACTCAGTCGAAGAAGACAGAGACTTTGCGCTCATCGTATCCGACGTAAAGCGACCCAGCCTACTTAAGTCTTTTCGAAAGTTCGGCGAGAAGATCATACAAGGTTGTTTGAACGGTCAACTCTGACATTCTCACCAACCACAAACCTCGACCAATGAGAAGCCGACAACGCCTTACCTGCTCCAAACAGTAAAGCTGCTCTCATGTACAGTAATTAACTGCCCTGCTGCAACAAGTTCGAATTAATGGCCGTTTTCTATGGAAGCTTGTGACATGTGGCATCGTCGTCTCCAACGGACATATGCCATAGCTCACAGCTATAAATAGAGAAGATTTCGAAGCTCCACTAGCGCGAAGCACGAAATTAAAAAGGGAAATTGCTCAAGCTCTCAAACACTCTAGCAACTCAATCGGAACATCCAAATGAAGAATCTCGCATTTACTAGAATATTTTTGTGGTTCTTCTCTCTAGAGTCTTTAGATCCCTTTCTACTCTACCTAAGCTCATGGTCAGATTTATAGCTTAGATTCGAAGGAGTTCATTTTTAGTGAACTGTTCTTATTGTAAGAACTCCTTCATTAGTTGGAGAACTGTTTTCGCTCCCTTTCGAACTTAGGTTTGAATTGTAAAGTCGCTAAGGACTATAACTTAGAAGGATCCGTCACGTGCGCACGTTTCCTTTGCCGAGACTTGCTCGGACTAATCAACAAGTTATCCCCGCTCCGTTCGAGACCGTGGACGTAGGATCTTGCGTATTCGAACCACGTTAAACCGCTTGTGTTCTTTCTTGTTTTATTGCATACAAACCTTTGAAAATCATAAGTTTGCATAAAACGTATTTCTAAAATCGCATGCCCAAAAGAATTTAATCTGCGAAAACACGTTTTCAAAAAGAGACAAACTCCGGGCCCCACACTTATCCGCACGCTTAAGTCTCCGACCGGAGTTTCGGGAATCTGACAAAAGTCGGTAGGGAGAGCTCGTAGGCCGACTCACTCGTCCCGTGATCGAAGGTTTATTTGGCACCGTTCATCGGTTCCAACCAACGGCTTCACTGACCTTCACCGAGAAAAAGAAACGGTACTCGAGTGTATTCTCCCCCCCCCTCTACACCCGATATTTGTCTCCGGACCAACAATTGGTATCGAGCGCACGGTGTTCAACTGACCACCTGTTCTGAGATACTGGTCTTCTCGAACTGATCCTTGAAAATGTTTTCTCTGCACAAGCATCTCTTCATTCATCCTTATACTCGTACACATAATGTCTGACATGTCAGGTATCAGGATGGTGCCGATGTTCTCAATAGAGAACTTCACGGTATGGCGTGTAAGAATGGAGGCACACCTTACGTCGCTGCACGACAGCATGACTGACGTACTGGAGACCGGACCCATCATTCCAATGATAGACAGAGTTCATTCGGCCGAAGTGGAAGGTGAAGGTGCTCGTATCGGTCCGAAGGTTCCCAAGGACAAATCTGCCTTCACGCCTGAAGAGAAAAAGCTGCATAACCTCGACCGAGTCGCACGAAATGCTATACTGACAACGCTCAGTGACTCACACCTCGGGAGGGTGCAGGACTGCAAAATGGCGAAAGAACTTTGGGACGCCACGGGCCGTACCGAGCCAAGGAACTCCTCGGATTAAAGAAAACAAGCTCGAATTAGAGCTTCAAAAGTTCGAAGCCTTTGCGATGGAGCCCAAGTGAAACCATTGACAAACTGAGCGTCGATTTACGAATCAAGTCAATGTAATAAACGGGCTGGGAAAGGTGTTCTCAAACAAAGAGATGAACACAAAGATCATAAGAGCGCTACCCCGACAGAAGTGGCTTCCTTTTGCTACTTATTTACGTCGCTCTGATCTTAATGCTCTAACTCCTGATGTTATATTTTCAGAATTAAAGACGGAGGAATTTGAGCATAGTCTACCTCAGAAGTGTTCCAGTGCTCCAGCTGACACTTAAATCGATCATGCCTTCAAGGCAACAGTCAGCAAAACTGGAGGCAAAAAGATTTCTTCCAAGCAATGCGAAGAGCTGCCGAGCATACAAAGACATCTCGAAATGTCCGGTGCCCGACCGGCTCGCACCGATGGCTCTCAAATACCAAAGAGAAAAGGAGAGAGTCGAAAGTCGAAGAAATATCACAGAGATTCTCCCTGGTAAGAAAGAATATTCAAAAAGGGAAGAATCTAACACTTCTACTGAATGCAGGAACACGGAGCCTGTTCCTAGTCCACCAAAAGCTTCAGCTGGAAAAAGCAGCAGAACATCCACGTGTTACAACTGCAAGAAGGAGGGACACTATCGCACGATCGTCCCGAACTCTCGACCGCTCAAAGAGCGAACGGCAAGCCAGAATAGATAAATTCGCCCAAAAGAGGCAGGCCTACATAGCCGGAGAGATATCCGACAACTCAATTGAAGAGGATACATTCATGTACTCTTCTGAGGATGAAGCTGCATTCGTAGCTGTTGAAGTCGGAGAGAAGGTTCCTGAGGAATCGGTGAACAAGTGTCGATGGCCGGAGAAGAGGCTGAGGTAAATTCTAAACTTAATATAACCTCCTCTTCACACAACACACACGACACTTGCTCGGTCTCGGATGACCCTATGGACATAGTACAAGCATATGACGACCTGCTAGAGGAACAAATTCAGCTGAGCAGAGAGTTCAGCAGAACCATCCAGGAACTAGAACAGGTAAAGGCTAAGAATCGGAGACTTTCTTCTGATTGTCAGGTCTCTACTGAGTCAGTGGATCTAGTTGCGAGACTCAAGGAAGAGATCGAATCTCTTATGACTAAGTCTCAGCTTCAAGAGACTCAGATCTCAGTCCTGACCAAGGACAATTTGGAGAAAGAGACTGAAATAGCCCAACTCAGTCAGAAACTCTCAGACGTACTGAAGGACTATGATTCTCTCAGGAGAAGTGATGAGGTCTGGAGAGAACTGATGACTGAACAATACCTGGGAGCAAAGGAGAAACTAGAAAGCATGCTTAGAGCACAACGGCCAACTGCTGTGAAAGAAGGCCTTGGCTACACCCATGAAGCTTCTACCTCCAAAAGCTCAGAAGCACTGGCTGATAGGTTCGTCAGAGGAAAGGTGCAAGCTGCTGACACCACACCTCAAGCGAAGAACAAACAGAAAGTAATCGCACCTCAGCCGAGCAGCAACAAACAACTGACCAAAGGTTCCAGCCCCAGGACACCGAGATTGAACTCAGGGGGAACCAAGAAGGTCAGATGGGCTAAACAGTACAAGGAGCCACTGTTTGAGCATACGGCTGAGTACGGTTCGTACTACTATGAGCCCAGGGTCAGGAGTAGCGCTAAGACTCAGAAGAAGAAAGCGCATGAACCCAAAATCATCAGCAGAAAATCAGTATCTCCAAGTCCTGTGGAGAAGAAAGCTGACAAGGTTCAGAAGAAGAAATCTCAGACTTCTAAGGTCCCGAGACAAATTTGGGTTCCGAAATCACCCACTAACCAGTAAGGACCCAACTGAACCAAAGGGTACCTAAAGATGCTTCTGTTTTGCAGGTGCATAAGGACCCATGGATAGTGGACAGCGGCTGCTCAAGACACATGACATATCAGAAGAACCTGCTAACCAACTATGTACAAGAAGATGGTCCCAGAATTGAGTTTCGAGACAATTCTAAAGGCTACACAAGGGGATATGGAACGCTGAACATTAGGACTGCTTCAGTTCCAAGAGTAATATATGTTGAAGGACTTCAACATAATCTCCTTTCTGTCAGTCAATTCTGTGATAAGCTTAACAGAGTTATCTTTGACGCTGGTTTCTGTGATGTTGTTGATAAATCTACAGGGAAAACAGTGTTATCAGGATCGCGGAGGAAAAATATATATGTTGCAGACTGGAAAACCGCAGAACCTGAGGCTTGCTTACTAGCACAGACAAAATCTGGTGACAAGTCAGGATGGCTATGGCACAAGAGACTCAGCCACCTGAACTTCAAGACCATGAACAAGCTAGCCAAGAACTCCAAAGTCAGAGGACTGCCCAACGAATCGTTCGTTAAAGACAGAAATTGTGAAGCATGTCTGAAGGGAAAGCAAACAAAGAGTAGCAATCCACCTATTCCGTCACCTTCCACTGATGGAATCCTTCGACCGCCGCACATGGACCTATTCGGGCCAGTCTCTCCAGTGACTATAAGAGGCAAGAAGTATGCCCTCGTCGTTATTGACGATTACTCGAGATATACTTGGGTCATCTTCATCGCCAATAAATCTGATGTTCAAACTGAGTTGCCCAATCTGCTGAAGAAGCTCAGTGTGGAAAAGGACATCAAGATTCAAAGAATTCGCTCGGACAGAGGAACAGAGTTTCTAAACTCAGTAGTTAAGACATACTGCGATAAAGAGGGAATTAAACACGAGACATCAGCTGCTCGCACCCCTCAGCAGAACGGACTTGCTGAACGAAAGAACATAACACTCAAAGAAGCAGCAAGAACGCTCCTCGCAGATTCTGGACTACCCTCGAAGTTCTGGGCTGATGCTACTGACACCGCCTGCTACACTCAGAATCGCTCACTACTCACTCAGAAACACATGAAGACACCATATGAACTATGGAAAGGGAGAATTCCTTCTATTTCTCATTTTCATATTTTTGGGCCGTCCTTGCTTTATCCACAAAAATGGGAAAGATCGGTGAAGGTCTTTGATAGCAAATCGATCAAGGAGTTTTCTTAGGATACTCTCGAGTCGGTAAAGCTTTCGAGTCTTTAACTATCGGACTCTTTGTGTGGAGGAAAGCCCTCATGTTGTTTTTGATGAATTTGTTATCGAGAACAGGGGAAGATACACGGTTAAATGCGATGATATCGGCAGCAAGCTACGGGATCTCGGACTTACCGATAAAGCCGAAAAGATCCAAAGATTGTTGGGATGATGAGTCGGACAATGAACAAACTCGGACTCAACCAACGGTCGACGTAGCTGACCTAGTTGATTCTCCCGAACAGAATCAACAACAGGTAACATCGGTCGATGAGGAAGCCCCAGTGGTAACTGAGACCTCTACTGAGAATATAAACTCAGGGGGAACGATTAATGTTCCTGAGCTAAATGCCCCTGAACCTGGAAACTCAGTGGATCCTAACCTTCTTACTGAAATATTGCAATCTCAGAACAGTACTACTGAAATGCCTAACACTCCTACTCGATTCGCGAAGTTGTATCAGAAGAAGAAGCCAGACTCAGACGATCATGGCTAGATGCTCATTCTTCAGATCTTATCATTGGAGATCCATCAGCAACGATAAGAACAAGATCTAGATTTAATCAAGGCGAAAGCTCACTATATTCTTGTTTCTTGTCTACAGAAGAACCTCAGTCGATAGAGGACGCACTTAATGATGCTGACTGGATCATCGCCATGCAAGAAGAGCTGAACCAGTTCGTTCGAAACGAAGTTTGGGAGCTTGTAGACAGACCTAGACATCAGCATGTCATTGGTACCAAGTGGGTCTTCAAAAACAAGCGAGATGAAAACAACGTCATTGTCAAAAATAAAGCACGACTAGTTGCAAAGGGATATAGTCAGGTGGAAGGAATTGATTTTGATGAAACATTCGCTCCAGTCGCTAGATTGGAAGCCATTCGTCTATTCCTAGCTTATGCAACACATCAAGGCTTCAAAGTCTATCAGATGGATGTAAAGTCAGCTTTTCTGAATGGCGTACTGAAGGAAGAAGTCTACGTGGAACAACCGCCCGGCTTTCAGTAGGGACATCAGGTGTACAGACTTAGGAAAGCTCTGTATGGGTTAAAACAAGCACCAATGGCTTAGTATGATACCCTATCAGACTTTCTACTTCAGAAAGGTTTTCAGAAGGGGACAGTAGATCGCACCCTATTCAACATAAAGTCAGGAGATGACATCCTACTGGTGCAAATCTACGTGGACGACATCATTTTCGGCTGCAGAAACGAGATCATATGTCAGCAGTTCGAGAAGATGATGAAAGAGAAATTCGAGATGTCCATGATGGGAGAGATGAATTATTTCCTTGGATTTCAAGTGAAGCAATCACCTGAAGGAATCTTCATCAATCAAGCCAAATACACCCGAGACCTTCTCAAAAGATTCGGCTGCGACTCCAGCAAGCCAGTCAAAATCCCCATGAATACGAATTTTAAAATTGATCTAGACAAAGAGGGAGCTTCTGTTAACTCTACTGATTATAGAGCTATTATTGGTTCTTTATTATATTTAACGACTAGCCGACTGACATAACTTATCTTTGTAGGTGTATGCGCAAGATTTCAAGCGGATCCCAAACGAAGTCATCTCGACTCAGCTAAAAGGATTCTGCGCTATCTGAGAGGAACACCTGATGCTGGGTTATGGTATCATGCTGATGATAATCTAATACTGACAGGTTATTCTGATGCTGATTATGCAGGATGCAGGATAGATCGTAAGTCAGCTTTCGGAACGTGTCAGTTCCTAGGCAGCAAGCTGATATCTTGGTTCTCAAAGAAACAAAGCACTCGCAGCAACGTCCACTACCGAAGCCGAGTACATGGCCGCCGGAAGTTCTTTGTGCCCGCATCCTTTGCTTCGACAATAACTGAGAGATTATGGTATCATTCAGAATGAAGTGTCCATCTACTGTGACTCCACCAGTGCTATTGCCATAACTCAGAACCCAGTTCTACATACGAGATGCAAGCACGTGGATATCCGACACCACTTCATCAGAGACCATGTCGAGAAGAAGGATATCAGAATGGAAAAGATCCATACTGACAAACAAAGGGCAGACATACTGACCAAACCACTAGCTGAAAACAGATTCAGAGAATTATCAGTTGAGCTAGGTCTACTGGATCCTACTGAAATGCATCAGTAGAAGACAACTACTGATAGCAGTCCGTGGAGAATTGGAAATATTTGGTATCAGTAGATGGAACCAGTACGACAAGTCAGTAGACTCCGTACAGTGATTCAGTGGGAAGAATCACGCTGTACACAGCAAGGGGGAACGTGCTTATCAATACATCAATCATCCTCCTGCGATATAACGGTAACCAGCTGATCGAAAGTTCAGCTGAAGAGGTTTGTATAGTATCATATACTTAATTTCTTTTCAGAAGCATGTCTGCATTTATTATATCGCCGCACGAAGTCAGTAGTTAATGTGCATTTATTTCCCGCCATTAATAAATTTAAGGAAAGGTCAGTAGGAAACCTTTTCATTCGCATAAACTGAGTAATTAATGCTGTCTGTCGCGCATTTAATGCATGTCTTCTCACTTACCTTTATTACATAAGTCTATATTTGAGGCGGCTTTTGTAATCATTCCTTTTATAACATTTAATCTCAGCCGTCTATAGATTTGAAAGATTAAATTAGGATCGTTGGATCTAAACTTATAATCAGTCAGATATATAAATCTTTCATCTTCTATCTTCCTCCTCACTTTTCGCCATTTTCAACTTAAGAGCTATTTTCAAGCGTTCAGTTTCTTTCTTAAAAAAAATCATCTTAACTGTCTCGCTTTTGCATCTCTCAAAGCTCTTTAGTACTCGGTAATGTATCGAAACCTGCTGAATACTTACTAACTTACTCTATTTTCAAGTGCTAACAAGTTATTTTGCAGATTTTAATGGCGACATCTCAAGTTCCTGAGAATATAGAGGAGATAATGGCATCCAGGATTCAGTTTGAACCAATTATGGCCTTCTGACAAGTTGATATCTCTTTCTTGGAACCCGTGTTTGATGCTCTGGAGCGTTCTGGTCTTCAGGAGCTGGTGACGAAGCACCCGAGATCTTATTTACCTAGGCAAGTGGTAGAAGTTTATTACAACTGGAGGTCACTCGCGTCTGGAGGCGAGGAATCTTCCTTCGTCTATATGAAGGAAGTAGATCAGAACTATTGGGATACTACTCAGAGAATCTTCAACGTCAGAGACGCGCTGATGCTGACGTTTGATCTTCCAGACTCTGGTATGTCTCCTATCGAATACAAGGAGAAGGAGATAAACGCATATGTTCATAAGTTCTGCGGACGCTCTGACATATCATTCAAGTCAGCTCTGCAGAAGAACCTTCTGCTCCCCCAATACAGAGGACTAGCCTACATAGTCTCTCATATCCTAACGAGCTCAGCTGGATCATATGATCAATTATCCAAGCCAAGGATTCAGCTGATGATGGCGATAGATGATGGAGTTGAAGTGAACTGGGCCGACTATTATGTCTCGGAGATGAAGGCCCAAGCCCAAAAGTTCACTACCCTACCCACTGGAGAGAGGAAGTTAGCCAGTGTAGGAAAGTTACTCTATGGGACTAAGATGTCAGTCCTCATAGAAAACTCTGTTCAGAGGCACTCGTCGTTTGCTGATTCTAAGTTCTTCGATGTAAAACTGATTAAGTTCAAGACTAAAGTAGCGACTGAGAAGTCTATCGGTAAGGGGCCACCTGAGCCGAAGAGAGCAGCATCCGCTCTGCCCCCGCATACCGAAGTGCCTAAGAAGAGGCGACTGACTAAGACCAGA
This sequence comes from Lavandula angustifolia, assembly GCA_028984105.1. NCBI lineage: Eukaryota > Viridiplantae > Streptophyta > Magnoliopsida > Lamiales > Lamiaceae > Lavandula > Lavandula angustifolia. The sequence continues at coordinate 21,011,993 of CM054810.1, read as the reverse complement.
CCAGCTGAGGTCTCAGCTACTCAGCCCCTCTCTGTTATTGAACCCACTCCTCCTCCTACTCAAGAAGAGCAGATTTTAGATTCTGATACTGGCATTGAGGGTGCGACCCTCAAAGATAAAGTCCAGGTAATTAGCTATGAGGAGACACAGTCGGACGTCAGGGAACCGACTGAGGAGACTGCGACTGAGTGGACAGCTATTCTCACCACTCGTCTCCGTGCCGCAGCTGACGTACATGATCATATTCCTGAGATCGTTGGGCACTCAGACTTAGTCGACATAGCCATCAGGGCTAGGGTTCAAATTCTTCTTAGATTTCTGAGTTGGGATATTCTAGAAGACATAATCAAAACCCACTCAGTCATCTACCTGCTCGATGAGGAGCAGAAGCTACAAGAAGTAATAGGGTACGGAGAACCAGCTGACTTAGCTACTCTTGAAGATCTCAGAGCCGCAATGCTTTACCTTCTAAGCTTGCGAGAGTCAATCCCTGGTAACACTCCTCCACCCCCATCTCCTCCTGCTGATGATAAGAAAGATGATGATTATAACAATCAGAGGAAGGATCAGACACCCAAGGATACAGAGTTGGGAGGCTCTGCTGAGGGTTCAACTCCCCGTGAGAAGAGCAAATCACCACTTCCTGATACATCAGGTGATGCTCAAGGTGCTCCGAAGTACAGTAGGGAGCAACTCCTCACGTTTTCTGAGCAGAGGCTCAGAACCAGCTTGTACCAGATAGAACCTATCGGTTCCGTGTCCTCAAAGTCTGTAAATAAAGCCATTTGACGCCAAGGAGAGAAAAACAGACTTTTGGCTAAGGACGTCCATCTGAAGTGGACAAAGTATACTAAGGCTCAGACACAGAGCTTAGACAGAATAGTTGCTGGCATCTCAAAGACTCCAGTACCTACTCCTCAACCCAACCTTCAGGAGATTATTGAGGCAGCCTTAGCAGCTCAGAAAATCGATCTAGAAGCTCGTAGTCGCAGTTGCTCCGAGAATCGGCAGAAGATATTTTTGAAGCGGTGACTCAAGCTCTTGCAACTGTTAAGCTCGAAATCGATGAAAGGAATAAGATTGCCACCTCTAGCCTTCAGAAAGTTATTATCCAACAAGCAGAGGCTCTGAAGCTTATTCAGAAAGAAATGATAGAATCGCAGGATCAGGCTCTGCTGAAACTCCGTCTGGAGTCAACTGCACAGCTTAAAACATCAAGAGCTGATCAGGAAAAAGACTAGGAATTATATTGCGATCTCGTCAAGCACTTCGAATCCACAGCAACTCAGATTAAGGATTCAGTCCACACTGTGGAAAGAGACATTCAAGCCATCCGCACCCAACTCTCTAAGGCAGATGATGCCAAAAAGGGGGAAGGTATTATGAAGGATGAACCTGATACGGATATGGCTGATGTCCAAATAGTAGAGGGTGGTCAGGAGGAAGGACCCTCTAATGCTCAGACTCAGGGGGAAGGTATTCAGGCAGAACAACCCTCAACTGCTAATGCTCAAGATACTTCAGGGGTTCTGCTACTTGAATTTCCTCTAGAACCTACCCCCATCTCATCTTCTGCTGCCCACATAGAAGATGTTGCTCACTTCATTGAGCAAGAGTCTGAAGAAGAACAGGCTCCTCCGCAGAGGCCGGGGAAGGAGACTGCTACTGCTACTACTCCTCCTTCCTCCCCGGTCCGAAAATTCAAATCTAGAGCGGAACAAGAGGCCTTCGACCTCCGCGTAGCCCAACAACTACAAGACAAGCTGGACCATGAGCGACTGTTGGAAGAAGCTCAAATTGCTAAAAGGCCTAAGGGCAAAGTTGTTAAGGGCAGAGGAAAGAAGAAGCAAGAGTCTGTGGACGAAGAAAAGAAAAAGGCTCAGGAGGAGTTCGCAAAAACTCTTTCTACTACAGGTCAAGCTACTGCTCAGAGTCACTATCATACTCATCTTACACCTGAGCAAGAAGCTGAAGATAGAGCCACGTGGGAAGCCACGTTGCGAGGCCTTAACCTGAGGAAAGGGGATTGTAGGGCAGCGGCTCTTCGAGAGAAGAAGAATGGCTGATATGGCTAAGATGATAAGCCTATCTCAAAAGCCAGCAGCTGATCCCAGAAGACAAATCCCACGAGGATCAAGGAAAGAGCGCCTTATGTCAAAAAGGACCATGTGCTTCATGTTGATAAATGGGTTCCTGCTCTGGTTAATGATCAATGGGAAGAGCTCAAAGAGGAATTTATCAAAGGCTACTACGTATGGAAATTCTATCCAAGTGAGCAAACTATCGAACAAGCCTTTGACGAGTTTTTGTTCAATTATAACTCTGAGCTGAGGGAACAACTTCTAGAGATTATGAAGAGAGAGAACATTCCTTTCAGAGCTCCGGCTTTCAGGCGCATCCCACCTCCTAGAACTGCGCGCGGAGTTCTGTGTACAAAGGAAATAGAAGATGAGGTCAGAGCTGCAGCTTATCGCTTCGACCTGAGTGTCGACTTAGCTGAAGACGACGAGGATGTCCAGACACTGAGGAAGAGAATCTACCTATACTATGGTCTGCAACCTCCTGTCGACAGATCTGCTGATTTCAAGAAGCGCACTCAAGGCTTCAGGCGTCAGTAGTGTTTTCTCTTCTCTACTATTTTGTAATAGTGATAGGAACCTGTAATTTCTTGATCATATATGCTATCGTTCCTATTGCTTGATAGACAATTACTTATTGTCTTACAGCATTTTGTTTTGTGTTTTCACAACTGATCACTAAGTGATCTGGCACACACTCACAATCAGTTTCTCTGATTTTGCCTATCTCTCACCTGCTGATGTTTTGAAGTCATCATATCAGTTTGTTTTCCTCAGATAGATTAAGGGGGAAATTGCTGTCAGTAGGTTAGCATTTCTTGTAAGATGTTTAGAGTTTAGAAGTAGAGGTTTTGGCATCATCAATTAGGGGGAAATTGTTGGATATGAGTCAGTAGATGATACTCAGCCGTTCGTGGTTAAAAGAAAATTGGGGGAAATCATAGTAGTACTATGGAATTGAAGATCCCAAAATCGAGCTGATATCAGTAGTTCAGTGTGTCGTTAGGATTAGCTGATGTATAGGTTAGACTTGTTGTAATCGTTTTTATATTCTTGTCTAAGTCCTGTACGGGGTAATTGTTGAACTGATCTTCTGTCAAAGATACTTTTCAGAACCCCACGTCATCAGTGTAATCGCTTGCGTTCTTCAGTCATCAGCTGAGTAGACCTCAGTAGAAGCCAATCCAGCAGCTGATAAGTCATCAGCAGAAGAACTCATGCAAGCCCAGTACCTTCGCAGTCGCCAGCTGACTTACTCAGAAGACACATTCCTTGTCAGCCGACTCAGTCGAAGAAGACAAAGACTTTGCGTTCATCGTATCCGACGTAAAAGCGACCCAGCTACTTAAGTCTTTTCGAAAGTTCAGCAGAAGATCATACGAGGTTGTTTGAACGGTCAACTCTGACAGTCTCACCAACCACAAACCTCGACCAATGAGAAGCTGACAACGCCTTACCTGCTCCAAACAGTAAAGTTGCTCTCATGTACAGTAATTAACTGCCCTGCTGCAACAAGTTCGAATTAATGGCCGTTTTCTATGGAAGCTTGTGACACGTGGCATCGTCGTCTCCAACGGACATATGCCATAGCTCACAGCTATAAATAGAGAAGATTTCGAAGCTCCACTAGCGCAAAGCACGAAATTAAAAAGGGAAATTGCTCAAGCTCTCAAACACTCTAGCAACTCAATCAGAACATCCAGCGAAGAATCTGCATTTACTAGAATATTTTTGTGGTTCTTCTCTCTAGAGTCTTTAGATCCCTTTCTTCTCTACCTAAGCTCATTGTCAGATTTATAGCTTAGATTCGAAGGAGTTCATTTTTAGTGAACTGTTCTTATTGTAAGAACTCCTTCATTAGTTGGAGAACTGTTTTCGCTCCCTTTCGAACTTAGGTTTGAATTGTAAAGTCGCTAAGGACTATAACTTAGAATGATATGTCCTGTGCACAGTTTCCTTGCTGAGACTTGCTCAGACTAATCAACAAGTTATCCTGCTCTGTTCAGGACCGTGGACGTAGGATCTTGCGTATCCGAACCACGTTAAACTGCTTGTGTTCTTTACTGTTTTATTGCATACAAACCTTTGAAAATCATAAGTTTGCATAAAACGTATTTCTAAAATCGCACAGCCAAAAGAATTTAATCTGCGAAAACACGTTTTCAAAAAGAGACAAACTCCGGGCCCTACACTTATCCGCACGCTTAAGTCTCCGACTGAGTTTCGAAGTACTGACAAAAGTCAGTAGGAGAGCTCAGTAGCTGACTCACTCTGTCCCGTGATCGAAGGTTTATTTGGCACTGTTCATCAGTTGCAACCAACAGCTTCAGCTGACCTTCACCGAGAAAAAGAAACGGTACTCAGGTGTATTCACCCCCCCCCCTCTACACCTGATATTTGTCTCCGGACCAACGGACGCTTAGTGGGGCAATTGTTGTATCTCAACCTCACTAGGCCTGACTTAACTCATGCTACTCAGCAGTTAAGTCAGTACATGGCAGCTCCTCGTCTGCATCACATGCAGGCAGCCCAACATGTGCTTAAGTACCTTAAAAGGTGTCCATCTTTGGGGTTGTTCTTTGCTAGTGATTGTTCTAGTCATTCTCTCACTGCCTATGTTGATGTTGATTGGGCTACTTGTGCCCTTACGCTGCCATGTTCCTTAAAGGGTGTCCATCTTACTGGTTTTTGTGTGTTTCTTGGCGCCTCCATGATTTCTTGGAAGTGTAAGAAGCAAGCCACTATCTTTGTATCCGCAGCTGAGGCTGAGTACCGGGCACTTGGCTCAGTTGTTCGTGAATTACTCTGGGTATCGTACTTGCTCCGTGATCTTGGCGTAATGTGTTCACTTCCTATCCCTCTCTACTGTGACAATGCTGCTGCCCTTCACCTTTGCAAGAATCCCGTTTTCCATGAGCGGACTAAGCATCTGGAGCTCGATTGTCATCTTGTTCGAGATCAGTACAAGCTTGGATTTGTTGCTCCCACTGTCGTTCATACTTCTCTTCAATTGGCTGATCTCTTTACTAAGATTCTTCCTGGTCCGCGTTTCCGTTTGTTGCTTTCCAAGATGGGGCTTTCTGATATCCATCGCCTCCATCTTGCGGAGGGGGGGGGGTGTGTTGCGAATCTGGTGATGGTGATGGTGGTGGCTGAGGATGGTGGAAGAGGTGTGGTGAAGCGGTTGCAGCTGTAGCTCAGTAGTTCAGCTCTACTGAACTCTGTTCAGTTCAGTTCACGTTTCGCGCGGTTTCTTCCATTTAATAAGGAGCGTTGATCTCCATCTGCGCTGATCGGATGGTTGCGGTTATTACTTATAAACTCGTGGTCGCGCTTTTAGTGTTCGTGTTTGTTGGTTAGTTAGTTAGTTAGTTACTTGTTTGTTTTCTCCGCCCTATCTCTATATAAAGGGTTGTATTACTGTATGCAAATATATGAAATAAGAGAGAAAAGTTTCCTTGCTTTCGTTCTAGATCTCAATTGTTTTCCTGTTCAGTTCCAACAATATATTTTGTTTACAATTAAAAAATAAATATAAAACTTACAACATATGCATAATGCATTCTTTGTTAGTGTATACTACCTTTTAAGTGTATGGACCTCATAATTAACGGAGTCCTCGCATATTAATTGTAATTATTGGAATACTTACCATAAGTCAAAAGGTTCTACGTCACGATGCACTTTACATATTGAACGTAAGGAGTGGTACGTTGAAAACATTACATAAACTAGAACGTAATGATATGAATTGTTAATTAAGAAGACGTGGACGGGTAATATCTAATGAATTATAATAACCACATAAAGAATTCGCATTAAAACTTAAAAGTGTGTATTGCTTTGCAAATTTAATTTGTCAGAACATTCCATTGCGTTACCGAAACGAATGGGTTCTTGTTAATTATATTATATAATACATTATTTTGACATTGAAATTATAATTAAAAATGTAAATCTGAAATAGACAACTAAAATTGACAGACCACATTACACGACATATTCCCTCAAAATTATGTTTCACTTATATGTGGATATATATATATAATAGCGCTCGGACAGGAGAATTAGAAAGTCATTTTTGGTGGCTGCTTGTAGGACCATCTCTAAAATAATATAAATTGCTCGATCTCGTTCTCGAAACAAATTATCCTATCAAACTCAGTTTATATTTTAAGAATATTATAAAGTATGCTATTATAATTAAAACATTACTGTCACCGAGTGTCATACACTGGGCCTTCTAGATTGGGCTCTATATACGATCTTAAAAGAAAAAAAAATCTACGGAAGTCATTTTAAGACAAATTTGGTCGGGAATAGTCAATTCGATGTAATTAAATCCTATAAATTATGACAACAAGACAATATATCTACTAATTTTCAATTAATTAAGGGAGCGTTGTATTCGCTATTTCGAATTTAATTTGGATTTGTGATCTTTCACCTCGTACTTGAAATGATTATTAGTACCGGTTTTGGATAAAATCCACCTAATATTAGGAATTTGAGAAATTTTAAGGTATTTCAAATTATTAATCTTGATTTTTTTAATTCAAATATATTATTTAGGTAATAAATCCTATTGAAATTTATTTTTTTTAAATGAATGAATGAATATTTGAGGGGCAGCGCAATGATTAAGAGCGGAGTGGCAAAAACTGCGGGTGCGTGTAGGTTGCACATTCATTGGACTACCGTCAGCCCACAAGACACGTAGCAGCCGCCAAGGACAGCTGTGCTGGGGACCGCGACACTAGACCGGAACACAAGTAAGTAAGTAACAAATCCGAGTTTACTTTAATTACAATTATTTAATGTTTGATTTACGTCGGGTGTAAGCCGCCGCGAGGGCCTCTACTATTACCGACAAACGCGCTGCACTTGTCGTGGCCCGTTTTGATCCTCCCAATCTCAAATCCGCCACGTGTCTCCGGCCCCCCTCTTTCTCCCTCTCATGTCTCTGAAATTTCAACATTTCCGGCACCAACCTAAATATCAATCAATGTCCTCTTCAGAAAAAGCAGATGATTGAAGAAACACCAGAAATGTAAATTGATCTGCAAACCGATTGTAATAATTATTTGATTGATTAATACGTTATATTCTCCTTTTGATTCGTTTTTCCTTTATGTATAACGACTTAGGTATGATTTCTCAATTGCTTAATTCATGAAATTCGTAGGAATGAAGTGGAGTTTTTTTTAAAGTAAAAATGTTTTGTTATACAGTTATAAAAAATTGTTAAGATATTCATCCTCCATTTTATTAGTAATGATTCATTTTTTCCACCACATTATTTAGAAATTGATTTTTTTTGGTGTATATGACTCCCTCCGTTCCTCCTCTTGCAATATTTGGGACTGAACATGGAGTTTAAGATAGAGGGTAAAGGTAGTGGTGTAAAGTAAAAAATAATGGAGTTCACTTGTTTGGATGATTGTGATTCACTCATTTTTTCTATTTTAAGAAATATTACAAGATGAGTAAGACAGTCCGAAAAGAAAAATATTGCAAGATGAATGGGACGTAGGAAGTATTTGATATTTTAAATTATTAATTCTTATCCAAACATTTTGTATCTTTTTTGAAAATAAAACTTCTTCTGTCCCGCTATTATTGTCCTACTTTCCTAATTAGGTTATTGACTGTCCTCTTTCCAAAAATATCAAAAACTACTCATAAACAAAAAATGAAGTGGGTCCCTTCTACTTAATATTAATCCTCACATTATCATATTCTCTCTTCAAAAATTTATCTCTCACACTATTTTCGCTCCACTCCGTACTCAGAAATTTATGATTTATAACTTTTTGAAAACTTAAGATTATTTCTTAAAATACAGTATGAAAAAAAAATAGAAAAAAAATCGATTGTCTCAACTATGCCTGCAAAAATTTGAATAAATTCTCATTTTTTTCCTCCAATCGTTCTTTAAAAATTGTGTTCATTTTTTAATTATATTAATATACATAAAATATACATTTAAATAAAATTTCTTAATTTTATGCAGCAATAATAGCGGGATAGAGGGAGTATATAGTGAAAGATTACAAATATAAAAATGAAACATTAATTATTGGGTGAAGGAAGTGTGTGTGTTTGAAAAGACGGCAGAATGGAGGTGGGAAGCAAATAAAATGAGAGGATCAGAGGCTGCTGCAGCAGCAGCAGCAGCTGTGCAGAGGTCTGAAAGAATCTGAGCGTCGACTTTTGTGTGTGGCTGACGATTTAATTAGGTATAGTGAGAGATGAGATGAGAGAGAAAGGCATGAGGATCATCTGGTTCAAAATCTGGTGGACCACTTGGTGGTCCACCAATCACGCAGCACCACATGTGTATTGGTGGGCCACTAAATTATAATTCAAATATTATTTTATTGGTAAAATAATTCATCAATATATGCGTGACACTGCGTAATTGGTGGGTTAGTGAGTGATCCACGAGATTTGGGCTAGAAAATCCGCTTTGAAGAGAAAGTGGGGACTTGCGAGTTTTACTGTACAAATTTATCGGTAGTCTCTGTTTAATTTGCAATAGCCTGTAGCCCACTTCACCTTCTCATTTCCCCCATTTATTTTTCCCAAAAAATAATTAAACAGTAGCCCAGTCCTAATTAAGCCCAGTTTATCCAGAGATATTATTCGTAATTTGCAATCTGTATGAACAAAATTTATTTTAATTTTGTATATTTAATCGCTAGTACTTTTCGTGGGTAGCTGGTTTTGCAGAAACGGCTTGGACCCCACATTGCGAGCTTGTATAGCGACAGCAGAACTTTATCTTCCAATTTCAATACATATAATATAATCATGGGGCATTTTCACTATTAGGCAAATAGTAAACATGAAAACACAAATGTAGCCAATCACTAAAACAAAACACAAAAGTAATCATTTTGTCTTTATCCGGCGGAGGGCCGATGGGAGGGCCGATGGAGGGCCGATGGAGTCCGTCGACCCTAAAGAAAAAAATCAGAATAATTACCAGGGCCGAGGGCCGATGGAAGGCCGATCTCCATCGGCCCTCAACATATTAAAAAAAAAATTTAAGAGGGCATCGGCCTTGAAAAAAAAAAAAAAAAAAAAAGGTGAAGCAGAGGGCCATCGGCCCTCAAAAAAAATTCAAATTTTTGGGGCCATCGGCCCTCAAAAAAAATTCAAATTCAAAAAAAATTCAAATATTTAAGTTTTAAATATATATTCAAAATTATTAAATTTATTATATTAAGTTTTATAAAATATATTTTTTATATAAATATTTTTATAAATGTATTATATATTTATATTTAATTGAATATTTTCGAATATCGAATCGAATATCATAATTTTGTATTCGTATTTGAATACTAATCGAATCGAATCAAATATTTATATTCGAACTTGAATATTAAAAATTCGAATACGAATATCAATATTCGAATAGAAATATCGAAGGGGGAGTTCATCGGCCCCCATCGGCCCCTCCCCGATGGAGGGCCTATGAACTCCCCCCATCGGCCCTCCCATAGGCCCTCCGCCGATGGAGGGCCTATGGACTCCCCCCATCGGCCCCCATCGGCCCTCCCATCGGCCCTCCGCCGATGGAGGGCCTATGGACTCCCCCCATCGGCCCTCATCGGCCCTCCCATCGGCCCCGCCTAATAAAGACAAAATGACTACTTTTGTGTTTTATTTAAGTTGCAGGCCATATTCGTATTTTTTTTTTCGGTTTTGGTCAACAGAGGGTATTACCACTATAATCATTAACATCCACATCATCTTATGCATTTACTATAATGGTGGCCGCCCTCACTCGATCCCTTTGTCTCTTATCATTATTAGTCTTTGTCAGCCCTATACTAACCATATAAAGTATGCAATCTTGTTCTACATTGGTTTAAGTACTATTGTCCATTTAATTGATTACAGTATGATTGTTAAACAAAACACAAATTTATCCTCTTTCAGCGCCACTTTTCCTTCCAACTATTTACTCTAAATCGAGTATATATCGTATGATTATCTTAATATAGAAAATTTCTTTAAACAAAACAATAATTTCTGGAATTGCAGGAATATAATTAGTCAAAACGCAAATTGGAATCAAATGTTATAAAATACCAGTACTACTACCGTTTGGCTTTATTAACTTTATCTAATACACTTTTACATAGATTTTGAACTTCTTTTCTTGCAAGATTTCAGCTAAAAAAGAGAAGTATAAAGAAAGGCAATAAATAACTGCACTGGTCCGGTAGTTTCTGGGGTAGGGATGGAGATATTAAGCTATAGCCTTATCATTTTTTAGCATATGAAAAAGATTCCCTAGATTAGGTCTTGTTTCATACTCCAAATGAGGCGTATACTACCTAACAAATTGAGGAGTTTAGATCTAATCTCGCGACATAATTTGAAAGGTGATTGCCAATGCTTAGTATAAACATTTCTTATTTATTTTGGTTCAAGTTGAAAGAAATTGCTTGTAATAAAAAATATAGTTCTTACGTTTAAGAATTTAAGAAGTTTAACTGTTTAATTTCAAGGCATAGGGGATAATCCAATTATAGTGCTATGCTAGAACATAAAAATCTAATAGATCACGGAGTAATAGGGTTACATTTATTTAATCACGTTTCTCGAAATCTAGAAGTATGAAACAAAAGATACAAAAGTTACAAAGGCAATAGTCCCTCCATCCCGTTAATATTATCTAATTTCTTTACGGTATGGAGATTAAAAAAATTAATTTAGTTGGATATTTTATGTGCTCTATCCTATTACGAAACTCACACAGTTTCAGAGGAATGTTGGTGAGAAGGAAATGAAATTCATTCAAATTTTATTAAGGCATAACTCAGATAATTTTTTTAATTATTTTTTTATTTTAATTAAATAAATAATTTTAAATTTCTAAAAAGATAAAATCATAAATTTCTGAATTTGTAATGAAACGGAATTGTATGAGAAAAAAAACTTTTGAAGAGAATATGTATAAGAATGTAGAGACTCACATCATATTTTTAGTATAGTATTTTTTAATGTTAAAAGAAATATAATGATATTATTGGGATGATACGAAAAGAAAATAAAATAATATTAACTGGATGGAGTAATAACATTTAGAAATTGTTTGAAATAGCACTGATTTAGTCAAAGACCCACGCGTCCCATACATAAATACCCTATCTCTCCGCCGCTCTCGAATAAAACTTTATCCATTCCACCTGGTCCCCCCGCTCCACACTAATTGTCTTTAACCCTTATTATGCATCTTCTCACCTATAAAAATCTTCTCAAATTTATGACACCACCTACGCTACAAAACGTGCAGATACCTCTTCGATTTAATTAACAGTTCCACATCCGTCCCACTATAAACATTCCCTTAAAGTATCTTACCTAAAAAAAAAAAAAAGCATTTTTTAAAAATTAATCAAAAATCAAATAATATATTACCTCATTTCATTCATTTTGTCTTAAATATTATATTGCTTTATCTTGTTGATATTATTTTATTTTAATTAAAGAAAATAAAATAACACTAGAAATCACTAGCATATGTTTTTTTTTAACTTGGTACTGGAGTATATGACAATACACTCTACTGGGCGTAAAATCACTGGCGACATGGGAACAAAAATGTAAATTACAAGTAAATAGAGGCAGATAGATATATATAAAACAAAAAAGATGAAAAAATCGAAGCAGGTAAGTGAGGGGGTCAAATCGAGGCGTGTAAGACCACGTGAAACTACTAACCCTAATCCGCCCAAAGAAATGAAACCGCAATGAATATACTCTTTCTTCACACAAATCGTCACACCACCCCCACAACCTTGTACTCTTATTTTACTCCGAAAGGAAATTTCGACTTAATACATTAAAATATTATTATTTATTTAATAATAATAATATATGTCCACACGCTCGCTTCACCATCGCTGTAAATATTATTCCCAACCCACTCTTCTCCTACAGCTTTTCAACGACCAAGTAATATTACACTCACGCTAAGTCACCATCCAGAATATATCGAGCTAGAAAGACGAATAATAGCGATAAATTTAAACTGAGAAATTATGGATGAAAAAAGGCACCATTCAATAATTCAGTCTCGCGATAAAGCGGACATATATACAGCAGATCTGAATTAATTCCAAGTTAATTAAGAAAATCTCAGTTGTCGGAAAAGTTTACTACCGGAAACCTCCCACAAAATTGGAATGTCTACAGCCACACCGGCGGAGGCTCGTTCAAGTCTATGGGCAGACCGCGCCTCACAATCCCGAAATAGTTTGCAGGGACTACGACTTCGGCAGCCGGGGTGACGGCGGCAGTCACCGGCCCGCCATTATCCTGCGTGGCGACTTCCCTCAGCACGCCGCTGTGGAGGAATTCATTAATCATTATTCGCCCGTTCGGCGCGATCCAGCGGTGATCTGAGGGGAGGTTTAGATCGAGAGAGAGCGAAGGCGGGGAGGGGAAGTTTGTCTTGGCCTTGGAGCCACGTAGAGACCTGGCGGCGCCGTCGTAGGCTAAGGCGGCCTCTTCAGGGGTGTCGAAAGTGCCTAACCATACTCGCGTTTTTTTCCACGGGTCGCGAATCTCCGCCGCGTACCGGCCCCATGGGCGCTTCCTCACGCCTCTGAAGTGGCCCTCTCGCGTTGAAGCCATGGCAGGAGAGAGTGATTTTAGAGAGAGAGAGAGAGAGAGAGAGACAGATAATTGGGTTTGATGGGAGAGAGGTTGGAGGAAAAGGAGAGGGAGTTATGTGGTGTGGCAGTGCGTGCTTGTGTGTGTAAAAGAAAGCTGGGCCCACGGAGTCTCCCGTAATCGTCGGCTGGACGGCACGAACCGCTTAAATAAACGACTGCGAGTTATCGGGTGCCGTCGCGACCATATCTTACCGTGCACCTTCACCGTCCGATTTCATTTCCTCAGGCCATCTACACCCATTGAATTTTGCTCTCTTTTAATATGGTCCGGCACTTGCTGTTTCGAGCGCCATCATTGGATGGATTTGCATAATTTAAGTCACATTTAACTGTTGCTAAATATTGTGTGCGCAGGCCCTCCTAAATAAATACTACAAAGCTATGGTGCATTTATTTATTTGAATTTTTTTCCAAAATCGGTATTATTTCACAAAAAAAACTTCAGGTTAATCTTAAAAGTAAATATCGAATAGCGCATAAATTGTGCGTAAATATATTTCTATTGAGGAAAAATAAAATGTATATATAAAACATATCAGTGTTCTAATCTAAGAAAAGAAAAATCAAGAATAATCTTCTCTAATCCATCTCATGAATATCACCATCTTCAATCCATGAATATCGCTAACACTCTCCCTCAAGATGGCGTATGTAAGTCTCGAATACTCATCTTGCTAAGTAGAAAGGTAAAACGTTCACATCCTAAAGCTTTGGTGAAGAGATCGGCAAGTTGTAACTTCGAGGAAACCGGTAAAGTATCGATCTCCTTAGATTCGACATGTTCTCGAACGAAGAAACAATCCATTTCAACGTGTTTGGTTAGTTCATGAAAAACTAGATTTGCTGCTATATGCCTTGCAGCTTGGTTATCACAAAACAACGACGCTGGGGTCGTGATTAAGACCTTAAGATCTTGTAAAAGTCACTGTAGCCATAAGATTTCACTTATGGTTCCCGCCATAGCTCGATATTCAGCATCTGCAGATGATCGGACAACAATCGTTTGTTTCTTTGTACGCAAAGAGATTGGAGCTCCACCAAGTGTGATGAAATAACCAGTTCTAGGCCTTCGAGTTAGAGGACAACCTCCCCAATCTGCATTACAAAAAGCTTCTAACACTAAATCTCCCACAACCGGTAGGAAAATACCTTGTCCTGGACTTCCTTTCGAATACCGAAGAACACGATAAACGACATCAAGATGACTCCGTCGAGGACTGCTCACAAATTGACTTAACACATTGACAACATAAGAAATATTTGGACGCGTAACAGTTAAATATTAAAACTGCCAAGGAGTCGTCTATACTGTCCTTCATCAACCTTCTCTCCATCTTCATTGTTGTCAAAACGTGTATTTTGTTCCATTGGGAAGGAACAAGGCTTTGAACCTTCGATCCCACTCTCTTGAAGTATGTCCAATGCATACTTTCTTTGATTAAGCACGAAACTGGCAGAAGAACGAGCTACCTCGATGCTCTGAAAATACTTGAGCATGCCTAAGTCTTTAATGCTAAACTGCTCGTGCAAATACTCCTTTGTGCGCTTGATTTGCTCAATATTCGTTCCTGCAATAATAACGTCATCCACATAAATCAATGCAACCAGATATATAGATCCCTTTTCATAGACGAAAAGGGAATAGTCAGCTTTACTTTTACGAAAGCCTATCCTTTGATGTGTGATCATGAACTTTTGATACCAATTGCGAGAAGCTTGGCGAAGCCCATAAAGTGATTTCTTCAACTTAAAAACTCTGGTCTCCCCCTTTCGAGCAAACCCTTGGATAATCTTCATGTAAATATCTTCGGATAAATCAACATGGAAAAAAGCATTATTTACATCGAGTTGATGAACATGCCAATGACGTTTAGCTGCTACTGCGAGAACGGTGCGAACAATATCTAATTTGGCAACGGGAGCCAAGGTTTCATGAAAGTCGAGGCCTTCAATTTGGGTAAAACCTTTTGCGACTAGCCGAGCTTTGTAATGCTCTACTTCACCATTGGGCTTATACTTGATTTTGTATAGCCATTTGGAATCCACTGCATGTTGTCCCAGTGGAAGAGAAACGAGTTCCCAAGTGCCATTTTATTCCAAGGCTTTGACTTCTTTACGCATCGCCTCGCACCATGCCGGACGCATTACAGTCTGCTGAAAATATTTAGGCTCATCTTGTGTAGTGATGACCACAAGAAAAACACGATGAGGTGAAGAAAATCGAAGATAAGAGATATGGTTAGAGAGAGAATCTACCGTCGAGGACTCGGAGTTAGGGCGTGAGTGCAAATGGTTTAAGGACGTTGAAATATCAATCTCATAATCTTGAAAATGCGACGAATTCCGACGAGTACGTGTGCTCTGCCGCGGTGCAAGGAAGTATGAGTCTCATTATTAATTTCTTAATATTCGGAAGCGTTGAGCTGAGTAAAAGATTGAGATGATGGGCTTGAAGACCGAACAGAGGCATCTGATCCAATTGTGGCAGTGGTAGTGGACTCAACATGTGGCCCATTCACCAAGTCAAATTGTGGTGAAGAAATATCATTGGGCCCAACCGTGAAATCAGCAGTAGAGTTAGCGTGATTGTGGGGGCTGATGGGCTCGGATTCAAAGTGGGTTCATGCTCAAGTGGACCATCAACAAAGGAAGGAGGCCCAGTAACCTATTCAACGACGGTCTTCCAAGTAGAGGACTGAGAATTAATTCCCACTTTGAATGGGAAAACATCTTCGAAAAACCGAACGTCACGAGAAGTGTAGATTTGTCCAATGTCCATATCATAAACTCGATAGCCCTTTTGAGAACTCGGATAACCAACCAGCACACATGGACGAGAGCGTGACGCAAACTTATCAATTCCCTTATGATTATCATGCACATAAACTAAGCACCCAAATACTCGTAAACAATCATAAGATGGTTGCCTTCCATATATCATTTCATAAGGGGATTTATAATTAAGGAGCTTAGAGGGTAATTTATTAATTAAATAAGTGGTCGTCTTTACGCACTCCCCCCAAAATTCAATAGGCAAACCACTATGAAATCTTAAGGCTCGTGCAACCTCAAGAAGATATCTATGTTTATGCTCCACGACCCCATTTTGTTGTGGAGTGTCCGTACAAGAAGTTTAAAAAACAATATCATTCGCGGCATAAAATTCTATCATCTCACTACTTTGAAATTATTTTCCATTTTCAGTCCGAATCATTTTAACAACTTTACTAAATTGTGTCTTGATTAGATTATAAAAACCAATCAAGAACTTACTCATTTCAGACTTAGATTTTAATAAAAATACCCATATGGCCCGACTATAATCATCAACTATAGTAAAAAAATAATGTGCACCGGAAAATGACTCAACTTTGTAATCACCCCAAATGTCGCAATGTAACAAATTAACATTATTGGCAATATATTACAACATTATATTAACATTACTAGCAATATGTTCCGTTGCCCCAGAGTCTATGACCGAAGGGCGACAAGAATCGTTCTTACCTTCCATGCGCGTGGATATGGAAAGATTGGCATGAGATTTTCGATCTTGTGAAATATGACAATGACTCCTCCTCCAAGACCATGTGATAAACCGCCCCAACCGTGGGCATGAGATCTTAACTCAAGATCCTAGATTTGATCAAGGAATAAACCTCGTCCAAGCCAGCGAGAAACTCATACAATCGTTATCGCTGAAACAACGCTCGAATACGCTTGTCATTTCCACATTTACAACAATCGCATGTAGGTATAGTCAAGCGTATCTAATTCATCCCACAAAGCACGTAATTTATTGTAATAGGAAGCAATAGTACCTCCCTCTTGTCTCGTTATCATGATTTATCGTCGGAGATCAAAAGTTCGAGGTGCATTAGCTTTGCCATATCGTTCTCGGAGGTCGCTCCATATGTTTCGAGCTGACTTGATTCTTTTAACACTAACACGAACTTCTTTTGTCATCGAGCTAACAAGCCATCCGCGCACCATAGCATCACACCGTGCCCAATGTTTGTACATTTTGTCGGTTTTTGCAGGCTCCTTAATCGAACCATCCACAAATCCAAGTTTATTCTTGGCAAGTAAAACATTCTCCATCTCGTCAACCCAATCAACAAAGTTACCATCGTGCAAGACATCGGTAATAAATATCTGTCCCGAGTTATCGGAAGCGTGTAGATAATAAGAAGACATACTGTCGATATTGATCTTCTTCGTCGTCGCCATGGGAAGAGCGTGAGAAAAAAATATTAGGGTTCTAAATAAAATTGAAAATGAAAAATAGATTAAGAAGAGCGAATGTAAAAACGAGATCGATCCCGCTCTGATACCATGTCAAAAGTAAATATCGAATAGCGTATAAATTGTGCGGAAGTATATTTCTATTGAGGAAAATAAAACGTATATATATAACAGATCAGGGCTCTAATTTAAGAAAAGAAAATCAAGAATAATCTTCTCTAATCCATCTCATTAATATCACTATCTTCAATCCATTAATATCGCTAACGGTTATTATTTATCTTTGCTATAAATAAGATACTCCCTCCATCCAATTATTAATGTCCCACTTGCCTTTTTTGGTTGTCTCATTATTTATGTTCCATATCAAATAAGAAAAAATAAATGAGTGGACCACAATCAATCTAAGCAAATGGACCACACCCTTTATACTTTTACACCACAACTTTATACCTTTACCTTCATTATCTTAATTATCATGCTCAGTCCCAATGGAACATAAATAATGGGACGGAGGGAGTATATGATATGAGCACTATTCAAGGTTGCATGGATACGGACACGGGACACAGTACGACACGGACACGGGACACGGGATACGTTATTTTTTGAAAAATTTAGGACACGACACGGGCGCTAATATAAATAATATTAAATTATTATATATATATATATATATATATATATATATATATATAAATGATTAAGTCAAACTTTTCAATATCAAACTCATTGTTCACATTATTAACTCAAAACGCATAAGTCATAACTCATAATTTATAATCATAGCATAAAAATGTGAAATACTAAGATAAGTAGATAACAACAATAAACATTAGTCTTAAAAGTCATAATAATATAAATAAAAAGTAATTTTTCAAGTTTTATGAATCGGTGTAGAATACTTCATCCAACAAATTATTTTTCACTTCCGGCTCATCAAAGGTGAGATTTGCAATCTCTAAAATCCCAACATCACTATTCAACTCAAAACCGTCGGTTTATTGATGCGTTAAGAGTCTAATTTTTTTTTTGCTCGTGGTCGTGTCAGGAAGAGTCGGACACTTAAGTGGTTGATCTTGTGTAGTTAGTATTCTCACTTCTGCGTAAGTGGTTGATCTTGTGTAGGTCTTGGGTTCGATTCCCATTAGGGACGATTTGTAATAAAAATTAAAAAAAAATCAGAAATTTAAATTCCCGTGTCCGGGAAGAGTCGGACACTTCAATTCCCGTGTCCGAGAAGAGTCGGACACTTCAATTCCCGTGTCCGGGAAGTGTCCAAATTTTTTTTTTTTTTTTAAATTTGTTGGACACGTTTTTGCCGTGTCCGACACGTGTCGGGCGCGTGTCCGAACGTGTCCGTGTCCGACACGTGTCCGACACAGTACGGCGACATTTTTCGAAGTGTCCGTGCAACATAGGTACTATTACGATCGCACATATTAGTACAGTATAATAACAAAAAGGCAACTAGTGCTGTAGCTTTGGGTGGCAATTATACCGTAGTCGGTCGACAGGTCAAAACTCTTTGAGAGGTTTGATTAAACGAGAAGCAAAAACACAAAACAATAATGAAGAAAAACTGTGGAGAGAGAAAGTAAGAAAGATAGGGAGGGGGAATAAAAGCAGCGTCCGTGTGATTGATTGTTGGAGTGTTTGTGTGGGGTTGGAGGGGGCAGACAGGAGGCGCCGCCTGATAAGACGTGTCGCGGCTGGGGGCGTAGGCTTTTGTCATGTGACTCAGACCAAACACGCCCTAACCCCGATGCTGACGAATGCCCTAACCTGACCCCCTCGTACGGCGCTATGCAGCGGCGCCTTTTCCTTTTCCCAAATTTTTATTTTATTTAATATTCTGTATACACGTCTTTCTCTCTCTAGACTTTTGGAATTTATGTACTCCCTCCGTCCCATTCGAGTTGTCTAGTTTTCCTTTTGGGTTGTCCCGCTCGACTTGTCTAGTTTTCAAAAAAGAAAGTCTAATCATTACACAACCTAACATTTTTCATTTGTGGAGCCTACTTTTTTACACACAATTATATATTCATCTACACACAACCACACACTCTTCTTAATCTCCGTACCGAAATGAAACAAGACAAGTGGAATGAGACGGAGGGAGTAATAGTAATAGAATCAACAGATTACGTTGTCTTCCGTGTCGATAAAATTATACACCCTCGGTCGTATCGTACTCATATTGCAACCTTATTCTTCCACTCATTTTGTAAATATTTCTTATAATATAAAAATGAGCATATCACACTCATTCTAAATAAGTGAATTTTATTATCTTTTATTTTATAATATTATTTTACACCTTTAAAATCCACCCCTAATTTCTAATATTATAAGATGTGAAACGAAGAAAATATTATATTCCTCACCTGGGTGATTAATTAAAGCGTATTGGACTACTGTATGTGGGCGGCTTTTAGGTTTCAATAAAATATTTCTTTAGGTATTGATTTTGAAATTATTCTTTCAAATAAAGTAATAGTGATTGTTCAGTCGGTATTCCTTGATTTTGTGGGCTTATTTATTGATTACTGTTTATTTTTTTAAAGAAAACATCTACCCTTATGATGTTTGGTTCTTTATTATGGGATGAAAAATAGACTCAACATTAAATTAACCATTCATATAGAGAAAAATATCGATTAAATTATATGATGTTGGTTCTTTATTATTGTGCAGATTGTATCTAATTTAAAATTACAGTAAGGTCTACAAAGGTATGGTAAGAGTAGGTAGATATTTTGTTCATTTTCATGGTTTAGAGAGGTCCAGTTTAAGCATAGGGCATGATACATGAACTTAACAAGATTTTGTGGATGTATAAATGAATTTTTTAAAGGTTTGCTTCGTCAAACAGAAGTTGATTCCTAAAGAAAATTGAGTATAGTTTTGTCAAAAATTATTGAAATAGTAAATACGTGGCGTTGGCTACTGCGGTGGGTGATAAGAGTTTTTGTTTGTTGCGGTTGCGATGGGGCCTAGTTTGAAGAATGGGGTGTACAGGTTGGCCGGCATTTGAATTAATTTTGGGGCCAATTGAATTAATAATTAATTAAAGTCTTCGTCTCCCACTATATACATATTTAATGGGTGTGCAGTAATTTGGTTTGTCCATAACATTTTTTGCTCATTCTACAACACTAATCGAAATGATGATGTTATTAAAATTTAAAATAAAATTGGGTTTGTAACTTTGAATGTCATATAATAACAAAATGCATGATACAATCTTAGTTAATTAACTACTTAGAAAGAGACTTATGATGGAAAATAATTGGGTTCGTAAAACTCTGAAACGGCTTATATTTATTTATTTATTAAATTAATAAATAAAAAGGAATAAAAGTTCTATGGAGTGAGAATAAATTATGAAAGTGGGGTAGGTGGGAATTCGGCTGTGTATTTTTAGAGAGAGAGGGAGGGGAATTTGACATTAAAAATGATGGAAAAGTAGGTGTGTGGGGGTGTGTGAGAGAAAGAGAGAGAGAGAGAGAGAGAGAGAGAGATTGTAAATGGAGTCAGGTGGGCACGTGGGAGAGGGATGCATTACGTGGTGTCCGAGTTGAAGGAGACAGGCCAAGTTTTCACATACCTCTTTCTCACTCTGCTCTTATAATGCGGTCAAATCAACTTTTGTGTGCCCCCCTTTTTTTTTTTTTGACACCATTCGAAAAGATAAATTTGGAGCGGTCATTCTTTTTTACCCTAACGATAAAAAGTGTAAGAAGCCAAAAAATAGTCTGTAAAATGCGTGGTAGCAGATGACGTATGTTGGAGTGTTGTGTTGCGTGGGACTTGTGCTACTGCTCTTGCTCTAAATATACTGACTGCTGCTGCCACCTGCTTGGATTCGTTTAGTAGTTTAATACAAATTCAATACCTCCCTTTTTTCTGCAGTTGTGTTCTCTCTTTTTCGAACTCAGATTTTTTAACTTTATAGTATATATTAATCTTGCACCACTGATTAAGATATTTTATTTGGTAATATATCAATATATCCTATTTGACTATTACAACTACAAAATTATCCAATTTTATAAAAACTATCCACTATATACCCAAATTTATTAAAATACCCCCACTTTTTTCACTTTTCTTTCACTAAAATGTCAGGCCATGATCGGACCAGACCGATCGGACATGCCCGATCATGGCCTGGTAGTGATCGGCCTTGTGATAGGGCATGACCGATCATGCCCAATATTCAGTTGTGATCGGCCCTTGGTCGGACCCTGATCGGGCCATCTGTTCACGTGATCGGATCATTCCATAGTAGGGATATTTTCATCTTCTTGGGTATATAGTGTAGTTAAATATAAGAATTGGGTATAAATGTGTTTGTCTTTTCCCATATGTATATTTCACCGCCGGACACATATTTTATCAACATTCCTCAAAGAATCAAAGAATCTAAGTAATTGGATGCTACCGTATAATTAAATTAAAATAATACAACCTTCTTTCCATTTCAATTAACCAACTTTAACTTTGGGATGGTTCCACTTTAATTCTTAATTTTTCTTTTAACATAAAATACTATTTCCACTCCCTTGGAAGTTATCTTGTTTCTTTGACGACGGTATTTAGAAGAGTTGGTTTCAATGAGAATAATGTGATTAATTGATTATTTAAATTGACTTATATGGTAAAAATACGGGACTCATATAATTAATTAATATTTTAGAATTAATTTGAATTGATAAAGATACGAGTCTACTTTCATACTTAGAAATAAGACAAGTTCGGTGGATCACTCGAAAAGATATATAAGGCAAACTCACGGAGGGCATAGTATTCTAATACTTCATTGTGTTCCATCAAACTTAGTCTCATTTTTTTCTTCAAATTGTATTACCGAACTTGTCTCGTTTTTAAAAATTGTAAAGAAAATCAAACCTAAATAAATACCTTTATATTATGAAATTCCCTTATTTACGCACATAACTATCAACTCTTTTTAATAATTTTGTGCAAAAGAAATTAGATAATAAAAGTGGGAGAGAGGGAGAGAGTGGGTGTAGTTTTGAAGGCCGGAACTAAAATTTAGAAGCAAAGCATCGCTTTGGGGTTTGGAGTATTTTGACTAGTTCTCTCAAGTGTTTGATTGATGGGGAGTGGGGAAGGACACGTCTGCCCTCATACGTCCCTTTCACTTTGTAATCATCCCCACTCTTGCATTTCTTTTTCTTTTTAATTTCTTCGTCTTTTGTCAATTAAACTAAGGTGGTGTTTGGAATAACTGAATATTATTGATAAGTGCTGAAAGTTGTTGGAAGTTGCTGAAAGTGGTTGAAAGTAGCTGAAAGCTGCTCATTTTGATAATTTGTAAGTGTTTGCAAAAAGTGTTGAAAGTTAAAAATTAATATTTAAAAATATTAATAAAGTGGTATCTTATACAATGAAAATGTTATTTATTTCTCACTTATTAAACAAATTTAGAATTTTTACACAAATAAAATTTAAAATTTATTTCCAATCATATAAAATAGTATTTTAATAAAAAAATATTAAAATAAAAATTAGAAAAAAATTAAGTATAATTAATATTATAAATTAAAATCAAGAATAAAAAAATTATAAATTATATTAATAAAACAAATATTTACTTATTCTTTGTTAAATGACAAATAAAAATTATACATATAAATAAGCAATATCGATCATTAATTAAAAAAAATAGTTATAAAATTATAATATAATGCATTAATTAAAAATGTTAAAATTATAAAAGCTATAAGCTATCAGCTTCAGCTGCCCAATATCACCTTACGAAAATTCTCTATCTTGGACCCAAATAGCTTTCAGCAGCTCTATAAGCTGGATTTTCCAAACACCACATTCATTTCCCGAGACAGCTTTCAGCTATAAGCTGTTTTAGATAAGCTATCACAAACACCCCTAAATCTTAGTAGTATCTCTTCTTTCTTTTAAATAGTAAGATTTGAAAATAATATTGTATGGTGTATTTTGTTTGATTTGTAGATAATTAATTTGTGGCTATTAATTTTTTGCCCATTTTAGAAAGAAAGCATTACTAATAGGACTCTCTTTCGAAAATATAAAATACTACTAATGGAACGAAAGAAATATTTAAGTAGGATGATGGAGTGATAGAACCTCGTACTATAATCTCTCATTTTCTTTTAAGTATTTTAGTTTGTATCAAATCCTTTCGTACTAATCTTCATATCTGCAGGTGCAATTTAAAATGGGTTTTTGGATCCAAAACGGAACTGGGACATAATCCGGGCTTTTGAACACTCAGGCCCAATTGGAGTCAGCCCAAAAGCTAACAAATTTACTAATTAAGTATTGAATTTCATAAATATAGGATACTATATTTAAGTTTTTTTTTAAATAAAAAATAAAAAATGAAAAGATACAGAATACAAAAATAATTTATAAATGCAGGCAAGGAAGAAAAGTAATGTTGTTGATTTTATGAGATATGTATATTCATTAATCAAAAGTAGAGTTACTATACAGTTCTTTCACCACATATCACTTCCTAGCTGAGACTCTTCCAACAGCAGATGCATATAATTTGGTCTTGTAGCATGGGAAGGATTGGTTCCGCGTATTAACAAATTGTAGGTCGCGTTGGTGGCTCGTTATGCAAGCAAGCTAGGGCCATTCTCAGCTGCTGTTTTGGCTTGTTCGTGGCCTTGATGTCTTGCCATTTGTACATCGCGATTGAAGTGCATTCTGGCCTTTGCGTACGGTGCATCTCTCGCTGAACAAAACCAAAACCAAGGTAACAAGTCAACAATAGTCCAAACTCAAGAGAAGTAAGGCATAGAGGAGCTAAAGCTGAGCTTACCTGCTATTCTCTGAGCACGAAGAATATTTTGCCGCCTTTTCCACCAACATGTCAAGCAAGTGGCTATTAGTAGAAGCGCCACAAGAGATGCTAGCCCAATGCCAATTTTAGCACCATCAGAAAGATGCGTCCCACATGTTGGTAGACCGGGGATACCACAAAGACCAGAGTTATCCGTAAAGCTGCAAAAAGACGAGCACAATGGTTCTTATGGGATAGCTAACGAAGACTGAAAGTTATATCGGCATGGGCACTGAAAGTTGTAATCGAGAGATTTTTCAGCACAATGACAGCCTTAGATCAATGCCTTCCCCATCTAACGTGCACGTTCAACTAACCGATCAAATTCATGCCACTCACAGCATGCTATTGAAATATAGATGACATTTGAAAATAGTTGCTAAGAGTTAGCACTGAAGTTGATGGATATAAGGATATTGGTAGAAATAGAACATACTTGAAGCTAACTCCATGCAAGAGTCTTCCCCCAAGTGCAGCCGGAACTCCTCCTCGTAGAGAGTTGCCGTTAAGGTCTCTGTGTAAAAAGCAACAGATTATTCCATGATCGAAAGCTTTCATTTCTTATTGAGGATTGAGGTAACATTTTGAAATTTCTTACAGAATCCGTAATGAGGTTAATTGTCCAAGACTTTCAGGAATGGAACCATTGAAAGAGTTGAAGGAGAGATCCCTGTAATAAAAGATACTGCTTCAGCATGCGGTTGGTGGGTGAGGCAAAGTTACCACAATTAATTCATTGCATAATATAAGACAATGAGCCGATAGTTGAAAATTTGATCTATCGACAACGAATCATGATCCCGAAAATGATTGGCTGCATTTATTGTAGTTAAAAGTTGTCTCCAGTGAGAAGTGTGTACAATTTGTTTTCCGGAATGCTTATTCAGAATAACAGGAACATAATTTTGGATGAGAAGCTCTTCATAAAGTAATCAGGGTCTCTCCGACTCCGAGTAATATACTAGGCATCCTATCAAACAACCAAATTCAGAGAAGTAAAACTTTTTCCTGAAAAAATCAATGATTCTTTTTTAGTCCAAACCTATCCGATTACGAGCAAAGATAAATAACAACACAATAGCTGCAACTTCCCTCATGTTCCACAAACTATATACCAACACAGATAAACAAGCTCAAACTTCATTTATCTTCTCCACCGGAGAAACCAAAGAAATAAAGTTGTAAACTAGACAACGATGGTGTAGATTGACTCACAGTATCTCCAGGCTAGGAATCGATCCAAGTGAAGAGGGAATGCTCCCAGAAATGCTGTTCCCGCTTAAATTTCTGTAGAAACACAAGTTGCATGTATATGAAGAAAAAGAAAAGAATGTTTTTTTTTACCGAGTGATATGCATATGATACAACTAAATGACCCGTGATGCATTACATGCCAGGTTCAGATATGATGAGCCAAGAAATGGATCACTTACGCACTCTTAACAATCTGCTGATTCATTTTATGCAAAAAATGATAATACTAACTTACATGCTCTGCAGATGACGAAGTTTGGATATATCATTTGGTAAGAAACCCCACAAACCTTGGTTGTCAAGACCTCTGATCTCGCAATAACAATAAAAGAAAACAATATACATTCAATCATATCAGGAGAAAACATATTGAATTAGGCAGATAATAGAATTTATGCAGGAGGGGGGAGGGGGGGAGGGGAAGTAGCATAATGTTATTCTATGTAATTTGAGCATTGATATTGAAGATACTAGTTGTCTGAGAACACCACAAAACAATCCAACTAACTTCTGTTAAAACTATATGACATTTTAAAACGCACACACGAAAAAAAAAAAAAAAAAAGTTGCCCGGAGTAAAGACAATTCAGACTTTATTATTTGTTACTATAGTTTTTAATTTTCATAATTGTCTCCTGAAACCCCTTCTACAGCTTAGTAATTAGAACAAAGCTCAAGTCATGGATATAGTTTACGCAATCATGGATCAAATTCATACTAGGCCTATTGAGCTAGAAGCTTTTTTCAATGCCTAACTTAAGATATTTCTTTCTCATATGGCATTAGCAGTGGAAATTCTAGCTTAACCTATAAATTCAAATATTCTGGCCAAAGCATGTCTAGTAAGAACTGTATGGTAAAGTCTGGCCATTTCATTTTCTTGGTCAATTGCTGCATAATGCATACGCTCAATTCAGCAAGTGATTCATTCACTTCACTGCCTATTTGGGCCAGTTAACAACTAAGGCATTTACAGATCTTTCTCTTTAAAACTAGTTGCTTCTTGTATATATTTCATAAAAAGATCATAGTAGGGATCAAGCATATACAGTCCGTCAATAACGTGTTTACTGATACTTCTGTTATACTGGCAGTCTACCCCACTCCATGGATGCTGTTCAGGAACACAAGGATCACCATTCCATCCTAATCGGAGAGGAAGACCAAGAGCGACCTTCAACTTTTGCAAAGTATTAACTACAAGGAGGAGGAGAGAAATTTAAGTACTTGTAGTCTATAATCAAATCAAAATTTAAGGCACAAAATCACTTAATAACCAAGACAACCAAGAAACTTAACAGCAACTACAAATAGGATTATATGCAAACCAAAAAAATGTTATTTTGAAAAGTGAGACTTAACCTATAATATCTAGGGCAATCATCCAGTAAAAAGAAAACAATGGCAGTATCCTAATAAAGAACCAGCTGTTTTCCTCATTAATGCCTCTGTGCAACCACTCAAATGTTGCTTAAAGGATCTATTCGGTGTGTGAATACCAGTAAGATCCAATCAATAGTCAATATCGGGATGCAGATGTTACAGGTGGGAGTAGGAATTGCATCTTGTTGTTTATGTTTTTAATGTTGTAGGTTCAGGGGAGTGTTTGCAAGGCTAGTGGGGGAAGAAAAAGTTAGTTTTTCCCCGATAACTAAAATACTACAGAGCAACATGTTACATGTCATTTCTAAGCAGAATAGCTCTGAGAAGTAACCAAAGCTAAGAGATTGAGCAGACCAGATACATACCCTCCCATCCCATGGCGTATTTGATGAGAATTATCTCCAGCACTAACACTGGCATAACAGATTCCACTATTGCCATCGTCTAAAAGTGGACATAGTGCAGCTAGCAAATATTACAGAGTATCTTCTTCATTTTTACATAGTTTAAGGAGGGAGTGCTGGACCAACATTGGCGAATATTCTTCTCCAGTTGACTCACTAAAACTACTTTCAGTTTTTTGAAAGGAAAACTCACTTATACCTCTAACATGCACACTTTATGAAATGAACGAAAATAGATAAATCCCATTTGCCTATATTTATGGGTCAATAGGTAGTGACTGAAATCCAAATTGCAATTTTCATAAAGAAAAACCCAACAAAAGATCAGATTATTCTTGTAAGTGGCAGCCCCATTATACCAAGATAGAAGTAAGTTAGAAGATTGCAGAAGAAAGAGATGCCCTATTCCCACCTTCCTTTGAGTTCAACTGAAACAGATTATGCTCATATCTCCTATCACGAATGAAATGTTCACAAAATTCAATAAGATGCAGAATGTAATTGGAAACTCATGTTTGAGAAATATGGCTTGACTTACTCTCCGCTGGCAGCGTTTTGGATTCAGCTAAAACAAGCTCCAAAATCTCTACAGCACAAATTAAGGCATGATTCCCTTTTGTAGGATTAACCGTTATCGTTAAACTCCTGCCACTGACAGCATATGTTGTGTTCAGTACAAGGGCACTGTTAACACCCCCGGCAAGACTAACAATGTCAATATCTTTGAACACAATATCACCGTTGATCAGGATATCAAATACCCTCTGTCCTGCTCCAGTGACTGAACTGTCTATTTCAGCGAAGTGCAACCAAAGAGAGTAATTTCTAGTGGGCTCAACCTCCACTATGTATGATAATTCTGGCTGAGTATCAGTACTTATAAGAGCAGTTTGATAGAGAGCCTCTGGATAAAAGTTGGGTGATTGTGAGGTCTGTTTGATGCTTTTCTCGGTAGATATCACTTTATCAGCATTCTCGCCAAACGTCGGGAGGAAATTCCAGAACCGGTCCCCACCCCAGCGGTCTGCACTGTAATCAGCACCGAATTTTGGCTTCTCAGCACCACAATTAACTCTCCTGTCAGTTCTGAGAATCGTACCTTGGCCATAACCTTTGCCAAAGTAATAAGCTTTGTTATCAATCTGAAGTATTTCTATGGCGAGTATTGCAGGATCCCCATGTCCAGTGCTGTGGAAGCAAATGGACGACATCCCATCTTTCAGAAAAATGAGGCCTTCAACAAATGCACGCTCATCATCATGGTTGCTCCAACCAGATGGAAGCGAATAAATCAAGGTCCCCTCGATTGACACCTCAAACAAAGGTTCATTGTCAAAGCTAGGCTCATCAACCAATCCGAAGAAGATCCTTACGAGATAATGGCCATGGGGAACATTCTTTATGTTGTAGCAGTTTTCAGGACCCTCGGATAAAGGAAAATACCTGAGCGTTTTGAGTGGAGGAGAAATGAAACTAGGGAGGGTAGCATTAGCAGGAATGCCTCCTGTATATGCAAAATCCTTGTACCAGAGAGTATTTGTTGGAGAAGTATGAATATCATCACGAGCTCCACAGCTTATTCGCAATGCATATGGTGCTGTCATTATAAAAATTTCAGAAGTCAGAGGTACATACATCAGCTATTACAATAAACATAATACATTTGAAAACAATTTCAACTTGAAATTCGTAGTAAAAGACAACAACTAGTGAATGTCCAGAAACCTCATTCCACCTATATATAAACATATATTGAAAAGAAAAAAAAAAATCTTTCATCAACTTTGACACTCCCAGTAGACCTCCGAAGTCAGAACCCAAAGTTTGCATGCTTCTATTGAATGTTCTAACACTCCAATAAATACAAGCTCCTAATTTCAACTACAAACTAAAACCAAGAGACTCACTCAAAACAAATCTTGTGCGGAACACTGAAACCCTCACTACGGCGACAATTACGATAAATCAACTAAAATTCAATTAAGAAACCGCCCATTTCATCTAATTATCACGCGAAATTCAGAATTTCCAAATTACAACTTCAAACCCAATAAAATCACTAACAAATCGAACGCAATACTTCAATATACTAAATAAGCAAGAAAATATCGCGTAAAATGCGTAGTTGTGTGAGTGTGTAGAGAAGGGAGACCTCGGGAAAGAGAAGATTCCAGAAAAAATAATATGGCAAGTAAAACTAAGAGCAGCCGAGATTCGCGCATTGTAGCTCCAAGTTCCGGTTTGCAAAATTGAACAAGTCTCTTCGGCTTTATCAACGAATGCTTCTTTATGGAATCTCGATTGAATGGCAATCTATTATCTATTTCGGATCTTTCCTTTTACTGTAGTGCCCCTCCCTATCTTTTAGATCGAGCTGAGACAGGCCTTTCAATTCTCGAGAGCCATTTTGCGTAAGAATAAATGTTAGTGTTGACAAAAGAAAAGTGAAGCTGTAGTGTGTTGGACAGGTAGAAACAGTGAATTTTTTTTTTCTAGTTTGCTTGCAAATTTTATTAGTTCTGGTAAATTAAAGAAGTTCTTTTCCAAGACAATGTTGGTTGGAATTGAATCCATGATTTATTGGGATTGGGCTATCCATCTTCACCATTAAGACATTCCATGAGGATTTTTTTGTCTCTTCCTTAATTTTCCATATGTTGGACTTTTAAGCTTCGAGGCAGCGTTTGCGTGAGGGCGAGAGTTGTCTGTTATCATGGAACCGCATTTACTTAAACTCCACGTGTCCGGATCTTCTTTTTACCAACCAAGCATAACCAACCCTTTTTAGAGGCATAAATGTCGGTAAAAAATCGAACAGTGCTGTAGTTGGAAATTGATTCTCAACTGTCTTTGGATTGGCAGAGGTGCACCGTAGAAGGATGAGCCGGCGTCGCAAATTGGGGGAGGCATATACATTTAGTTTTGTCACTTTCATCTTCTAACTACCGCCGCATATACGCGACAAAAGCGACGTGATAGGTGGGGAATTAAAAAATTGGGTGGCGAAGCAGACAATAATTAAAGTGGAAATATGTATTTTTAACTATTCTCATTAAAAAAATATAAATATATCCACCAATTATAGTAATAGTTAGAGAATACCCAATATTATCTATTTACTCTTATTTTTTTAATTGGTAAATTGGTGCCGATGAGACCCTACGGGTGTCGATTGTTTGTCATCGACACTAGAATTATCCAATTTCAAAAATAATTTTTATTAATCAAATAATTGATAAACAATTTAAATTACGAGTGCCGATAGGCAAAAACAGTCAATAGACACTACCAAAGGTACTGCCATCGACACTCTTAATTTTTTTTGTTAATAAAACAATTGATAAACAGGTATAACAAAGAGTGCCGATTGGCTAAGGCAACCCATCGGCACTGCCAAAGGTACTGTCATCGGCACTCGGTATTTAATTTTTTTTTTTTTCATAAAAGTTAGTCAAAAGCTGCGAGTAAAGGCACTGCGATTCTGCGATAGGCACCGAATATAATTGTCAGTGCCGATAGAGCAAATAGCCTTTAGGCACCCATAGGCACTGCGAGTAAAGGCACTGCGATTCTGCGATAGGCACCCATCGGCATCTATAGGCACTTCATGTTAAAAAAATTGTTATTCCGAATTCATGCTTAAAAAAAATAAATAGTGCCTATAGGTGCCGATAACATGATCGGCACCCTTAGGCACTCATAGAATAATACGAAAAAGAGTCTCTCTATCGGCTGTAGAAGTTGTAGGCCGATAGACGGAACATGTTGGTTTTAAAAAAAAAATACATAGTGCCTATGGGTGCCGATAACATGATCGGCACCCTTAGGCATTCATAGAATAATTCGAAAAAGAGTCCCTCTATCGGCCGAAGAAGTTGTAGGCCGATAGAGGGAATATGTTGATTAAAAAAAAATTATATAGTGCCTATGGGTGCCGATAAAATGATCGGCACCCTTAGGCACTAAAATTTAAATAACGAAGTGCCTAAGGGTGTCATAGGCACCCATAGGCATTCCATTGACACTGAAAGATTTTTAACAAAAAAAAAAAAAAAAAAACAAAAAAGCTGACGAAAATTTGAGGGCAAATTGGTAACCTTGGGTATTTGGTGAATATAAGTTTAAGGGATGTGTAGTTTTGTGTTTTTTATATAAAAGTGGGTAAAAGAAGAAAGCTTCCATAATTAAATCTCAGGGGTTAGGTAATAATACTACTCCATCCGTCCCGCTATTTGTGACTCACTTTCCCGAAAAATGTGCCCGTTATTTGTGGCCAATTTTCTAATTTGGTAAAAAATTATTATCGTATCTTCTATTTTATCATCTTCTCTCTTATACTTTATTACATTCTCTCTCCTATTTTATCATCATTTCTCTCATACTCTCTCATTATTTTACTCATCTTATCTCTCATACTTTATCATCTACTCTCTCTCATACTTTATCATCTACTCTTTTAATTTCCGTGCCGAAAAAAACGTGACCACAAATAGCGGGACGGAGGGAGTACATTTTTAAATTAGAGTAATGCGTCGTATCTTAACTCTAAAAAGTCTTGACCCTTCAATCGTAATCAAACGAAGTTGTGTTGACTGTGTGACAGTGTGAGAGAGAGAGAGAGAGAGAGAAGAGAGAGAGAGAGAGAGAGTTGTGGGTTGCTTTAATGAATGCACAATGAGCGGAAGCCCAAATTAAATGATCGGGTCGTTTCGTTGCTTACCGAATTGAACTGGGTTATGGTCTTCGGAGCAGGAAATTAGCCATGGATAATCAAAGTATTTTTATTTATTAAAAATATTATTTTTTATGAGTAAGAAATAAGCATGTAAAGTTGACCGCACAATAGTTGATAAACATAACAATCAGTGTGCACAAATAAAGTGAGTTGTGAAATCTAGAGGCATATTTGCACTACTATTCAAATACCTTATATTGAAAACAACTATAGCCCTACGCTATAATAAAATACAATTCTAGTCATTTACTCCATCCGTCTCAAAATTCTTGTCCAATTTGCTTTTTGCACGGTTTTTAAGGAGAATTGTTAGTTGTGTGTAGATTGGTATAAAGTTGTTGGTCCCACAAAAAAGTTGTGTGTAATAATTTACTAAAAAAGGAAAGTGGACAAGAATTTTGGGACAACCCAAAATGAAATAGCGGACAAGAATTTTGGGACGAAGGGAGTACATAATATTATATTTAGGAATGATAATTTTGCGGGTCGGAGCCGGGTATCATTGGACCCGAACCCGTGGACCCGGCCCCGGTCCTATGCGGGGCGGGTCTACCAGCCCCGGACTCGTACGGACCCACAAATATTTTAAGTATTAATAAATTTAAAATTATGTTTGCACAAGGATTCGAACCCAGGTCATCCGAAAATTTACCAACACTCTTGACTACCAGACCAACAACTTATTTGTTAAATTTAGATAAACATAAAATATATATAATTTTAAAGTGTTATTTTATTAATTTTAATTTTAAACATAAATAAAAATGTATTAATTTTAATCAAATATAATGATTGTAATATGTATGACTGATATTTCATGTGAAAAATAAAAATAAAACACAAAATCTTCTTTCAAATATATTTTGTAACTCATATTCATCATATTTCTTTAATTTTTTCAAATATACTTTCATATAATATGATTCTTATTAAAGTATGAATTTCTTATATATATATGTTATGATTCTTATTAACTTATGAATGAAGTTTATGAATAATAAGAGTATAATTTTTCATTTGTTATAAAAAATTAAATTGTAAATTTGTAATTTTTCATTAGTCATAAAGAATTTTAAATTGTAAATTTATAATTTTTCATTACTTTATGAATACTTATTTTTAATATAGATAATGTTAATCTCATTTTCGAAATACATTTTCTTTATTAGAAATTAGAAATTTGAATATAATATATTGAAATCTAGAAAGTTAATATTTATTGTATTTTCGTTAGATGTATTTTCACTTGTTATAAAAAGTTTTCAATTGTAATTGTTCATTAATCATAATTATATTTATACTTATAATCCATTTCAATTAAATAATAAAAAATTAGAAATAAAAAATAGTTTAAAATTTAAATTTTGGAAATAAAAAAATTAATTTCATTTTCGAATACATGCCCGTAATTACAATTTGAATATAGTATATTGAAATCTAGAAAATTAATATATACTCCCTCCGTCCCATTATTTATGTCCCATTGGGACTGGGTACGATAATTAAGATAGTGGAGGTAAATGTGTAAAGTTGTGGTGTAAAAGTATAAAGAGATGGGGTCCACTTGCTTAGATTGATTGTGGTTCACTCATTTATTTTCTTATTTGGTATGAGACATAAATAATGGGCAACCTAAAAAGGCAAGTGGGACATTAATAATGGGACGGAGGGAGTATATTTTATAAGCTAATTTTTTGTGAGAATATTAGTATGTCATATTCTTATATATAATTGTACATGTAGAATATTAATAAGTTTGAATATTAGCTCAAACAGTATAAATGCATGTAAATAATTATTGATGGGAGTTCGAATCTCACATATAATATTTTTACACTACTAAATTCTAATTTGTGGCGGGGCGGGTCTGGGATGGGTCCTACACGACCCAATGGGTCTAAACGGGGCTGGGCGGGGTGGCGGCAGGAACTGGACCCGGACTTGACCCGGTATGGGACGGATCCAGAACCGCCCCACACTCATACGGGACGGGTATTACCCGCCCAATTGCGTGCGGTCCAAGTCGGATCCAACGGGTCAGGTCCTTTTATCATCCCTAATTATATTCATCCTACCCATAATACTAATCAAAACTAATTCATTATCCCCTCTGGGCCCCATCATGTCTCCCTCAGTCATTATTATTGTTTCTCTCTCTACGATTGAAGACGTTTGACAATTCTTCTATTTTTAATTGTTATTAAATATGTGATCATTTATTGCCATTGCTCCACTCACTTTTATTTTATTTTATTTTTATTTATTTATTTTTATTTTTATTTTTGTTGACGAGGAACCGCAGTCGCTACCTTTGATGCGCACAGGGTAAACCTCGCTCCTGTGCAATAGCCTGCAAACCACGCAGAAGAGTTAAATCACCCTTAATATGACAGGGTGACAGACTCAAACATAGAGTGTGCAGTGGGAATTGAACCCATGACCTATCGGTCCCGAACCACCCACCTTCACCGCTATGCCATCCCAAGAGGACCTCACTTTTATTTTTTAGTTGCAAATAGTGACCAATCATTACAAAAAATGTACTAATGGTTATATTTGTATTTAACTGTGGATAACTAAAATTGTATTCTTTATAAGATATTTGGCCACAAGTGTATATTAACACTTTAAATAAATAACTGTTGACTTTTGGAATCCAATCTCTATAGGGTCTCTCAAAATTGAAAGATCTCTACTCATGACATATCAATAGATTAGAAAATAACTTTATCTTGTTTATACAAATATAAGGAACTCAAAACAGAATGCGCTTAGCAGAAATGACGGAATCAAGGCATGTTACCTATCAATTGATAACCTAATACACGTGGTTAGACTAAAGTGCTCAGTATGTGTATGGTTTACATGCTAATATATATGAGTTGGGTTCATACATACTTAATTAAGTAGCAGCGATAAATTTTTCTCGATCGAAAAAAACCACCACCAATAATATGAAGTGAAGTATATAACCTATAGAAAAACTTTCGTCCAAGACTCTAAAAATCATGTAGTTTGATTTTTAATTGGTTACAAAATGATTCATGAAATCTTCTGGATTCCTTCTAGAGAAGGCTAAATCCTAGAAATCTCATGATGAGACAATCCACAAGCCATTGCAATTGAAACCTAGAATCTTGTCAGTGCAAGGTTGTGTGTTCTTTGATGCTTGGAATTGGATCACTGACACGACAATCTCTGCAAGGCGAAAACAGCTTCTGCCCCAAGCTTTTCCCTCCACCACTCTGCTTCTCATACGCTCTCCTCTTCCCGCTCCCACCTTTCTTACTCGTCTGTGCTTTCCTTGGCTTCTGCAAGAAATCCTCCAAAGGTATTTGATGGGGATTCGATTTCGAAATCAACTCAGCTGCAATGGAACGGCTGAACTCAAAGGACTCCATGTCTTGTTGTTTCTTGGCCTTCCTAGTTTCTCTTTGGGTCTGTTTAGAGACGAGACGGAGATCTGCTGCAACATCTGGGTACATTTTCTTGGAGTTGTGGGACTGATGATAAGTTTGCTTAAATTGTGGAATTTTATATGAGCAGCGGAATTTATTCTGATGGGGCTTTATCGTAAAGTGATGAGATGTAGTTTGTAGGTACATCGTCTGGAATGTTAGTTTTAATTAGTGAGATAATAGTGAAGTGGTTGATGCATACGAGGTTGGGCATGGGATTGTCCGGAACAAGCTTGAAACGGACTTCAGTTATTGGTGTGACTGCTTAGATTTCTCTAATGTTTCATTTTCAAACTGATTTTTGTAAAGGTGTCATCCAGTTTATGTCCGAAGCCGGCCGAGTGAAATTACATTCGGCGCCTTAATTATGCTGCCGTAATGAGTCCCAACTCCCAACATTAACATCTTCTAATTATTATATTGTGTTTATTTTTTTCACTATTTTTTGCGATAATAAGTATTTGCCTCTTAAAGAAAGGATCTTGCGTAATTTATCGGTATGGGAGGAGAATAAACAAGGTGGAGAGAAACTATAGGAGATATTTCAGCACAACCTTTTTACATTTATCAGTATAAATATTGACAAATAAAATGATCTTCATAGCAAGTCTAGAAGGAAATTAAGTTGAAAAGTTTAATAAGAGAAAATGGTGCTTCTTGATCAACTTTGGGATGATATCGTGGCTGGCCCGCAGCCCGACCGCGGCCTCAAACACCTCAAAAAGGTGTACACCAAACCCATGAATGACGATGGTAAGAAAAATAAGACATTATCAAGACATGCATGACGTTATTACAAGTTTTAGTATATAAGATGGATTAACTGCGATTGTGGTTGGATATATATCTATATAGGAGAGGGCAGCAGCGGCGGTATGTCGAGATCTCTGTCTATGCCACCGAGCCCTTCGACGCCCGGAACGCCAACTAATATGTCTCCGACGGCGGGGAAAAAGGACAATGTCTGGCGGAGCGTTTTCAACCCGGGAAGCAATCTCGCCACCAAGACTGTCGGATCGGATTATTTTGACAAGCCGCAGCCTAACTCCCCTACTGTCTATGATTGGTACTTAAGATTAATTACATATATCATTCATGTGTTAATATTGATTTCTTGAAATAAATATATAGTGGTGGTTGATCAACGATGATGGTTTCATCTTCAGGCTTTACAGTGGGGATACTAGGAGCAAGCATCGTTGAAAGTGCCTTGATTGCCCACTTCTAATTTCAGTGGGTTTTAGTGAATAAAAGTCTTCCTCTGGTGGAATATGTTGGTTTCGTTGATGGAATAAATATGTGTAGATTTTGACATTTAGTTGATTACCTTCATCTTTAGGATATATTAAAATAATCACATTGTTATAGATTTTTGACGAGGATACCTCACAACCACTATATTAGGTTGTGACCTTGTAACAATAACAACCTTTGATTACAAATTCTAGCTTATGTACTTTGGTCGGTATAGTTCATATGTCGTATAGTTTATTAGAGAATTTGGTCCCCTCACAAAAATAAAATAAAATTAAAAATATAACAGAAATTATTAAATTATATCGTGTTTTTTTATTGGTCAAAATATGCTTAAATAAACTAAGCATTTGATTGCTTCTAAAAATATTATTTGCAACGAAAAAATGCAATAAATATTTTATTTAAGGACTTATGAGCGAGACTCGTGACATTATTCATTTGCTGAAGCCCCCTCCTATCCTTGCCTTCTTGTAAGAAAATGGACAAATTTTCATAAACATCACATGTCATTCAACTGAAAGTGTTGCACATAAAAGTGTACAATTTGAGATATTGAAACTTTTAAACTAAAAGAATCTTAGAACAAAACTAGAGTTAATCTAGAAAAATTACAAAACGCTTAGATTTGCAATCTGCTATTTCCCGAATACCTGACAATGAAGATGTAAATGAGAAAAGCTAAAGTTGGACCTTGATTAAAATGGATCGGCATAACATCTTCAAAACTACAGAGGCCTATACCAGTATACAAAGCTATTTAATCTCAAATCATCAGAGGTAAAACTTTCACCAAATCCAGCAGTGTCAAATTGATTGGATAACATAGTTGAATTATATAGGACTCCTATGTAATATGTACAGGAGACCCAATTTTAAGATATACCAAACCAGACTTCTTTCCTGCGTCATAACTCTGCATCTTCTTTCTTCAGAATTAAGTTAGCTCCATCCTCCTTAATTTCCTTGGCCTCCTTCTGCCGATAGGCTAAAACCTGAAAAAGGGACATCCCAGGATGACTAGTTAATCCTAGTTCGATACAGCTCAAGGCTACACCATTTACGGCTGCTTATTGGATGAAAAAGGAGACAGGTAACTGGATGCTAAAAACGATTTTAGAAGCATGTAGAACCTCAAGAATATGGTTCCTTTCTCAAGCTATTTGACTTTTTCAATCATCAAGGTGGTATCAACTACCATGTCTTTGTAAAGGGATTAGAAATTATGAACATGGAACAAGTTATGGATAAAAGAGTAAGCCTTTATCCTCCTCCAATGACTTAAACTTTGAAATCCTTTCCCAGATCCACAAGAATTAATGCAAGACTCGCCCAAGATCAAGATAATCAGATGTAACTTTTCAAGCCTGAAAAAGGAACAAATCTTACCAGATTCTCTTGAGCGAAACGCTCATGAATCTCCCCCAATGTTTGATGCTCGTTCAAAAGCTGCAACTCATTGTGGGAAGTCTTTAAGACAGCAGACTCATTTTTTATACTTGAACAGTTGTTTACAGGACGTAAGTCAATAATTATTAGTATCTCAACTTCACTAGCTTCCATGGATGTCTGCATAGCAACATACTGCAACAGACATTCGTTGAGAAATTATTCAGGACCTCAATTGTGTTCTGCAGCCAAATAAAGATAAAGCATCAAAATGGAGGTGAAATTACCTGGCATAAGTGTCTGACTAGTGTCCGAGCACTGCAAGAGAGGTAAGGCCGCTTCAGGCTGGGTATCTTTTGCTCGAGCAGAGAAACAAGTGTTAGGCTAACTTTCAACTGAAACAAGAAGATAAAACCTCTTAAGTTCCCTTGACAGATGAAAATGGCAGAAAGTTCAATTATATCACATTCAATCCACAACGAGCAATCAGGTTATTTGAATGTATGGAAGTTTCAATATTCGCCAGTGCCGAATCAACCCTATCCACTCCGCCCTATCCCATTCCCAGTCCAGCCCATCTCAATACAATGTAACCATTTAAATATTATAAAATAATTAAACAAAATCAGGCTCGGGATTTCAACATCAAAAGCACAGTCTATAACTAGCACCTCTTCATTTTCCTTTGACGATTGCAGATGATCTATTAGCTTTGACAGCCGGTTATTCTTGGAAATTTTGTTGCTGGCCCAACTATGACCACCATGTCGGGTATTACTGCGCATGCCACCTCTTCCCCAAGCAAGAATTTCTGTATTTCCAATAAGTCCAACTGAAGCACCTATTAATTCTCTGTCAGAATCATCATCAGAACCTCCATCAGCGTTTGCTCCTGATGCCTGTGAAGCCCGAGCTCCCCGACGCCTTTTGTATCTCTTAGATTTTATGTCAGGAGAGCGTTCATCAGCTGAGGATGAGTCTTTGCTACCATCATTTCCATTAGCCCCGTCCTCTTCATCAGATTCTCGGTGTTCAGCAAGTCGAGGGTTTCTACGACCCCTCAAATTTTGATAATTGCACTGGTGCCTGACGAATACTGCTGCCGTAACTCTGGCTGATATTCGCTTCTTTCCTAATGCTTCAGCTTGCCGATGAAATGTTTGGGAAATCGAAGCTTGTATCTGTCACAAAACAGTTAAGCAAAATGAATTTGATTATGGCAATTGTGAACCACAAATGCTGGGACTGGGAGGCAACATTCTTTTTCGTTGTCCTTAGAGAATAAAGTACAGAGTTAGTCCTCTTGTTGGGGGCCAAAGAAATCCGGACTTATTTAAGGATAATGAGGCATATATAGTTAAGCTGTACTGAGAGGGAAAAATAAATTATGTCGTGCTGCATTGCAAAATCCATAAGCAGCAAAAGCCTCTGTTAAAAATTGAGAAACACTACCTGCTTATTGCGGGCTTTCTCCTCCTCATGAAAGGCCAATTCCTGGGAGAACAAATATGATGGTTCTTGATAAAGAAAACTGCATGTAACAATACTGTGCAGAATCAGAGGGAAATCATTTATCAACTAGTACCTCCTCCTCATACTTATCAATGTCAGGATATAGAGCAGCAATGAGAGCATCATAATTTGGATCATCTCTCAAGGATCTGCGGCTGGCACAATGCGTGCGGCAAGCTGGACATTCATTATTGCTGTATCCACTGCTAGTTAGGAAGCAAGAAAAACCTAGTCCTTAGAAAATATAAAGAACATAGAAGCAAGTACCCTAGGCGCATTGATTTGTCGATGCATTCTCTGCAGAAACGATGTAAGCATTCCATGACTGTCCTAGTCTTCCTAATTATGCCTGTTCAGGGAATATATTTAACAGCTAGGAATCCCAAATCTTATAGATAGACAAGTAATGAGGAGTTGTCACTAAATATATGTTCAGTGTCAAATTCTAGCCACATTATTAGCAAAAGAGCATTTTTCATAGTAAGCAAATATCATAATGACATGTGAAATTCATTGTGGTTCCTGATAGGCTGATACAATTTTTTGTTGCATAAAGATTGATACACAAACTAATATTCCAGAAAAATGTACCTAAACATATTGGGCACTGCACTTCCTTGCGTATTTCCGCCAACTTGACTACAATAAATCTGGAATGAAACAGTAATTCATATAAATTGCCAAATGGAAACATGACCTACTGGGTTAGTGCTAGCAACATATTATTTTTGTTTGATGTCTTTTCAGCCTCATCACCAACATATCATGAGAAAGGAGAACAAAACAATAGAAGTAGCAAGTAGATTGTAAAACTATAGTCCATCAGAAAATGAAATAAAGCAGCTAAGGGGGTGCATAGAAGAGTTCGTTTCTCCATAATGAACAGAAAACAAAAATAACAAAACTATAGAAGTAGCAATTAGATAATAAAACTATCAACCCTACCCATCAGAAAGTTGAATACAGCAGCTCAGAAGGTGAATAGATGAGTTCATTTCTTCAAAATCAACTTAAATCAAAGCTTCTATTTTTGGCATCTCAATATTACATAATCTCTGCCACTTTGTGGCAATTTATCCATGGAACTTGGAAGCCGTGATCCTTCTTTAGTTAATGTCTCCATATTGGGCTACAATATTTCCACTGCTTTCCAGACTATGAAATTGAATGACTTTCTAATTTTGGATTTCTGCTGCAATAGACAGCAATCTGGCGTTTTTAGTCTTAACAGCATGTCACCAGAGACCTAAATCTTTTGTAAGCACGAACTACCAAGTTTCCAATCCTTACATGATCCCATTTACTTTCAAGTTTCAACTACATCTGGATTTCAAACAAAATGTACTCATTAAGACGCCCTAACAACCTGACCCCACCATTGATTACTTTGTCCACACCAAGGAAATACAAGATTTACTAGTTGATTATATGCCTAATGCCTTAGAATTAAACAGCAACTGACAAACTTCTGACAACAGCGTCAAAGCCACCATGCCAGATTATGGTGCAGCAATATCATCTAATATTTACTGTTCATGAAGGCATACATTATTGCTTCAAGACAAGTAATTCCAAAAGTAATGAGAGCATGTATTTTAGTCCACATGAGCAGGAATTTTCTACTTCTCAACATAATGCAAGAGTGATCTAATAATGATGTAACACATCGGCAAAAACGACTAAATCAAAATACATAAACTTGATTGCTGTGCAACTTCTGAGTGGATCGACCACCATTTAGCACATGGTAATCGGAAGAAAACACAGCGAATCAAAATACTTCCGGTCTAATAGTGACCCATAATTTCACGCGTCGTCAAAGACAACCAGCGTATTTCATCAGAGGAGATCAAAATGGTCAATTGCTTCAAACTTCCTCGGTGAACCTTCAGTACACAAGTTATATTGAATAACAAAGCATGCAGATCTCAAGATATACAAGCTGATTAACAAATCAAACCACACCGATATGAGCAGCACTACCAACCGATCAGAGATTATGCACAAAACATACATCCTTAATACGTGTGCCTGGATGTTCGTGCGTGTCTGCTTACAAGTATGTAAGTTCGCATATGTAAAACCACAGCATAAAGAAAGAGTGCAAGAGATATAGAATTACTCGTCCTTTTCTACATCACTGGAGTACGAGCTCTCATCCGAATCTGAGGATCAAGTAAAAAATATAAACAGAAGAATACATGTAGAGATGCCGAGCTAAAACAGAATTAACTGGAGACGAAATAGTACTCGAGAGATACATATCCATGAATACGTATCAAGCACGTACCGCTGGCGTTGGCGGTGTGCTCGCGATTGTGATTATCGCTTTCCTGAAGCGAATCATCGGGTTTTTCTTCCTTAAGCGGGGGCGCAGGAGAAGGAGGCGGAGTGGTGGTTTCGGCTGGACGCTTTTGGGTCGGCATTGAGTTGACTAGGAGGAGGAGGAGCTTAGTTGGCGGTGGGACCGGCCGCAGCGGCGGAGAGACGGAGTCGGCGAAGAAAGGAGAGAATTCAGCGTGGCTTCGTTCTTGTTGATTGTAGAAAGTG
Organism: Lavandula angustifolia; assembly: GCA_028984105.1. Classification (NCBI taxonomy): domain Eukaryota; kingdom Viridiplantae; phylum Streptophyta; class Magnoliopsida; order Lamiales; family Lamiaceae; genus Lavandula; species Lavandula angustifolia. The sequence goes on along the minus strand of CM054810.1, from coordinate 20,970,175 downwards.
TGCATATAAATAATAATAAAAATATATAATATAAATATATATGCATCGTCTGTGTGATTTGGGCAAGATTGTCTCCGGTTTCTCCTATCCAGTTCTCCACAATTTTAGTTTGGTAACAGGGACTTGAAACTGAGATTAGCGACTTATGCCCACTGCAGGGCGTAAATTTGTAGGAAAATTGTTATCTCATCGACTCATCGGTGCGGAGATTTTGAGACAAAAAAAAATCGGATAATTGTATCAAGCATTGCTAATACATAAAGTAGATGTATGAAAATCGAAAATATTTAGATTATTTTAAATATAAACAATTACTATTTTTCATTTTTGTGAAGAGAAAAAATCATATCCTTAGATCTATTACTTTTATAAGAATGAGAAACACAAACTGAATTATATGCTCGTGAGATTTGATTTTCATAATTTTTTGCTATGTTCTTGAATTGATTCAACATTTTTGCAAATTAATCTATTCAATATACTCTTCTACCTTCATCTAATTCTTAACTACTTGTCAGCCTAAAACATAGTGTAAAAGCGATATCGGTTAATCTCAATCTAATCAATGATTTAAAATCTTATAATATGTAATCCTTTTAGAATTAAGAGAAGGATGTTGTGATTACATAAACAAATGGTAATAATGCATTTGATTAATGAACTACTCCATCCGTCCCGCTATTACCGTCCTACTTGCCTAATCGGACCGTCCCGCTATTACTGTCCTCTTTCCTAAAATAGTAAAAATTACTTTTAAACATAAAATGAAGTGGGTCCCCTTACTCACTACTCAACCCCACATTCTTATACTCTCTCTCTTCAAAAATCTACCTCCCACTCGATTATGTTCCGCCCCGAACTCAGAAAATTATGATTTTTATCTTTTTGAAAACTTTAGATTATTTCTTCAAATACAATATAAAAAAAATATAAAAAATAAAAATCGATTGTCTTTTACTAGCCTTGCAAAAATTTGGATAATTCTTATTTCTTTCCACCAACCACTCATCGAAAACTGTATCAATTTCTTTATACAATTAAAACTCATAAAATACACACTAAACTAAAATTTCTTAATCTCCGTGCCGAAGTCAACTGGGACAGAATTAGCGGGACGGAGGGAGTATTAAATTTTATAGACTACTTTGTTTGAGTTTAGATGGCACGGTTACAGATCAATAAACATGATGGTGATTGAAAAACCTTAGACATAATACGTATTTTGTATGTAGTTAAATGTAGAATGAAAATAATAATTCAAAATAAGTAAAATAATAATGAAATATAAATAACAAATGTGAAAATAATAAAATATGCATTCATACGATCAATTTAAAAGCTAAAATGTAGAAAAAAAAAATATAATCCTGGTAGTGACATATTCAATTATTAAACACGGAGATGGGGATGTTATATCATGTTGAACTATCCGATACAATATTAAAATTTTTTTAAATGTTCATGTTTCTCTAGTTTATGATTAAAGTCACACATATTTATCTTCCAATGTGCGGATTTAAAAGGGGTCGGTGGGTGCTATCGCTCCTGAACTTTCGTGTATTACTATAAGTTCCCCTCTATTTTTAGTAATATATACTTTTATCCCACTTAAATTCTCGAATTCGGTCCTTCGAGATTTTTCAATTTGTCACCCTAACTCAAATAAAAAATTAAGAATTAGTGTGAGTATGATCACTAACTGAAAAATATTTAAAAATTTATATTAAGTGTCACTATTTCTAATGGAGGTCTATAACTTTTTGGGCATTTATTTTGATAAACTTACATATGTAATTTAATATATACTATAATTTTATGTAATTGATATAATATATATATTTTTTTCTATACTTGATTGATCATGAAAATTAACAAACATTTGAAGTATTAAGAACTTTTATCTTTCAAATACTTGATTCACTATTTCCTAAACTAGAGATTGCTACTCTCTCCGTCCCATTAATAATGTCTAATTTCCCTTTTTGAGTTATCCCATTAGAAGTGTCTAATTTTTAAAAAAGGAAAAAAAAATATGTGGATTAGATTTAAGCACTCAAAAAGTCAAACAATACAAATAACAAAACATTATTTTCTTAATAACCGTGTCGAAAGGAAATGAGACACTACTAATGAGATGGATGTAGTATTATTCTGAATTTCCTCAAACAAACTTTAGGACACTATCAAAATAAGGTTTATACTATATTTTACGAGTAGATTGCAAATAATATATTGACTGTTTATAAAAAAAAATATAATATTTCTAAATGAGCCATAGTAAAAAAAAACACTCCATTTTTTTTTCTCCACCTCCAACTCCCAAACAAAAACCACTCAAGCCCTATAAAATTCACTCCTAACTAAAAATTATGGATCCACCCAGCTAACCTCTACCAATCTTAGTTGCATTGCATTTAGCATTTAAAAGGTCAAAATCCATTAGACTAAAATAAAAACTATAAACGGGGTAGAGTAATCACATAATATGTCATACTTTTATTTTAACGGTGTTTTTTTGGATCATTATTATAAAGTAAATGATGTTATTTCATAGGGCATATACCTTCACTATGATTTATATATAGAAACACAAAAGGGACAGAAGATTGCAAGAAACAGAGAACGGAGGCGGGAACCGGAGTTCTCCTCAATTCAAATCAATCCCGCTCGTGTAAAAGCCGTGTGTCATGATACTTGCCCGCGAAACTAAATCACTAGATAAGAGGGCGGCGTATCGGTATTATGCAATTTCACCGCTAGACGTAGACGCTTGTTTCTGAGCTTGTCGGCATGGGTCTTCCTGAAGTTGTGAGTTTGCTCTCAATTTCGCGACACAAGTGGTCCGATTTCAAGTCCCGTGAGTTGCTACACTCACATCACATGTATCTGTATGTTATGTAATCATCTATTATGTTCTAATTTTCCTTATAATTAATGTAGTTGTTTTATGGGATTATTGCCTTTAATATTGGTATCCAGTTTAGTCGGATTTCTTCATCATTCTCCAAATCAAAGTTTATCGTAAAATAGTTTATTACAGATGAGCACTGGAGATGACTAGTGAGACTTAGACCATCAAAGTACAACCACAACACCACCACAACACACACAGCACCAACAAGCCGTACAAACTATTACAAGACAGATCTCACAATCTCTTACACTGAATTACTCAAGATCTCACAAAGAGAAGAGAAATGATTCAAAGAGAGAATAAAGAGAAAACACTCAGCTGTGCAGTACATCTCGACACACAAACCCTGCGCCTTATATAGTTAGGGTTTATGTAACGGGCTGAACGGATCACGCGGTAACGGACGTGGACAATTCGGGCCAATGTAAATGCAGCGGGCCAACTTCAGGTTGGGCCGTTTAGTTACTGGGCTTGGGCACGAGGTGTGTGCAGACTGGGCCTATCAGAATAACATACTCCACCTTAGGCCTAGTAGTGGTGTGCCTTCAATCTTGAAGGAAGATTTGTACTTGGACATTTAAGTTGTCATATCGCCCACTCTCCAGAGATCAATACCTTTTCCTGCATACAACAAATACAAACATCAGTAGAAGAAGATACACTGATTCACATAAATAAAGAATCTATCTCAGATCAAGATTTAGTATCTTAAGACATGTATGGAGCTTCTCTGCACTTAAACATTTTGTACCCATATCTGTAGGATTTAGATCTGTGTGAATTTTATCAACCATAATAATACCTTTATCAACTATATCCCTTATGAAATGATACCCAATATGCGTGGTTCGATCATGAAACACAAGATTTTTGCACAATTAAAAAGCAGATTGACTATCTATTAACAAGGTCACTTCTTTATGCAAAAAATTAAGTTTTGATAAGAGACCCTTAAGCCAAACAACTTCCTCTAAAGCTTCAGCAACAACAACATATTCTGCCTCCGTGATAGATAAGGCTACAATAAGTTGTAACTGTGATTTCCAACTTATACAAGACCCACATAAAGTAAACACATATAAGGTAGTAGACTTCCTATTGTCTCTATCATTAGCATAATTGTAATCCACATATCCAATAAGTTTAGTACAATCAAAACATTTTGAAAATCTCAATCCTACATGCTTAGTAGATTCAGATACCTAAACAACCACTTTAAAACATTCCAGTGAGGCAAACTAGGATTATACATGTATCTGCTTAAACAACTAACAACATAAGCTATATCAGGCCTTGTACTAACCATAAGATACATCACAGACCCTATAGCATTAGCATAAGGAACCTTTTGCATATCAAAAATTTCAGGATCAGTCTTAGGGGACTGATCCTTACTTAACACAACATGAGAAGCAAGAGGTACATTAACAAGTTTTGCAGCAAACATAACAAATTTACTCAAAATCTTACCCACATAAGAAATCTGATTAAGGACAAGAGTACCATGTTTTCTGTCTCTATCAATATTCATGCCAAGTATCTTTTTGGCATCCCCCAAATCCTTCATTTCAAAATTGTCACTTAGGCACTTTTGAACATATTTAATGGATTTCACAAAAGGACCGACAATCAGCATATCATCCACATTTATTAACAAATAAACAGGAATAGATGCAGCATTAGTATAATAGAGACAGTGATCGAAGGAGCTTCTAGTAAAGTTCAAAGAAAGCATACATGGATCAAACCTTTTGTTCCATTGCCTAGGGGATTGTTTCAAACCATACAATGTCTTGTTCAACAAACACACATGATCAGGTTTAGAAGAATGAATAAAACCTTCAGGCCGTCTCATATAAATATTTTTATCTAAATCACCATGAAGAAAGGCAGTGGTAACATCCATTTGTTTCAATTCCCAGTTAAAATGAGCAACCAATGAAAGCATAATGCGCACAGTAGTTGATTTAACAACACGAGTAAAGATTTCAGAATAACCTACCCCTCTTTTTGAGTAAAATCCTTAGCAACCAACCTAGCCTTATACTTAATGGACTTAGGTTCATTCTTGAGCTTGAAGAGCCACTTACAATCCACAACAGAATTAGCAGGCTTAGGAACAAGGATCCAAGTATTATTCACATGCAAAGATTTCATCTCAGATTGCATAGCAGTTAACCATTTATCAGAAGAGGCAGATTGAATAGCAGAAGACTAATTAGTCGGTTCATTATCTAAAGACTCACAGACATTGAGAGCATGCATAACATAATCATCATACTTAGAAGATGAATGAATATCTCTTCTAGGCCTATCCCTAGATAACATATAATCAAACAGAACAAGATCAGCCACAGTTTCAGTCTCAAAATTATCATGCATTTCAAAGTCAGACAGGAAGCAGAATTACAACTTGACTCAACATTATCAACACTAGGATCAGATTCACAGTCAGAAGTAACATGTCCAGACAGAAGGGGTTGAGGCTCCACCTCAGAAGGAGTATCATCACAAGAAGAAGAAGAAGAAGAAGAAGCAGTAGCAAGCAAACAAGGAAATTCAGATGCACTGAAAACCACATCTCTCCGAACTATCACCTTAAAACCAGGTTGACTTCTATCCTATAGTCTATTGTTGGTTCGGAGACAAATATCAAGTGTAGAGGGGGGGGGTGAATACACCTGAGTACAGTTTCTTTTTCTCGATGAAGGTCAGCTGAAGCTGTTAGTTGCAACTGATGAACAATGCCAAATACAACCTTCGATCGCGGGTCAGAGTGGGTCAGCTACTGAGCTCTCCTACTGACTTTTGTCAGTACTTCGAAACTCAGTCGAAGACTTTAGCGTGCGGATAAGTGTGGGGCCCGGAGTTTGTCTCTTTATGAAAACGTGTTTTCGCAAATTAAGTTCTTTTGGCTGTGCGACTTTTGAAATAAGTTTTATGCAAACTTATGATTTTCAAAGGTTTGTATGCAATAAAAAAGTAAAGAACACAAGCAATATAACGTGGTTCGGATACGCAAGATCCTACGTCCACGGTCCTGAACAAGGCAGGATAACTTGTTGATTAATCTGAGCAAGTCTCAGCAAGGAAACTGTGCACATGACAGATCCTTCTAAGTTATAGTCCTTAGCGACTTTACAATTCAAACCTAAGTTCGAAAGGGAGCGAAACAATCTCCAACTAAGAAGGAGTTCTTTCAATAAGAACAATTCACTAAGTGTGAACTCCTTCGAATCTAATCTATAAATATGGCAATGAGCTTAGGTAGAGAAGAAAGGGATCTAAAGACTCTAGAGAGAAGAACCACAAAATATTCTAATAAATGCAGATGCTTCGCTGGATGTTCTGATGAGTTTGCTAGAGTGTTTGAGAGCTTGAGCGATTTTCCCTTTTGAATTTCGTTGTTCCGTGTTTGGTGTTTTTTTCTTGTGTGTTTCGCTGTGTGGAGCTTCAAATTCTTCTCTATTTATAGCTGTGAGCTATGGCATATGTCCGTTGGAGACGACGATGCCACGTGTCACAAGCTTCCAAAGAAAACGGCCATAAATTCAAACTTGTTGCAGCAGGGCAGTTAATTACTGTACATGAGAGCAGCTTTACTACAGGGAGCAAGTAAGGCGTTGTCGGCTTCTCATTGGTTGAGGTTTGTGGTTGGTGAGAATGTCAGAGTTGACCGTTCAAACAACCTCGTATGATCTTCTGCTGAACTTTCGAAAAGACTTAAGTAGCTGGGTCGCTTTTACGTCGGATACTGATGAAGCGCAAAGTCTCTGTCTTCTTCGACCGAGTCGGCCGACAAGGAATGTAGCTTCGAGTAGGTCGGTGGCGGCTCGCGAAGGTACTGGGCTTGCATGAGTTCTTCTACTGATGACTTATCAGCTGCTGGGTTGGCCTCTACTGAGGTCTACTCAGCTGATGCGCTGTCTTCTACTGAGGTCTAGTCAGCTGCTGACTGAAGAATGCAAGCAATTACACTGATGACGTGGGGTTCCGAAAAGTTTCTTCGACAGAAGATCAGTTCGACAATTACCCCGTACAGGACTTAGACAAAAATATTAAAAACGATTACATCAAGTCTAACCTATACATCAGCTAATCCTAACGACACACTATACTACTGATATCAGCTCGGTTTTGGGATCTTCAATTCCATAGTACTACTATGATTTCCCCCAATTTTCTTTTAACCACGAACAGCTGAGTATCATCTACTGACTCATATCCAACAATTTCCCCCTAATTGATGGTGCCAAAACCTCTACTTCTAAATTCTAAACGAAAAACATTTTATAAGGTATGCTGACCTACTTACAACAATTTCCCCCTTAATTTATCTAAGGAAAAAAACTGATATGATAACTTCAAAACATCAGCAGGTGAGAGATAGGCAAAATCAAAGAAACTGATAGTGTGAGTGTGTGTCATATCACTTAGTGATCAGTTATGAAAACACAAAGCAAAATGCTGTAAGACAATGAGTAATTGTCTGTCAAGCAATAGGAACGATAATATATATGATCAGGAAATTACAAGTTCCTATTACTATTACAAAAGAGTAGAGAGAAATACTACTGACGCCTGAAGCCTTGAGTACGCTTCTTGAAATCAGTAGATCTGTCGACAGGAGGTTCCAGACCATAGTATAAATAGATTCTCTTCCTCAGCGTCTGGATATCCTCAAAGTCTTCAGCAAGGTCGACACTCGTGTCGAAATGAGATCTTGCAGCCTCTAATCTCATCCTCTATTTCCTTCGTGCATAGAACTCCGCGCTGTTCTAGGAGGTGGAATGCGCCCTGAAAGTTGGAGCTCTAAAAGGAATGTTTTCTCTCTTCATGATCTCGGGAAGTTGTTCCCTAAGCTCGAATTGTAATTAAACATGAACTCGTCAAAAGCTTATTCGATAGGATCGCTCACGAGGATAGAATTCCCATACATAGTAGCCTTTGATGAATTCCTTTTTGAGTTCTTCCCATTGATCATTGACTAGAGCCGGTACCCATTTATCGATATGAAGAAGCTGGGTCCTTCTTGACATAAGGAGCTCTTACGTACCTTGATCCTCGTGGGATTTGCCTTTCGGGATCAGTGCGGCTTTTGAGATAAGGCTAATCATCTTAGCCATATCGGCCATTCTCTTCTTCTCTCGGAGAGCCGCCGCCCTACGGTCTCATTTTCTAAGGTTTAGGCCTTGCGGCGTGGCTTCCCAAGTGGCTCTATCTTACGCTTCTGCTCGGGTGTAAGATGAGTCTTATAATGACTCTGAGCAGTAGCTTGACTGCAAAGAGGAAGAGTTTTTGCAAACTCCTCCTGAGCCTTCTTTTTCTCCTCTTCCACTGACTCTCCCTTCTTCTTACCTCTGCCCTTAACAACTTTGCCCTTAGGCTTCTTAGCAAGTTGGGCTTCTTCCAGCTGACGCTCATGGTCCAGCTTATCCTAAAGTTGTTGGGCTACCCGGAGGTCGAAGGCCTCTTGTTCCGCTTTTGATTTGAATTTACGGACGGGGGAGGAAGGATGAGAAATATCAGTAGCAGTGTCCTTCCCCGGCCTCTGCGGAGGAGCCTGTTGCTCTTCTTCTGACTCTTGCTCAATAAAATGAGCAACTTCTTCTATGTGAGCTGCGGAAGATGAGATGGGGGTAGGTTGTAGGGGATATTCAAGTAGTAGAACCCCTGAATCTGCTTGGGCTGCGGAGGGTCCTTTCTCCTGAACACCTTCCCCCCCGAGCAAGAGAGGGTTCTTCCCCCCCGAGGAACCGTGGAGGGTCCTTCCTCCTGAACCCTTCCTTCCAAGATCTGGACTTCAGCCGTATCCGTTTCAGGTTCATCTTTCATAATACATTCCCCCTTTTTGGCATCATCTGCCTTAGAGAGTTGGGTGCGGATGGCTTTAATGTCTCTTTCCACATTGTGGACTGAATCCTTAATATGAGAAGCTGTGGATTCGAAGTCCTTGACAAGATCGCAGTATAATTCCCAGTCTTTTTCCTGATCAGCTCTAGATGTTTTAAGCTGTGCACCTGACTCCTGACGGAGTTTCAGTAGAGCCTGATCATGCGATTCTGTCATTTCTTTCTGAATAAGTTTCAGAGCCTCTGCCTGTTGGGTAATAGCTTCCTGAAGGCTAGAGGTGACAATCTTATTCTTCTCATCAATTTCGAGCTTAATAGTTTCAAGAGCTTGAGTCAGCTGCTCTGAAAAGATCGTCTGCTGATTCTGGAGCAACTGCTGACTCTGAGCTTCTAAATTGATTTTCTGATTGACTAAGGCAGCCTCAATTATCTCCTGAAAATTTGGTTGAGGAGGAGCTTCTGGAGTTTTTGAGATGCCAGCGGCTAGTCTGTCTAAGCTCACAGTCTGAGCCTTAGTGTACTTTGTCCATTTCAGATGGACATCCTTAGCCAATAGTCTGTTCTTCTCTCCTTGACGTCTAAAGGCTTTGTTAACAGACTTCGAGGACACGAAACCGATAGGCTGAATCTGGTAAGAACTGGTTCCGAGCCTCTGCTTAGAAAACGTGAGGAGCTGCTCCCGACTGTACTTCGGAGCACCTTGAGCATCACCTGATGTATCAGGATGTGGTGATTTGCTCTTCTCACGGGGAGTTGAACCCTCAGCAGAGCCTCCCAACTCTGTATCCTTGGGTGTCTGATCCTTCCTCTGATCATCATCATCATCATTGTTCTTATTATCATCCTTATCAGCAGGAGGGGATGGGGGCGGAGGAGTATCACCAGGAACTGACTCTCGCAAGCTTAGAAGATAAAGCATAGCGGCTCTGAGATCTTCGAGAGTAGCCAAGTTAGCCGGCTCTCCGTACCCTATGACTTCTTGTAATTTCTGCTCCTCATCGAGCAAGTTGATGACTGAGTGGGGCTTGATTATCTCTGCTAGAATATCCCAACTCAGAAATCTCAGTAGCATTTGAACCCTTGCCCTGAGGGCTATGTCGACTAAGTCTGAGTGCCCAGCGATCTTAGGAATATGATCGTGTACTTCAACTGTGGCACGGAGACGAGTGGAATGAATAGTTGTCCACTCAGTCGGAGTCTCCTCAGTCGGTTCCCTAACATCCGACTGGGTCTCTTCAGAGCTGATGACCTGGACCTTATCTTTGAGGGTCGCACCCTCAATGCTTGTATCAGAGTCCAAAATTTGCTCTTCTTGTGTGTGAGGAGGAGCTTGTTCAATGACAGTGAGAGGCTGAGCAGCTGAGACCTCAGCTGGTCTGGGCTTAGTTAGCCTCCTCCTCTTAGGCACTTCGGTATGAGGGGGCAAAGCAGATGCAGCTCTCTTCGGCTCAGCCGACCCTTTCCCATATAGATTTCTCAATCGCTGCTTTTGTTTTGAACTTAATCAATTTCATGTCAAAGAATTTTGAGTCAGCGAACGATGAGTGCCTTTGAACAGAGCTCTCAATGAGGACTGACATCTTAGTCCCATAAAGTAATTTGCCCACACTGGCTAACTTCCTCTCTCCAGTGGGTAAGGTAGTGAATTTCTGGGCTTGGGCCTTCATCTCAGAAATGTAATAATCGGCCCAGTTCACTTCAATTTCGTCATCGATCGCTATCATCAGCTGAATCCTTAGTTTGGACAGTTGATCGTATGATCCAGCTGAGCTAGTCAGTATGTGAGAGACTATGTAGGCTAGTCCTCTGTATTGGGGAAGCAAAAGGTTCTTCGGCAAAGCTGTCTTGAACGAGATGTCAGTACGTCCGCAGAACTTATGGACATACTCATTTATCTCTTTCTCCTTGTACCCGATGGGAGAAATACCGGAGTCTGAAAGGTCGAACGTCAGCACCAAGGCGTCCCTGACGTTGAAGACTCGCTGTGTAGAATCCCAATAATTCTGATCAACTTCTTTCATGTAGGCGAAAGAAGATTCCTCGCCTCCAGACGCAAGCGACTTCTAGTTGAAATACACCTCTGCCACTTGCCTTGGCAGATACGATCTCGGGTGTTTCGTTACAACTCCTGAAGACCAGAACGCTCCAGAGCATCAAAGACCGGCTCCAGATAGGAAATATCTACTTGACGGAAAGCCAAAGTCGGTTCAAACTGAATCCTAGAGGACATAATCTCCTCAATGTTCTCAGGAGTCTGAACTGTCGCCATTGAAATCTGCAAAACAACTTGTTAGCACTTGAAAATAGAGTAAGTTAGTAAGTATTAAGCAGGTTTCAATACATTACCGAATACTAAAGAGCTTGAGAAGAATGCAAATGCGAGGCAGTTTGAGAAGATTTTGAGAAAACTGAAACGCTCGAAGATAGCTCTTAAGTTGTAAATGGCGAAAAGTGAGGAAAGGATAGAAGATGAAAGATTTTATATATGACGTCTGATTATAAGTTTTGATCCAACGATCCAATTTTAATCTTTCAAATCTTATGGACGGCTGAGATTGAATGTTGTAAAAAGGAATGATTACCAAAGCCGCCTCTAACATAGACTTACGTAATAAAGGTAAGTGAGAAGACATGCATTAAATGTGCGACAGACATCATTAATTACTCAGTTATTCGAATGAGAAGGTTTCCTACTGACCTTTCCTTAAACTATTAATGGCGGGAAATAAATGCACATTAACTGCTGACTTCGTGCGACTGAATAGTAAATGCAAACATGCTTCTGAAAAGAAATTAAGTATATGATACTACGCAAACCTCTTCAGCTGAACTTTCGATCAGCTGGTTACCGTTATATCGCAGGAGGATGGTTGAAGTACTGATAAGCGTGTTCCCCCCGCTGCGTGTACAGTGTGATTCTTCCCTCTTGAATCACATGTACGGAATCTACGACTGTCAGATCTTGGTTCCATCTACTGATACCAAATGTTGCCAATTGTCTCCATAAGCTGCTATCAGTAGTTGCCTTCTACTGATGCATTTCAGTAGGATCCAGTAGACCTAGCTCAACTGATAATTCTTTGAATCTGTTCTCAGCTAATGGTTTGGTCAGTATGTCTGCCCTTTGCTTGTCAGTATGGATTTTTTGCATTCTGATATCCTTCTTCTCGACATGGTCTCTGATTAAGTGGTGTCGGATATCCACGTGCTTGCATCTCGTATGTAGAACGGGGTTCTGAGTTATGGCAATAGCACTTGTGGAGTCACAGTAGATGGGCACTTCATTCTGAGTGATACCATAATCTCTCAGTTGTTGTCGAAGCCAAAGGATTTGGGCATAGCAACTTCCAGCAGCCATGTACTCAGCTTCAGTAGTGGACGTTGCTACTGAGTGCTGTTTCTTTGAGAACCAAGATATCAGCTTGCTGCCTAGGAACTGACACGTTCCGGAAGTTGACTTACGATCTATCCTGCATCCTACATAATCAACATCAGAATAACCTGTCAGTATTAGATTATCATCAGCAGGATACCATAACCCAAAGATCGGGTGTTCCTCGTAGATATCGCGAGAATCTTCTTTTGCTGAGTCTAAATGACTTCGCTTGGGATCCGCTTGAAATCTTGCGCATACACCTACAAAGCATAAGTTATATCGAGTCGGCTAGTGCATTAAATATAACAAAGAACCAATAATAGCTCTATAATCGGTAGAGTTAACGTAAGCAACCTCTTTGTCTAGATCGATTTTAAAATTCGTGTTCATGGGGATTTTGGTACCGGCTTCTTGGAGTCGCAGCCGAATCTCTTGAGAAGATCTCGAGTGTATTTGGCTTGATTGATGAAGATTCCTTCGGGTGATTGCTTCACTTGAAATCCAAGGAAATAATTCATCTCTCCCATCATGGACATCTCGAATTTCTCTTTCACCATCTTCTCGAAGCTGGCGACATATGATCTCGTTTACGCGGCCGAAAATGATGTCGTCCACGTAGATTTGCACCAGTAGGATGTCATCTCCCGACTTTATGTTGAATAGGGTGCGATCTACCGTCCCCTTTCGAAAACCTTTACAAGTAGAAAGTCTGATAGGGTATCATACCAAGCCCTGGGTGCTTATTTTAACCCATACAGAGCTTTCCTAAGTCTGTACACCTGATGTCCCTGCTGAAAGCCGGGCGGTTGTTCCACATTGACTTCTTCCTTCAGTACGCCGTTCAGAAAAGCTGACTTTACATCCATCTGATAGACTTTGAAGCCTTGATGTGTTGCATAAGCTAGGAATAAACGAATGGCTTCCAATCTAGCGACTGGAGCGAATGTTTCATCAAAATCAATTCCTTCTGCCTGACTGTATCCCTTTGCAACTAGTCGTGCTTTATTTCTGACAATGATGTTGTTTTCATCTCGCTTGTTTTTGAAGACCCACTTAGTACCAATCACGTGCTGATGTCTAGGTCTGTCTACATGCTCCCAAACTTCGTTTCGGACGAACTGGTTCAGCTCTTCTTGCATGGCGATGATCCAGTCAGCATCATTAAGTGCGTCCTCTATCGATTGAGGTTCTTCTGTAGACAAGAAACAAGAATATAGTGAGCTTTCACCTTGATTTAATCTCGATCTTGTTCTTATCGTCGCTGACGGATCTCCTATTATGAGATCTGAAGAGTGAGCATCTAGCCAAGATCGTCTGAGTCTGGCTTCTTCTTCGATACAACTTCGCGAGAATCGGTAGGAGTGTTAGGCATTTCAGTAGTACTGTTCTGAGATTGCAGTATTTCAGTAAGAAGATTAGGATCTACTGAGTTTCCAGGTTGAGGGGCATTTAGCTCAGGAACATTAATCGTTCCCCCTGAGTTTATATTCTCAGTAGAGGTCTCAGTTACCACGGGGGCTTCCTCATTGACCGATGTTACCTGTTGTTGATTCTGTTCGGTAGAATCAACTAGGTCAGCTACATCGACTGTTGGTTGAGTCTGGGTTTGTTCATCGTCTGACTCATCAACCCAATAATGCTGGATCTTTTCAGCTTTATCAGTAAGTCCGAGATCCTGTAGCTTGCTGCTGACATTATCAGTATTTGTCTCTGTATCTTTCCTGTTCTCAGTAACAAATTCATCAAAAACAACATGAGGGCTTTCCTCCACACAAAGAGTCCGATAGTTAAAAACTCTGAAGGCTTTACTGACTCAAGAGTATCCTAAGAAAACTCCTTGATCAAATTTGCTATCAAAGACCTTCAGCTGATCTTTCCCGTTATTGTGGATAAAGCAAGGACAACCAAAAATATGGAAATGAGATATAGAAGGAATTCTCCCTTTCCATAATTCATATGGTGTCTTCATGTGTTGCTGAGTGAGTAGTGGGCGGTTCTGAGTATAGCAGGCGGTGTCAGTAGCATCAACCCATAACTTCGAGGGTAGTCCAGAGTCTGCGAGGAGCGTTCTTGCTGCTTCTTTAAGTGTTCTGTTCTTTCGTTCAGCAAGTCCGTTCTGCTAAGGGGTGCGCGCGGCTGATGTCTCGTGTTTAATTCCCTCTTTATCGCAAAGACGTCTTAACTACGAGTTTAGAAACTCGTTCCTCGTCCGAGCGAATTCTTTGAATCTTGATGTCCTTTTCCACACTGAGCTTCTTCAGCAGATTGGGCAACTCAGTTTGAACATCAGACTTATTGGCGATGAAGATAACCCAAGTATATCTCGAATAGTCGTCAATAACGACGAGGGCATACTTCTTGCCTCTTATAGTCACTGGAGAGACTGGCCCGAATAGGTCCATGTGCAGCAGCTGAAGGATTCCATCAGTGGAAGGTGACGGAATAGGTGGATTGCTATTCTTTGTTTGCTTTCCCTTCAGACATGCTTCACAGTTTCTATCTTTGATAAACGATTCGTTGGGCAGTCCTCTGACTTTGGAGTTCTTGGCTAGCTTGTTCATGGTCTTGAAGTTCAGGTGACTGAGTCTTTTATGCCATAGTCATCCTGACTTGTCACCAGATTTTGTCTGTGCGAGTAAGCAAGCCTCAGGTTCTGCGGTTTTCCAGTTTGCAACATAAATGTTCTTCCTCCGCGAACCTGATAACACTGTTTTCCCTGTAGATTTGTCAACAACATCACAGAAGCCAGCGTCAAAGATAACTCTGTTAAGATTATCACATAATTGACTGACAGAAAGGAGATTATGTTGAAGTCCTTCAACATATGTTACTCTTGGAACTGAAGCAGGCCCCAATGTTCGGTGTTCCGTATCCCCTTGTGTAGCCTTTTGAGTTGTCACCAAACTCAATTCTGAGACCATCTTCTTGTATGTAGTTGGTCGGCGAGGCTCTTCGATACGTCATGTGTCTTGAAAGCCGCCGTCCACTATCCATGGGTCCTTATGCACCCCAGCCTCTTCTCCGGCCATCAGACAGTGTTCAGCTGATTCCTCAGGAACCGTCTCTCCGACTTCAACAACGCCTACGAATGCAGCTTCGTCCTCGGAAGAGTACATGAATGTATCCTCTTCAATTGAGTTGTCGGATATCTCTCCGGCTATATAGGCTGCCTCTTCCGGGGCAAATTTGTCTTTTCGGCTCGCCGTTCGCTCTTTGAGCAACTGAGAGTTCGGGACAGTCGTACCGATAGTGTCCCTCCTTCTTGCAGTTGTAGCATGTTAATGCTCTGCTGCTGGTTTTTCCAGATGAGTCTTTTGATGGACTAGCAGCGAGTTCGTTTTCCCGCATTCGGTAGAAGGATTAGACTCTTCCCTTCTCTCGATAATCTTTCTTACCCGAGGGAGAATCTCCGTGGTATTTCTTCGACTTTCGACTCTCTCCTTTTCTCTTTGGCATTTGAGAGCCATCGGTGCGAGTTGGTCGAAGAGCGTATATTTCGGAGATCTTTGTATGCGCAGCACTCACGCCTTCCTGGAAGAAATATTTTTGCCTCCAGTTTTGCTGACTGTTGCCTTGAAGGCATGATCGAACTGTGTGTCAGCTGGAGCACTGGAGCACTTTTGAGGTAGACTATACTCAAATTCCTCCATCTTTAATTCTGAAAATATAACATCAGGAGTTAGAGCATTAAGATCAGAGCGACGTAAATAAGTAGCAAAAGGAAGCCACTTCTGTCGAGGTAGCGCTCTTATGATCTTTGTGTTCATCTCTTTGTTTGAGAACACTTTTCCCAGCCCGTTTATCACATTGACTTGATTCGTAAATCTGACGCTCAGCTCGTCAATGGTTTCACTGGGCTCCATCGCAAAGGCTTCGAACTTTTGAAGCTCTAATTCGAGCTTGTTTTCTTTAATCTGAGGAGTTCCTTGGCTTAATACATCCAGGGCGTCCCAAAGTTCCTTCGCTGTTTTGCAATCCTGCACCCTCCCGAGATGTGAGTCACTGAGCGTTGTCAGTATAGCATTTCGTGCGACTCGGTCGAGGTTATGCAATTTTTTCTCTTCAGGCGTGAAGGCAGATTTGTCCTTGGGAATCTTCGGACCGATTCGAGCTCCTTCACCTTCCACATCAGCGAACTGAACGCTGTCTATCATTGGAATGATGGGTCCGGTCTCCAGTACGTCAGTCATGCTGTCGTGCAGTGACGTAAGGTGTGCCTCCATTCTTACACGTCATACCGTGAAGTTCTCTATCTAGAACATCGGCACCATCCTGATACTTGACATGTCAGACATTATGCGTACGAGTATAAGGATGAATGAAGAGATACCTTGTGCAGAGAAAACATTTTCAGGATCTATTCGAGAAGACCCGATGTCTACGCAAGGTGATCAGTAGAACACCGTGCGCTCTGATACCAATTGTTGGTCCGGAGACAAATATCAGGTGTAGAGGGGGGGGCGAATACACCTGAGTACAGTTTCTTTTTCTCGATGAAGGTCAGCTGAAGCTGTTAGTTGCAACTGATGAACAATGCCAAATACAACCTTCGATCGCGGGTCAGAGTGGGTCAGCTACTGAGCTTTCCTACTGACTTTTGTCAGTACTTCGAAACTCAGTCGAAGACTTTAGCGTGCGGATAAGTGTGGGGCCCGGAGTTTGTCTCTTTATGAAAACGTGTTTTCGCAAATTAAGTTCTTTTGGCTGTGCGACTTTTGAAATACGTTTTATGCAAACTTATGATTTTCAAAGGTTTGTATGCAATAAAACAGTAAAGAACACAAGCAATATAATGTGGTTCGGATACGCAAGATCCTACATCCACGGTCCTGAACAAGGCATGATAACTTGTTGATTAATCTGAGCAAGTCTCAGCAAGGAAACTGTGCACATGACAGATCCTTCTAAGTTATAGTCCTTAGCGACTTTACAATTCAAACCTAAGTTTGAAAGGGAGCGAAACAATCTCCAACTAAGAAGGAGTTCTTTCAATAAGAACAATTCACTAAGTGTGAACTCCTTCGAATCTAAGCTATAAATATGGCAATGAGCTTAGGTAGAGAAGAAAGGGATCTAAAGACTCTAGAGAGAAGAACCACAAAATATTCTAATAAATGCAGATTCTTCGCTGGATGTTCTGATGAGTTTGCTAGAGTGTTTGAGAGCTTGAGCGATTTTCCCTTTTGAATTTCGTTGTTCCGTGTTTGGTGTTTTTTTCTTGTGTGTTTCGCTGTGTGGAACTTCAAATTCTTCTCTATTTATAGCTGTGAGCTATGGCATATGTCCGTTGGAGACGACGATGCCACGTGTCACAAGCTTCCAAAGAAAACGGCCATAAATTCGAACTTGTTGCAGTAGGGCAGTTAATTACTGTACATGAGAGCAGCTTTACTACAGGGAGCAGGTAAGGCGTTGTCGGCTTCTCATTGGTCGAGGTTTGTGGTTGGTGAGAATGTCAGAGTTGACCGTTCAAACAACCTCGTATGATCTTTTGCTGAACTTTCGAAAAGACTTAAGTAGCTGGGTCACTTTTTGTCGGATACAGTAGACTGCAAAGTCTCTGTCTTCTTCGACTGAGTCGGCTGACAAGGAATGTAGCTTCTGAGTAGGTCAGCTGGCGGCTGCGAAGGTCTTGGGCTTGCATGAGTTCTTCTCCGATGACTTATCGTTGGCCCGGGTTGGCCTCTACTGAGGTCTACTCAGCTGATGCGCTGTCTTCTACTGAGGTCTAGTCAGCTGCTGACTGAAGAACGCAAGCAATTACACTGATGACGTGGGGTTCCGAAAAGTTTCTTCGACAGAAGATCAGTTCGACAATTACCCCGTACAGGACTTAGACAAAAATATTAAAAACGATTACATCAAGTCTAACCTATACACTAGCTAATCTTAACGACACACTATACTACTGATATCAGCTCGATTTTGGGATCTTCCAATTTTCTTTTAACCACGAACAGCTGAGTATCATCTACTGACTCATATCCAACATCTATACCCTTTGACTCCATCTGGACAGCCTAGAAAGACACACTTCTTCGATTTAGGATCCAACTTATCACCCTTTTGAAGTACAAAGGCAGCACAACCAAGTTCTCTTAGGTGAGACAGGTCTAGGGATTTTCATGTGAAGATAGTTTCAAGGCATTGACCCTTAAGGTAGCTAGAAGGTAACCTATTTATAAGATAGGTAGCAGAAAGTTACAAAACTCAAGGGCAATATCTGTCCTAAGAACATTAATCCTTTTTTCAGTTTGGTTTTCATCCTTGACTTTCTAGTCAGAAAATATTTGAAAAACCTCAGACTTTTGTTTTAAAAGAAACAACCAAGTTTTTCTAGAAAATTCATTCATTATAGACAAATAATACCTACAACCACTATGAGATGGAGTGCTAGAGGAACCCCAACTATCAGCATGTATATATTCAAGCATATCAGAGGCAACGGATCTATCAGGTGAGATAGTGACAGGAAAAGAGACTTTATGTTGCTTACCAATCACACATGAATCACATAATTGATGGATATTAGAAGAGGAAAGATTGTACCTTCCTCCATGTATGTTGCCGCAACTTTGATTGTTGCTCGTGTTTCAGATCTTCTGATCTGTGTTCCCGACCTTTTTCTCCCTCCGGGTGGTCAGAGAACTGAAGAAAAGAACAATGTCTCTCTTTCTTAGACGCGCGTGTGCGTTTCAGAATGTCAATATGTGTATCTGTTTATGAACAGAATATTAATATATATAGGCTTCAAAAGCCAATATTATATTAATATTTATAGCCCATTAATTTAATTATATCCCTAATGGGCTTCTACATCAATTAGTCCATAATGTAATAAATTATTCTTTTGGGCTACTTTTATTTATCAATTAATTGATCCAGCCAATTAATTTCATATAAATAATATTATTAAATAATACAATATGTATTAATCTATTAATAATGATTTCTGAGAGACAATAAATAACTAGGCAACTAATTGAGCCAGATCAGGGATTTAATACAAAAAATAAAGTTGGGCCTCAAATTAATTAATTATCTATACTCAGCTCAAAACAAAATTAATTAATAAATACATATTCATTCCACTAGAGAATCCATGCTGACTCACCCATTTATCCCAACTTGAGCATGAACTTGTGTTTTATACTTAATCGATCCCCGTTTTTAAGATATAAATATCCGTTAATTAATTAAGCTCACTGACAGCTTAAATTAATTAACATCTTATTATATTCCTGAGTAGTACCACTCGACCTTATTAACACACCCGAACTTAATCAACCGGCTGAGTTTAGTGTGCTAATCCTTACGAGTTCCTCAGGGAATATTATCAATCTATTTTACTAGGATACGGTTGCAAGATACATACAACCAGCCTGAGCCACAAATAACTACTAACACCCAAGATACGTAGATCCGGTCGCGATGACGTTCACCATAGTAGGTCAAAGTGATAGATAGTCAAATGCACTCAGCTGAAAAGTCTTACCAAGCTTAAGACCAGCTAAGTCTCCGAGATCTTGGTTCTCCACTAAGGTCAGTCAGGAGAACACATCTCACTCTGATCCATCAATACACCACCTTAAGTGTACCAGTAAAGACAAGCAGCCAAGACAAGCCACTTCTTATCTAAGCTGCAGCTTAAAACGACAACTTATCCTTAAGTTGTCTCAGCTGTGATAACTGTTTATATCTTGTCAGTTCAACCAATTCGTGTAGTCTTCTGTGATACCCGGCATACTACACAAATCTAACTTTTATACAAGATAAATGATTACATGTGCGAATATATATATATATATATATATATATATATATATATATATATTTATCAGATAAGAGAATAAAATAGTAGTAAGGACAAAAACATATTGTATACAAGCATAAAAACTACTTCCAGTATACAAAATCCCAACAATTCTCCCACTTATACTAAAACAAACTTTTAGTATACAATGTGTCAGTTCTTGGTACAAACCAGTACTCAGCTATCTATCTACCACTGCATCTTCTCTCACTTATACAAATATTTCTGCAGTCCTAAGTGGGGGGCATCTCTACCACTACTAAGCCACGAACATGCTTCTCGTAAGCCGGAATTGGTAGGCTCTTTGTGAATGGATCAGCTAGGTTGTCTTCAGTTCCGATATTCTCAATGAGCACGTCACCTCGATTTACGAATTCTCGTATAATGTGGACTTTCTATCTATGTGTTTAGACGCCTTGTGGGATCTGGGTTCCTTAGTATTCGCCACTGCACCCGCATTACCACAATAAATTGTGATAGTCTTGGGCAAATTTGGAACAATATCAAGATCTAGGAGGAAATTCTTGAGCCAAGCTGCCTCTTTCGAAGCTTCTGAAGCAGCCACATACTCTGCTTCCATGGTTGAGTCTGCAATGCATTTCTGCTTTGCACTCCTCCATGAGATGGCTCCACCTCCCAAGGTAAACCCATAACCCGAGGTAGAATTCTTCTCGTCTTTGTTAGCTTGGAAATCCTAGTCTGTATAACCCAAGGGCACTACACTGACTACTAAACAATTCTATAATCTCTAGTCCATTTAAGGTATTTGAGAATATTTTTAACTGCAGTCCAATGCACTTTTCCAGTGTTAAACTGATATCTTGAGACCATGCCTACAACACATGAGATATTTGGTCTCGTACAAAGCATTGCATACATGAGGCTACCGACAGTGGAAGCATATGGTACTAGCCTCATACTTTCTATCTCTTCAGGCGTTTTTTGGCACTGATTCTTGGATAGAAAAATATCATGTCTGAAAGGTACTGAACCTCTTGGCATTTTGCATGCTAAAACAAGCAATAACAGTGTCAATGTAGGACGCTTCTGATAAGCTTAACATCATTTTCTAGCGATCTCGGATAACCTTGATCCCAAGGGTGTAAGCAGCATCACCTAGGTCCTTCATTTGAAACTGCTCGGATAACCACATTTTTACGTCTGATAACACTTCAACATTGTTGTCAATGAGAAGGATGTTGTCTACGTAAAGTGAAAGAAACACCACTGATCCGTTAACACAAATACAATACACGCACAACTCGTTAGGACATGATACAAAACTATAGGATTTGACTACCTCGTCAAAACGCTGGTGCCATAACTAGGAAGCTTACTTAAGTCCATAAATGGACTTCTTAAACTTCCAAACTAGATGCTATTCGCCCTCCTTCACATAACCTTCTGGCTGTTTCATGTAGATGTCTCTACCTTTTTCATGGTGATCGTTTAGGAATGCAGTCTTGACATCCATTTTCCAGATCTCCAGGTTCATGTGAGCTGCTATGGCAAGGAGAATCCGAACGGACTTGATTATTGCTACAAGCGAGAAGGTTTCATCATAAGCGATACATTCTTTCTGGGTAAAACCCTTCGCCACTAGCCTGGCCTTAAATGCCACAATCTCTCCATTCGGTCATCTCTTTCTCTTGTATACCCACTTACTACCAATAGCCTTGTAGCCATCAGGTAGTTCAGTGATCACGTATACATCCATATCCGTTATCGACTCAAACTCAGAGTCCATAGCGATTCGCCATGAATCTGCATCTATATCTTCCACTGCTTCATTGAAAGTCCAGGGATCAACAATGTCTTGTTCATATGCCGGAGATGGTCAGATGTCTCCCCAGTAGACATATACCGATCAGGTGTAAATATCACCCTCCCACTACGTCGAAGAGTATCAGGCGCTATGCGAACAGATTGTGCAGTTTCTCGTGGAGCTCTATCTTACACAACTGGCTCTGTGAGTGGATCTCGATCACCTTGTAATTCCTCTAGGATGATCTTGACTCGAGACTTGTGATTACTAATATAATCCTCCTCTAAGAACCGAGTATTGGTGCTAATAACGATCTTCTATTCTTTAGGATAATAAAAGTAACCACCCTTCGTTTCCTTCGGATACCCTATAAACAGCATAACCTCTGAATGTGGCTCTAATTTGTCGACCTGCTTATTCAGCACATAAGCAGGACAACCCCAAATCTTTTATGTGGTGCATACTAGGCTTGTGCTCGCTTTACAACTCGACCGGAGTCGTGTTAACCGATTTGGATGTCACACGGTTCAGTAAATATACCGCAGTCTGTAGGGCACATCCCCAAAAGAAAATCGGGAAAGTTGCATAACTCATCATCGATCGAACCATCTCTAAGAGAGTTTGGTTCCTTCTCTCTGACACACCATTCTGCTGAGGCGTGCCCGGTGCTGTCAGCTGGGATGTAATCCCACATTCTGTCAAGTAATCCTTTAACTCGTTGGACAGGTATTCCCCACCACAATCAGATCGCAGTGTTTTGATTTCTTTACCTAACTTCTTCTCCAGTTCTGCCTTGAATTCCTTAAAGGTTTCGAAGCAATCCGACTTGTGGCGAAGAAGATAAACATATCCATACATCGAGTAATCATTGGTAAATGTGATGAAGTACTCATACCCTCCACGAGCTTGTGTAGACATAGCTCCACATAAGTCAGAATGAATCAAACTTAGTATTTC
Organism: Lavandula angustifolia; assembly: GCA_028984105.1. NCBI lineage: Eukaryota > Viridiplantae > Streptophyta > Magnoliopsida > Lamiales > Lamiaceae > Lavandula > Lavandula angustifolia. The sequence continues at coordinate 20,947,498 of CM054810.1, read as the reverse complement.
TGTGGCTCTATAGCCTTTTGCCTTAAAAGGCCTAGCCACCATCTTTCCTTCTAAGCAGGATTCACAAGTTGGAAATGGTTCAACTTGGAGAGACTCCAATGATCCATATTTCACCAACATTTGGATCCTATCAGATTGATGTGACCTAGTCGTAGATGCCATAGATAAGTTTGATTTACCTTAGAAGATTCTTTTCTCTTCTTGGAATTTGATGATGAGGAAGCAGCATTAACAGAATTACGCGGTTTAGAAGTAATAGTATATAAAGATCCGTTTAATGGCCCACCACAAATAAAATAATCATCTTTCATGATAGAAACTTCACTATCAAAACTTGATTTATAACCATCAATAGTGTAGAGTTTTGAAACAGAAATTATGTTTCGCCTAAACTCAGGCACATATAAGACATCTTTAAGTACTAAAACAGAACTATCAAAAGATAGATGTAAATCTCCAATGGCAATTGCAGGAACTCTCGATCCATTGCCCATTGAGACTACCACCTCGCCATCGCTCAATTCCCTTTACTGCAAGAAACCTTGCAAGGTGTAACAAACATGATCAGTTGCCCCCGAATCCACTACCCATTTGTGGGTAGAAGAGGAAACTAGAACAGTCTCAGTTACAAGAGTGACTCGCGTCTCTTTCTGTTTTTCCTTGACATTTGGATAACAATTCTTCCAGTGTCCTTTTTTACCACACTTGAAGAACCTTCCTTTCTCCTTTGGCATTCACATGCCACCGGTAAGGACCGTCTTCTTACTCCCACTGCTCTTCTTGAAATGTCCGCATTTTCTGCTCTTTTTCTGGTTTCCGCCTTTCGGAGGATTCCTTGAGCTACTTGTGATGTTCAAGCCTTAGGCACCCTTACCATTTCCTATAACCTCTTTGACAGCTACCAAAGAATTGAGTAACTTACTCAGAGTTATCTCAATCCTAGACATAGCGGTCCTAAAACAGAAGTTCTTATAGGACCTTGTAAGAGCATTTATTGAGACGGTAAGATATCTCTTCCACTCTATGAAATTATTTAAACCCGTTAGGATTTGTTTGGTGAGACTGATTAGGAACTTATGAAATTTATGAACAGACATATCTGAAATATATAATTTAAAAATTTAAAAGCATGTAAAAACTAATATTTGTACATAATTCGTAATTAATAATTATTGTAACCTTTTGTAAAAATAATGATATTAAAAACCTTGAACAACTCTAGGAATTCTCCTCGTAAGTCACGCAGGTGGACGTTTACTAGCCTAACCATAAACCAAACTATTTACCTACCTCTTTAATTCCAATCCACGCATAGGTTCTCAAGACGAACGAAATTAATAGTTCGGTATTATGGACCATGTCACTATTAAAACGCAGGAAGGGACTTCGAGAGAAGTGAATTGTACCTGTGGTGACATCTAAGCAATGACCATTAATTTGACCAAATTAGAATCAAATTCTCGAAATTGACATACTTACGAGAATCATGCCGCATTCAATTTGATCTAACTTGCCATCTTATTTAATTATTATCTTCTAGAGTACTCGTGTTCACTAGGCATGCAAGCCACGCAGGTGGACGTTTACGGCTTCACTCCCACTACTCAATAATAATCAAATATTATTTTGGAAAACTCATCTCACAAAACTTGTGGCTCAAAGATGCCAGTAAGCCACGTAGGTGGACGTTTACTAACATAATCTTACTACTTTTGTGTAGAATCCAATTAAATGGAGGTCCGATTAAGTGTTTAATATTCAATTTAATGAAATATAATTAAACATTTAATTTTAAAACTTGCTTAGTCTTTTTATTCAAAAGGTTTGTTGCGATTCATGCTAAACCACATAAATCCTAAAGCATGTCATTTCTTAGCGCACATAATAAAACATGCTCGCGAAAAAAAAAACATGCTTTGAATCGAATTAAATCCTATTCACATGTTTTTTTAAGCGCAATTAAACACATAATTGCTAAAGCATAATAATAAATAAATGCGCTAATAAAAAATAAAATGCCATTACCGGGCTTAAACACACAGATAAAAATAAAAATCTATCTATTACATATCCCGATCAAAATACACCTCTTCGAAATTTTGAAAAATCTTCGAATTTGGATCTGCTACATCATCGTCACATCGTCAGGATGTCTGCCACATATCTGACACGTGGCAGACACATTTAGTGCCACATGCCCTGATTCTTCAAGAATAAACCGCCGCCGCCGCGTTCATGGCTGGTTCTCGGCCAGCCGCTGATGTGTTGGTGGTCACCTGTCCACGGCAAACCTGGAACCGCCGCCCTCCGCCGCCGGTAGGCCCGCCGTTTGGTGCTGGAGAAGTAGCAGCGCGCGGTCGCGTGTGCTGACAGCAGTGCGCGCACTGCCGCGAGTTTCCGCCTTTCCGCCGCTATCTACCGCGTCCCTACCGCCTCTCCATGTTGTCAGGTGTTCTGGGAAACTCTAATTTACCCAAATCTGCCACAGCCGCAACGAGATTCAAGCGAAAAACGCATCCCGTCGCCGGCGAGCTCCACCATCAAAATCGCGTGTTTTCGTATTGCGATTCGATCAATTGAAAGAGAGAAAATGATGTATGGACACTCACGGCCACCGTGTAACAGATTCCGGCCGAGATTAGTCGATCAATTCCCCGAAATTCAAACGAATCGCTGGAAAAAACTAAGTTGAGTAGCCAACTTTCGACGTCGATTCTGGTCGCATCCGAGGTCGTATGACCCCATACAACACATTGACACGTAGCTCGTGACAAGACGAACCAAATGGCGCAAGCCGCTTGGCCGGAGGATGCTGGACGTGTCGCCACTCACTATCGCTAGTGGCGGCGGAACCTAGAAAACTAGGGTTTAAACTGCGTCTTCTTCTTTGCTTCCGCCTCAATTTTCATGCATCACGGACCAAAAAATATAGTACAAAACAGTATATACAAGAATACACATTGTTCCTATCAACTACTCGTGGATTTTCTCACGAGAAAAAGCGATACAAAGGGGTCAAAACAGTGGCTCGCAGGCTGCCCCAAACACGAAAATAACCCGATAACGACGGAATTAAACCTAGACATGCTCCTAAAAAACAACAATCAGAGCTTAAACCAGGCTCTGATACCGATTGATAATTAGAAGAGAAAAAATTGTACCTTCCTCCACGTATGTTATCGCAACTTTGATTGTTGCTCGTGTTTCAGATCATCTAATTTGTGTCCCGGCCTTTTTCTCCCTCCGGGTGGTCAGAGAACTGAAGAAAATAATAATGTCTCTCTTTCTTAGACGCGTGTGTGAGTTTCAAAATGTGAATATGTGTATTTGTTTATGAACAGAATACTAATATATGCAGGCTTCAAAAGCCAATATTATATTAATATTTGTAGTCCATTAATTTAATTATATCCCTAATGGGATTTTAGATCAATTAGCCCATAATATAATAAATTAGTCTTTTGAGCTATTTTTATTTATCAATTAATTGAACCAACCAATTAATTTCAGATAAATAACATTATTAAATAATACAAAATGTATTAATCTATTAATAATGATTTTTGAGAGACAATAAATAACTAGGCAACTAACTGGGCCAGATCAGAGATCTAATACAAGAAATAAAGTTGGGTCTCAAATTAATTAATTATCTATGCTCAGTCCAGAGCAAAATTAATTAATAAACACAGATTCATTCCACTAGAGAATTCGTGCTGACTTACCCCTTTATCCTAAATTGAGCAAGGGCTTGTATTTTAGACGTAATCGATCAGCGTATTTAAGATAGAAATATCCATTAATTAATTAAGCTCACTGATAGCTCAAATTAATTAACATCTTATTATATTCCTGAGTAGTACCACTCGACCTCATTAACACACCTGAACTTAATCAACCGATTGGGTTTAGTGTGCTAATCCTTACGAGTTCCTCAGGGGATATTATCAACCCATTTACTAGGATACGGTAGCAAGATACAGACAGCCTGAGCCACAAATAACTACTAACACCCAAGATACGTAGATCCGGTCGCGATGCCGTTCACCATAGTAGGTCAAAGTGATAGATAGTCAAATGCACTCAGCTGAAGTCTTACCAAGCTTAAGACCAGCTAAGTCACCGAGATCTTGGTTCTCCACTAAGGAGATTCAGGAGAACACATCTCACTGTGATCCATCAATACACCACCTTAAGTGTACCAGTAAAGACAAGCAACCAAGACAAGCCACTTCTTATCTAAACTGCAGATTAAAACGACAACTTATCCTTAAGTTATCTCAGTTGTGATAATTGTTTATATCTTGTCAGTTCAACCAATTAGTGTAGTCTTCTGTGATACCCGACACACTACACAAATCTAACTTCTATACAATATAAATGATTATGTGTGCGAATATATATATTTGTCAGGTAGGAGAATAAAATAGTGGTAAGGACAAAAACACATTATATACAAGCATAAAAACATATCAGAAAGTTTATCTTTACCAAAAACACTAGATTTTCTCAGAATAGAGATTCTTAGAACTAGTGTGTCCTAGTCAAAACTGTTTTGTCAGGAAATGATGCTTGCACATTATATGCAGAGGAAATAGGAATAACAGTAAAAGGATACAAGTTATTAGTTCTCTTAGCTTTAAACACCACTAAAGAACCCTTTTAACTTTCATCCAACCATTTCCCCAACTTCCACCAAAACCATTATTTTCTAAGGCAGTAAAAGACAACAAGTTGCATGCTACATCAGGCACATATCTAACATCTTTCATAGTATATTCAAAACCAGACTTGAATTTAAGACAAATATCACCAATTCCCAACACAGAACACTTGTGCTTATTGACAACTATCACCTAACCAAAACAACCAGTTTTCAGTTTAGAAAAGCATTCTTTAAAAGGAGAAACATGATATGCACTTCCAGAATCCATTATCCACTCATTTATCAGTTCAGAATTCACAGTATTAACAGAGGAAAGACTTTGGGGTTCAGTGACCATAAAATATTTTCCAAGGATATTATTTTCAAAATCATCACCAAGAATAGCATTGGAAACACTCTTATGATCACTATTTTGTTTACATTTCCTAGGTGAAGGACAGGTTTTCTGGTAATGACCATATTCCTAAAGTTAAAACATTTCCTACCCTTGGTTATAGACTTAGATCTAGCCTTTTGGTTGTGTTTCTTTGCCCCTTTGTCAGAGCTATAGGAATTACTAGCCCTTTCACTGGTTCTACCCCTCACTTGATAAGATGTACCCTGCTCAGTAATCCTAGCATCTCTATTGAATCTTAAATCCATATCCTTACTCTTAAGTGCACTAATAATAGTCTCAAGGTCTATTTTGTCCCTCCCATACTTAATGGCAGATTGAACATCACTGTAGGATTCAGGAATGACATTCAATAAGGCAATAGGAGCATAATTATCAATACTTTTGTCACCAGTTTGTTTAATCAACTGTAACAACTTGTTAAACTCATCTAAGTTATCATCTATATCCTTAGACATATATAGTTTAAATTTAAAGAAGCTTTACAAAATGTACATCTTAGAGGGTAAAGAGGTTTATGTATACTGTTCATTTAGCTTGTCCCATTTCTCTTTAGCAAAAGAAAGGTGTTCTACTTTCCTAAGCACAGAGTCAGTCAAGTTCAGAGTAATAGCAGACAAAGCAAGATCATTCATCTCATTCTTTTTCTTTTCAGATAAGTCATCTTCATAGGTATGAGTAATAGCAGCAGACACACGTTTTTCAGTTAAAATAATAGTCATTCTCTTTTTCCACAAATTAAAATCAGTCTTTCCATTAAAAGTGAGAATTCCACTGGAGGAAACCAAGGCACCCATGATGAAAAAATGGTATTGATCCTTAAGGATTGATACCACACAATTTACAGACAGAGGGATAGCCCAGTTCACAATCACATGATCAAGTCCTGGGCGCAGGTGGTCACCTTAGTCTATTGTTACAGATTTTAAATAGGACACAACCGTAAGAACGGTTAAAGAGCTGAACCAGAGACACAAAATAAAAGATTCAGGCTCAGAGAAGCAGTGAAAGCAAGAAATTTCAAAACAACGGAATTAAAAAAGGAATCAGGTTGACAAATATGAGCAGATAAAATCACAGAAACCTAACTGCACCAGTTGAAAGATTCTATCAGCAAACAAATCCCAACCCTAGCTGCACCAGTTGACAGATTCTACAAAATTGAAAAACGCGAGAGGTTAAGCCACTTTACCACAACAGAGTTCGGAGGTTTGAACCTCGTTTTACCTGTTTCGAAGAGGACTGCTTCAGATCTAGGGTAACGGTTTTAAACCGCCTGCTCGCGATCGAAGCAAAAAGAGGAGGGGTGGCCGAGCGATGATGTAACCCGCTCTGATACCACTATAAGGATCATAAAACAGTTTATTACAGATGAACACTAGAGATGACCAATGTGGCTCAGACCACCAAAGTACAACCACCACACCACCACAACACACACATCACCAACAAGCCCTACAAACTATTACAAGGCTGATGTGTCGATTTTATACCCCTTGAATTCACCCAGTTCTGACACTCATCTTGTCCAAGTTGATGCTGTTTTGTGCTCAGAAATATCTATTTTCGGTAGGTTTATGGTCCGGAGATGAGGTGGCGATTCGGAGCTGATTTGGAGATATTTTGGTGAATTTTGGAGATAAAACGGGGCTGAGATCGAGAAGGAAAGATATGCTAAAGATTTGAAGCTTAAAGATATTTTAGGGCTGGAGTTATACAAGGAAAATGAGTCTTGAAGATCAAGATTCAAAAGATTTGCCCTAGAATTCTTTCCTTTTGAAGATCAAGCTCGGAATCTATATAAAGGGCTGAAGACGGACATTATAAGGGAGGCATTCTACACCATCATTCTCTCGCTACTTCATTAGTTTAGTTTCGTCCCAGCCATCTCGTTCTTAGTCCCGTAGTTTAGATTAAATTTTCCACACAAGAATTCAAACACTTTCTTTATCGCTTTCTTAGTTTAGTTAACTTTCAGATTCAACACTTGAAGTTTATTCAGCAGTTTAAGTCATTTAGCTTGTCCGTTCAGATTCAGTACTTACGTTCAGCATTTCAATTTCGGTATTCAGTATTTAATTTCAGTTCTTAAATTCAGTTTATGTTTCTAGCTTTCTGCACTTTACTTTCTGTTCTTACTATGTTCGTTTAACTTAGCTTGTCTAAGTTAATAATGAGTAGCTAAACTTTTTAGGGCTTCGGCGAGGGTGACGAATATGAGATACAAACTTTGTGAGATCTAATTGTTCGTAGTAATTGAAGACTAGGGTTTCGACTTAATTTGGGACAGAAAGATTTAATTGGATTAACTTAAACCTGATCAATTTAGGTTATGAAGATTAGTGCCAGATTGTTCAACAACTTAGGTGGCGAAGCTATCGTAACGGGAGTCGAATTAAGGAGGTTAATCATCTATGTCAGCTTGTCCAACAACGGTAGAGATTAAAATTGGGTTCCTTCCTCGTAATGCTATCTAAACATTAAATCTAGGTTTGTTCAACAAGCTAGGTTGTGGTTAGGTTAGGGAGTAGTGGAAATTTGTTCAACAAGCCATTACCGACTAAGTAAGTAGGAATTGGGGTATGTACGTGACCAACACTGTATCCTATAACTGGTTGATCTTAAGAATTAATTAAATCTATGCATCCATGATCGAAGTAGTTATCTCATACAAGTTACCCGAAGCCGAGTCCGCCTTTCTCTACTTGTTTATTTCTATCTATTTTCCTGTTATTTACTTTTCTTTGCCTAGGTAGTAAACCCAAATTTATGCGTGGTGGCATCACCAAAACTCTGATCAAAAGGATAAATATTGTTGATTTTCACTGTTCCCTGAGTTCGACCCTGTTCTATACTAATTATAAAATTCTAAGTGCGTGCAGGAATTTTATTTGGTGTGAAAACAACGATCACCAAATTGGCGCCGTTGCCGGGGAACGGTGTTTCTAATTAACCGTGTTTACCTTTTGATCTTTTGTGCTTTAACTAGTTTATGAGCAGGTCTTCCAACCCGAACCTCGTATTTGATTCTGAGATCGAAAGAACCGCAAGGAGGCTAATGAAGGAGACAAAGCTACAACAACAGCAACTACCGAAGCAGGACACTTCGTTTGGCCAAGCAGAAGCTGACTCTGAAGACGTTCTGCTTAGCCTAGCAGAACTCTTTTCTGAAGAAAAACTTGAGACTGAACTCAAGAAGATGGCCGACGATCCAAATAATTTGAGGCTAGATCAGTTTGGAAAGCATGGTGGTGAAGATCTTCCAACACCGAACCAAATTGAAGGGCTCAATGAGCCGATTGAGATCAAGTATGGGACTATCCAAGCTCTACCAAAGTTTCATGGAATGAAGAATGAAGATCCATTCCGCTTTCTGAATGAGTTCGTGAGATTCTGCAATGCTCAAAAGTCTTCGCATGGAACAAAGGAACAATTCAAACTATCTGCTTTTCCATTTGCTCTCACGGACCATGCAGGAAACTAGTTCACAAGTCTAGCCGCAAACTCAATCAACACTTGGACAGAGATGAGACAAATATTTCTGGATTGCTACTTTCCAGTTACAAAGACTAATGCCTTGAGCAAGGAGATCTCTGGAGTCCAGCAGGAGTTTGATGAAACACTAAATGGATATTGGACTCGATACAAAGCTCTCATCGAAAGTTGTCCAAATCATAATTTTTCCAAGGGAGATTTGCTGACCTACTTTTATCAAGGAATGACAATCACTACAAAGAACCTTGTCAATTCATCAAGTGGAGGAAATTTCTCCAGTTGCAGAGTCAATGATGCCGAGAAGATCATTCAAGAATTGGCTAATGCAACTAAGGATTATGGAGAAGTTCGTATCATAAAAAAATCTGCAAATTCAGCTGATTCCGTAGATCTGGAGACCAAGCTGGATACTAGTATGGAAAGGATGGATAATCGTTTTGAGAAGCTGGAAAGGATGATGGACTCAAAGTTGGAGAAACAGATGCACTCTATTTTGGAAAAAACATCTTCAGCTAACTCGGCTGAACAAATATGTGGAGCGTGTGGATAGTCTGGACACACCTCGTTGCAATGTAACACCCAAGCAAACCCTACTGAAGATTGCAACGCGATTGGGAACTTGAACAACAACCAGCAGAAAAGAGATCCTTACTCCAACACCTACAAACCTGGATGGAAGGATCATCCAAATCTGAAGTGGGATAATCATCCCAAGCCGCAGTTTGCCTAGCATCAACCGTAGATGTTCCACCAATAGACACAACAGCAAGTCTATCGCCCTCCTAATCAAAGGACTTACCCAACAAATCCACCTCTTTTACCTCCACCTACCCAAGCAAAGCCTGGCAAGACCATTGAAGAAATTCTAACTGAGATGGCTATTTCACAACAAACCATGTAGCAGAGTATTCTGACTCATAATGAAGCTATCCTGAACATCCAAAATTCATAGAAGGAGCAGAAAATCGGACTAGATAACTTGGCCGGACAGATAGGGCAGCTATCAGCCTCAATCAATGAGATTCGAGGGAATCAAGGAAAGCTACCTTCTCAGGTCCAGATCAATCCCAAGAATGTTAGCCATGTTACTCTGAGAAGTGGAAGAGATCTCCCTGATCCGCCAAGCAAGGCATCGAAGAAGGCTGAAGAAAGTGACACTGATGCCATTGTCAACTTGCCCAAGCCAAATATCTCTGAATCATCCAACTAAAAGAAATACAAGGAGAAAGTCGATGAAGAGGAAAAAGGAAAGAAGCAGGTTGTCCAAGAAGAAATACTGATTCATCCACCATTTCCACAAGCATTGGTGCATAAACCAAAGCCCATGGAGCAGACGCTGGATTACATGTCCATCTTTGGCAAGCTGGAAGTCAATCTGCCATTTCTTCATGCTATCAAGATCCCACATCTTGGGAAGTTTCTGAAAGAGTTCATTGCTGGAAAGACAAGCAAAAATGGAAAAATTGTGGTAAACGGAAATGTCTCAGCATGCATTCGAAATATGCTTCCCGAGAAGTGCCATGATCCAGGTATGTTTACCTTGCCCTGTTTAATTGGAACTAAGATGATCCCAAAAGCCCTTAGTGATTTAGGAGCCTCAATCAATGTGATGCATTTATCTGTGTTTAATAGCTTAGTTGGGGTTAAGTTAACCGATACTAAAGTTGTTATTCAATTAGCAGACCGATCATGCATATCCCCTAAAGGCCTTCTAGAAAATGTTCTTGTTAAAATCCATGATTCCGTATATCCTGCGGATTTTTATGTGATTAACACTTGTGAGGGAAAGAAGGGAACTTCGGGAGTTTTGCTAGGTCGACCTTTTCTTAAAACGACTAAAGCATTAATTGATGTTTGTAAGGGTACTATCTGTTTGGATTATCATGGTGAGAAGTTTACTTATAGTATTGATGATGCTATGAAAAAACCCCTTGATTGTGAAAATGCTTATTCTATTGACGTTATTGAGCCTCTTGTCCAAGAACATCTTGAGACGACATTAATGCAGGATAAGTTAGAGTTAGCATTGACACAAAGCCTCTCTGAGATGGATGTCCAAGGGATGCTAGATGAAGAAGTAAAGGAAGCCATCTTATCTCTATATGCAGTTCCAGAAGTCGTTACCTCCAGTAGCGGCATCTGCTTGCCCAAGCAGAATGTGGATGACAGACCAGTGCCATCACATGTCAGACCGCCCGTTCTGGAACTTAAGAAGCTGCCAACTAACTTAAAGTATGTTTACCTTGGCCAAGATCAGACTCTTCCTGTGATTATCAGCAATGAATTATCTAAAGAACAAGAAGAGCAATTGGTCGAAATTCTGAAGAAATATGCTCGAGCTATTGGTTGGACATTGGCCGATATCACCAGAATCAGTCCGGATGTTTGCACGCATTACATCCTATTGGAGCCGGACAGTAAGCCAAGCCGAGACCCACAAATGAAGTTAAATCCCAACATGTGTGAAGTTGTTTTGAAGGAGATTTTAAAGTTGCCTGATTTGGGAATTATCTACCCGATCTCGGACAGCAAATGGGTCAGCCCGGTACATGTTGTACCAAAGAAATCAGGTTTTCAAGTCATTGAGAATGAAAAGAATGAGTTGGTACCAATGAGGTTAGTAACCGGATGGAGAATGTGCATCGACTATAGGAAATTGAACATGGCAACAAGAAAGGATCATTTTCCTTTACCGTTCATTGATGAGATGCTTGAGAGACTTGCCGGTCAATCCTATTTTTGTTTTCTTGATGGATATAGTGGATACTTTCAAATTTATGTCAACAAGGATGATCAAGAGAAGACCACCTTCACATGTCCGTTTGGCACTTATGCTTATCGCCGCATGCCTTTTGGATTGTGCAACGCTCCCGGAACTTTCCAACGTTGCATGATGAGTATTTTCTCCGATCTCATTGAAAAATGCATCGAAGTATTTATGGACGATTTCACCGTCTATGGAAATTCTTTCGATCAATGTCTCAAGAATCTAGATGTGGTTCTAAGAAGATGTGTGGAGAAGAACTTGGTTCTTAATTACGAAAAGTGCCATTTCATGGTGAGGGAAGGAATTGTTCTTGGCCATATAATATCCGAAAGAGGTATCCAAGTTGATAAGGCGAAGGTTGATTTAATTGCCCAGCTGCCGTATCCAACAAATATCAAGGAGATTCGAGGATTTTTAGGCCATGCTGGATTCTACCGAAGATTCATTCGGGACTTCGCCAAGGTCGCTCAACCTTTAAAAAGGTTACTGTAGCAAGATGTTCCGTTTGTCCTAGCTGATGACTGCCAGAAAGCTTTCGACATTCTCAAGGAAAAATTGGTCACAACTCCTATTATGCAAGCTCCAAATTGGAAAATTCCATTTGAACTTATGTGTGATGCAAGTGACTACGCTGTTAGAGCTGTCCTTGCCCAAAAAAATGCAAAGGATAGTCATGCTATATACTATGCCTCAAAGAGCTCAATCCAGCCCAATGCAATTACACCACTACAGAAAAGGAGCTACTCGCTATTGTTTTTGCCTTCGACAAGTTCTGCTCCTATCTGCTTGGGTCAAAGGTGATCGTCTACACTGATCATGCTGCCGTGAAGCATCTATTCGCAAAGAAGGAGACCAAACCACGTCTTATACGTTGGATTTTGCTATTGCAAGAATTTGATTGGGAAGTGCGAGATAAGAAAGGAGCTAAAAATAATGTAGCTGATCATTTGAGTTGTTTAGTTCATCCAGAAGATGCTGAACCAATAAAGGAACAATTTCCAGAAGAGCATCTCTATTATTCTGTGATCCCAGATGCTGACAACTTGGCCAAGCCATCTGAAGAAAATTCTACTATCAGCTTATCCAAGTGGAAGTATGAAACTGAGGTAGAATGTTATGCAATTGAAGGAAAAGATGGTAAAACTCTGTGGTATGCCAACATTGTAAATTATCTCACTTCAAGGAGGCTGCCACCAGACTTTACCATGGCTCAAAGGAGGAAATTAATGAGTGAATGCAAGTATTATTTTTGGGATAATCCTACACTTTGGAAAGTTGGAGCCGATCAAGTTATTCTAAGGTGCGTACCCGAAGAGGAACAATTTGAGATCTTAGAGCGATGTCATTCATCACCTTATGGAGGACATGGAGGAGTAAAACGTACTGCACGAAAAGTTCTTGATTGTGGATTCTTTTCGTTAACTTTGAATAGAGATGCTTATGAGTTTTGCAAGAGTTGCAAACGTTGCCAAATGCTTGGTAATATTGGCTTGCGAGAAGAACTACCACAACATCCGATGCGCTTTTGTGAAATATTCGATGTATGGGGTATGGACTTCATGGGACCTTTCCCTAGCTCGTTCGAAAATTTATACATACTATTGGCTGTGGATTATGTGTCCAAATGGATCGAGGCCAAGGCAACTCGCTCCAATGATTCCAAAGTCGTTGTTGGATTTCTTAAGTCCAATATTTTTAGCCGATATGTGTTCCTCGAGCCATAATAAGTGATAATGGTACTCATTTCTGCAATCGTACCGTTGAAGCTTTGATGAAAAAATACGGATGTCAACATCGTCTATCTACTCCGTATCATCCTCAAACAAACGGCCAAGCTGAAGTATCCAATAGGGAGATCAAACATGTTTTGGAAAACACGGTTAATCCGTCTCGAAAAGATTGGAGTACACGCTTGGAGGATGCTCTTTGGGCATACAGAACCGCATACAAAACCCCTATTGGTATGTCCCCTTATCGTTTGATTTTTGGAAAGATGTGTCACTTACCGGTTGAGCTCGAACATAAGGCATTTTGGGCCGTGAAAACAATGAATATGAACTTGTTCAAGTGTGAGGAGGAACGCAAGTATCAATTGCAAGAATTAGAAGAGCTTCGACTTGAAGCTTATGATGCCTCTATGTGGTACAAGGACCGAACCAAGGCTTGGCATGATCGTAATCTGAGATCTAAATAATTTAAAGTTGGACAATTGGTACTCTTATACCAATCTAAACTTCGACTCATGCCCAGGAAGCTTCGTTCAAGATGGATAGGGCCATTTGTTATCAAGTCTGTTCGGCCAAGTGGAGTGATCGATTTAGAGGATCCCGCAACGAAGTCTACTTTCGTGGTGAATGGTCATCGGCTAAAGCTCTATCATCACTTGCACCAAATAAAAACAGTGGACGAGATTCCATTGTACCTCCCAACATACACTTGATCAGCTTGGAAGAGTCGAGCCTGCGACTCTAACTCAAGGCGCTTGTGGGAGGCACCCCACACGTATCCTTTATTTTCCGCATTTTATTTCATAGTCTAGGTTCATTTTATGTTTTTCATATTTGGTTTTTAGTGTTGGATTCTTGTGCTAATTATTTTTGTGCAGGAGATCTAGATAATTGTGGAAGAAATTCGTCACTTTAGGAAATAAACTTCAAGAATTAAGGAAGGAGTTTGAAGGAGGAAATATGCCCAAGTATAGGTTGAGGACCTAATTACAATATACTTCAAACTTTTGTGGTCAAATTGACACAAAAGTTGAAGTGTGAGGAGGTTGAAGCGAGCGGGGGTGTATTTGTTCACTAAAAGAAATTGAAGGACTCAATCGCAAACCCTCATAAATTGGATGCTTTAAGATTGAATCGAGAAAGGGGGGGGACCTCATAACTGTTCCCGCGCTCCATGTTTTTCCCCTCTCTGCAAAACTTCCTCTTCAACCAAGCTACTCGTCATCTCCTCCTTTCTACATCATCTTCCACAACCATCAATGGCTCCCAAGAAGCAAAAGACTATTACCTCGGCCGGATAGAAGCCCGGTTGGAGAAGCTTGCTGAACAGCTGGATGATTTTCAGAGGGACGTGATAGCTCGCTTGGACGAGCTGAAGAACCGGTGAACCATTCCCTTAGCAAGTCAGTTTTTTTATTTTTATTTTTTCTATCTTATTTGTTTTCAGTCTTTTTGAGTCTATGTTTGTTTCCTCTGCATGCTTCTATATTTTCTCTGTTACTTGCTCGAGGGCGAGCAAGGTTGAAGTGTGAGGAGGTTATTTTAGGTTTGTGTCTTTCGTCCTAGGTCGAAGCATGCTAGGTTTACATGATTTGTTGATGTGATAAATCTGCCCAGATTCCGCGTGCTTTCATTGACTGAATTCTACATGATTGGAGTGTATTTTCTCTTTCCATGGGGAATTTTGTATGTGGCTTGGGATGAGGAAATTTAAGCATGATAAAACTGAATTTTAAACCCCATCACTAAAGAGAGATTTGAGCCTTTAAAGGTGGGACACTTCCCACTATTTTCTTGAGAGTGATGTGTTGCAAAGTCTCCATAGCTTGTGGTCATGTGTGACAGATGATAGGAGGCAAATTAGGGTTAACCAATTTGAGCTTTTAATTCTTTCAATTCCTACCTTCGCTCAGCCCCTAGTTAGCCACTTTGAAGCCTTGACTGTTCTTTCATGAGTTATTTAAAGAAGCCAAGCCTTTCAAAGCCTTTCTCTTAACCTTATGCATGCATGTGTTTGCTGTGGATATTCATAATTTGAGGCAATTTTTATTGAAGAGATTTTATGATTAGTTGGAGATAGTGTTTGAATTGATACCCCCCGGAGTTGTCTTGTTTTACATTACGAACTCTGCCGGCATCGGTTTGGCCAGCAGAGTGTTGTATGCGAAAAGAAATAAATATTGAAGGGGGGCTAAAAAAAAAGAGAGAGTTGAAGGTGCAAAAAAAAAAAAAAAAGAAAAGGAAAAAAAAAAAAAAAAGAAAGCACCCGTTGAAAAAAATAAAGGAAAGGATGAAGTCTGAATGTTTATATTCTGCCTTGCCCAAGTCTGTATGCGAAAATAAATCTCCATCAGTGCTGAACTGTATATCTCTTATGCTTATTATCTGCTTGCCTAATCAAATGCCTCAGTGAATAGCATGCTGCATACTTGTACTTAATTTTCAGAAGCTTAGGACCCCTAGGATTCCCTACCATGTCATCTATTTGAATGAGTCCTTAAGCCCCATTACATCCAAGAGAAAGACCTCTCTGAGTTGCTAGATTGACCACTTGCTATTGTAACTGCGTGACTATGTTGTTTTTATGAGCGGCTTGCCCGGACTAGATTAGAGAGAGATGAGTGAATCGGTGAGCTAGTTCAGTTACGCTTATGTTTTGACCAAGCTGATATTTGATGCTTGACTTGTTTGATGAAGGTTTTGATTGCATTGCATGTTAGGGCAGAGATTGAGAATCATGGACATTTCATGGCTGCTTGGTATGTTTCAATGTTTAGTCTATTATTTTTTAGTCTTTTGATTTATTTCTCTTCTTTGAATCTGAGTCTCGTGTCTTAGTGTTTTTTTTTTCGTTCCTTGAGTCTGTTTTGAGTCTTGGGGAATGGTGATTCGAGTGGGAGTATTCTTTTGTTCATCCCATACTTGAGGGCAAGTATGATTCAAGTGTGAGGATATTTGATGTGTCGATTTTATACCCCTCGAATTCACCCAGTTCTGACGCTCATCTTGTCCAAGTTGATGCTGTTTTGTGCGCAGAAATATCTATTTTCGGCAGGTTTATGGTCCGGAGATGAGGTGGCGATTCGGAGCTGATTTGGAGATATTTTGGTGAATTTTGGAGATAAAACGGGGCTGAGATCGAGAAGGAAAGATATGCTAAAGATTTGAAGCTTAAAGATATTTTAGGGCTGGAGTTATACAAGGAAAAGGAGTCTTGAAGATCAAGATTCAAAAGATTTGCCCTAGAATTCTTTCCTTTTGAAGATCAAGCTCGGAATCTATATAAAGGGCTGAAGACGGACATTATAAGGGAGGCATTTTACACCATCAGTCTCTCGCTGCTTCATTAGTTTAGTTTCGTCCCAGCCATCTCGTTCTTAGTCCCGTAGTTTAGATTTAATTTTCCGCACAAGAATTCAAACACTTTCTTTATCGCTTTCTTAGTTTAGTTAACTTTCAGATTCAACACTTGAAGTTTATTCAGCAGTTTAAGTCATTCAGCTTGTCCGTTCAGATTCAGTACTTACGTTCAGCATTTTAATTTCGGTATTCAGTATTTAATTTCAGTTCTTAAATTCAGTTTATGTTTCTAGCTTTCTGCACTTTACTTTGTGTTCTTACTATGTTCGTTTCACTTAGCTTGTCCAAGTTAATAATGAGTAGCTAAACTTTTTAGGGCTTCGGCGAGGGTGACGAATTTGAGATACAAACTTTGTGAGATCTAATTATTCGTAGTAATTGAAGACTAGGGTTTCGACTTAATTCGGGACAGAAAGATTTAATTAGATTAACTTAAACCTGATCAATTTAGGTTATGAAGATTAGTGCCAGATTGTTCAACAACTTAGGTGGCGAAGCTATTGTAACGGTAGTCGAATTAAGGAGGTTAATCATCTATGTCAGCTTGTCCAACAACGGTAGAGATTAAAATTGGGTTCCTTCCTCGTAATGCTATCTAAACATTAAATCTAGGTTTGTTCAACAAGCTAGGTTGTGGTTAGGTTAGGGAGTAGTGGAAATTTGTTCAACAAGCCATTACCGACTAAGTAAGTAGGAATTGGGGTATGTACGTGACCAACATTGTATCCTATACCTGGTTGATCTTAGGAATTAATTAAATCTATGCATCCATGATCGAAGTAGTTATCTCATACAAGTTACCCGAAGTCGAGTCCGCCTTTCTCTACTTGTTTATTTCTATCTATTTTCTTGTTATTTACTTTTCTTTGCCTAGGTAGTAAACCCAAATTTATGCGTGGTGGCATCAACAAAACTCTGATCAAAAGGATAAATATTATTGATTTTCACTGTTCCCTGAGTTCGACCCTGTTCTATACTAATTATAAAATTCTAAGTGTGTGCAGGAATTTTATTTGGTGTGAAAACAGCGATCACCAAAGGCAGATCTCACAATCTCATACACTGAATCGCTCAAGATCTCACAAAAGAGAAGAGAAAGGATTCGAAGAGAGAATAAAGAGAAAACACTCAGCTGCACAGTACATCTTTACACACAAACCCTGCACCTATATAGCTAGGGTTTATGTAACGGGCTAAATGGATCACGCGGTAATGGACGAGGACAATTCGGGCCAACGTAAATGCAGCTGGGCCAACCTCAGGTTGGTCCGTTTAGTTGCTGGGCTTGGGTGCGTGCAGACTGGGCCTATCAGAATAACAATGGAGGACCTTAGTTGTTTTTAATTCTCTATATTTCTGAATTTTAATTTTGTTCGTTTTGTTGTTGTCATATATGCTCAATGATGATATATTGCATAACTTGTACATGGTTATCTGGACGTGGACTTGTTCGATTGATATGCGCAAATGATGCTATATGAACTAGTTTCTTGGTTGTTCTTCAATTTTGTAGAGAAAACCTCACTTGATACTCGTGTTCGGCTTTGATATGCTAACGGAGGTGTAGAGACTTGATTTTCGAGCCAAGCCATAAATGCTAGTGAGGTGCTGGCTGATCTATGGTTTTTCAAGTGCTAGGGCAAGTCCAGGTAGATGGCAACATGGTGTCTTTCTTATTGTTTATAATTCTGTTTATCAAAGACTTCGTTTCAGCTCCATTGTCATATGAGAAGGTGTGACCATTAACCTGAGTAAATCTGTTACTTGAAGTTGAGCTTTGTATAGTTTATACCAATGACTTGAAATGTTCTTCATAGATGTAGCCGCATGTCGACATTGGCTTAATCAATGATATTTGAGAGTCTAATTCAATGCATGCACCTCTAGTTAAAATGGCTCAATTTCACTGCAGGCTCCTCCAAGAAGAGCTGCCAGAATCATTGTCCCATGGAGAGTATGGGATCAAGCAACCCTAATATCTCACGGGGCAATCGCTACGGGAATTTCCATCCAGCAGTTCCCTCTAAATTTTATGGCTGTATGATTTTCACTCATGACTTCCATATTATAGTTGCATGATTCACTGCAAGCTCTATGTGGTTTTTAGCACTATCATTTAATTGGAATAATTCCGTATTGCTGCTGTATGCCTGGACAACCTTTGTTATTACCCGGAGTGGAGTCGATTATTGTAACCAACAGTTGAGTACTAGCCAAAGGTTACTCATCTGAACTTCGAAATCATTCTCATGATCAGATCCATTTTGGTTCTCAGTTTTTGTCTCCAGTTGAAAAGGCCATGTGTTTGATTTTGCTCATAAACAAAGTGTGATTCTTACAAACAATCGTCGTGGTAATTATTTCATCTCGCCCTCTTCCTGTTCTATTAAGTATCTAGTTCATGCTTATACTACAACTATACCTCGTCATATTGTTTGAAATATTGCTAGCGTAGTTTCGTTAAGTTAAGAAGTCGGAAAGATATTTGGAGAACATGAACTGTATGATAGCATTAAAGTTTTGACTAGTTTTACATTATCTATTTATCAAACTTGTTTCCATCTATGCTGGATAGCTTTCCTGTTCCATTTTCTGATTGATGACGGTTTATATGCCTTTTGATATATTCTCTTTTTTCCTTTTCATTATTTGTGCTGCCGACCTTCTGCATCAAGTTATAGCCTAGCACTATTTCTATCCACTTGACTCCGTGTGGTTGTGATAGCTGAAAGTAATTGAAGCTGCTATATCTCAAGTAAACTGAGCTCGTGCAGACAATTACCAGCCATGCTTGACACAACTGATGCAGTAGTGGTTTGCATGATTGGTCTCATCACAAGGTATATGTTCTGCATGGACAAGCAAGGGGTCACATGCGTCTATAATCTGGATCTTTTTCATCGTTGTCAACATGCCTGTTTCTATGTTGGCATGTTAACCTTAATTTTAGCAATTAAATTAATCCCAGCAATGCCAAGCATGGTGTAGGAACAGCTGCATGTGGAGCCAGTCTTGAAGTTCTCTGAGGTATTTGATTGTACAGATATTGCAGCATTTTTTTAGTACAATCAAGAAGATGGTACTGCCCAATTCGGTTTCACATGGATGCATCACACGATTTTGAGTCTGTGGAGAGATAATTCACGTGAGATATGAGTATAGAGAAGTGGTTGCCTGAAATTTAATTATTGTGTGCTTGCATTTGAGATTATGTTTCAATTGTACTTAATTCTTTTGATTGCAGGCAGTCGCTAGTGATTTCTAGTGATTCTGCCCTGGATCCAAGAGATAGAGGTGTTTTCTGCTGTTTTCTTTATTTTTGGATTAATATTAGCACTGGACGCATAGAAGCAGCACTCATGGAAGTCTGAATATCTTTAAGGCCTTGCTTTATTTGATGCTAAGGATCTATATGTTTTAACTCATTTTCTGCAACCAAGCTTAGGGATAAATATGATGAGATCTAGATCTTTTATACTAGCTTCTTTAGTAGAAGATAGGTAATTGATAACTCATAACTAAAAAAATTAAAGTAAACCAAAAAGAAGGCTTGGTAGCATCCTAAATGGATGCAGTCCACAATATTTGCTGCTAGATACAAAGCATACAGATTGAGCTAATTTCTTGTTGAAAGAAACCAGCAATTGACAGAAGATAGAGAACATACCCACTCCTCGGACTCATTATAAGTCCCTCCTCACTGGAGACTGAATTGTTTAATTACATCTCTTTTCAGTGAGAATCATATGAACTCTTGCGGCGTCTCTCATTGTGCCCTGCCAAGCGCCTGCGACAACTTCTCTTAGCTTCATCGAACTCTGATAGTTCATGAAACCTGCATATGATGGTGAGAGTGTGAATTCTGCATATATTGAACTTTGCCATCTTTGTACATAATTCTGAAATGATGCATATGTTGTTGGATACATTGTTTGCTTTGCAGTTGAGAATTATAGATGAATGCTCACTTATGTTGTTATCTTTATCACAATTGTTTTTCTTACTAGAAGTGCTACATTTCAACTCTTTATCTATCACTCTAATCCATTATTACTCTTCTCTCCCACCTAGATTCTTTCATAGATTACCTACCTAGTCCTACTTCCATTTGTATTAATTAAAAAGTAGATGGTTTGCTAATTGCTATGCAGGACTGAAATTTAACTGCAAGTTGTAGGAAAAACAACCTGCTGCACTGCTGGCAGAAGCGTTGCCTGGAGCCGGAAAGAACAACCACTGCAGCCTTGGCATGAAACTCACAAACTTTATGGCGGCGATGGTAAGGCTTGGCATCAGCCATATCAGCAGTGCAGTCTTCCGCCTGACAAGAACGCAGTGTCGAGCCTCCTGCACCGGACGCCCTTCTTTTCGAGGGAGTCAGTGCTTCTTTCTTCTCGCTATCCTCGTCATCGAACTCAGGTACCTTCTCGAAGTTCTTCCCTTCTTCCTTGCTGGTTTCCATTCCTTAGGCGAGGGAGAAGTGAATGCTCGAACCAGATGAAGAAAGTGAGTTGAGAGGACTCGACTGTTGAAAAAGAGAAGAGGAATAGGCCAGGACTGGACCACAGGTACTACTGATACCATCCTTTTTTCCTCAGAATGCCTAGTCTAATTTTGTACTTTGGATTTTTGATGTTAAAGATTGCTAAGATTATGTGATGGTAGGGGTCATATCCAATGCAACTCTCTTGTCTTATAACATAAATTTGAGGCCTTTCTTTGTCTTGCAATCAAACTCGAAAACTTTTATGTGACCCCACATCAATTTCTAGCTGTTACTGTTACTAGCCATCTATCTGCCTACACATGCATTTACCGTGATTCCACTTCTTTTTTTAGCTTAACTAACCCTCTAACACTACCATGCCATTGCATTGGCTGATCTTAAAAGGTTAAATCTTAACTCCAACTATTAACTTGTGGAACAGAAACAGAGGAAAGTCATTCGTTCCTTCCTTGTTTTTGATTTCTTCAATTCTTCTTAATTACCTAAGACATGTAACTTAGTTGATATTTTCTATTTCTACATGAGTAGTTGATTAAGGGTACAATTCTTATTAGGGTAGATTTAAAAATAAAGTAATAGTTCAATTCTTCTGTTATGTTGGTGGCTCAAATTCATCTCAGTCTTATCGGGGACTTAATGATTATCATCATGAATTAATTTATAAATAAATAGATTCTCTCATTGTTTTATATGTAATTCTAAGCACTCAGTCCACATTATATGTGATTAGTCAATACTTTTGGACCTGTTTTGTATTCTACATCATTATGAGTGGATTGTTCCTTTTCTAGGCCTATTAATCAAATTATATGTTATTTTCTATTATTGTCTTTATTCTGTCCGTCGCATTTCGAGGTTATAAACCCTAACATCTTAATTGAACATAAAATGCTACTAGCCTGTGCTGTAAATTCTCTCTATGGCTCTGGAAATTACTGCACCCAGTAAATGCTTTCATCCTTGTTTTGGTGGTCGTTTTCCGAGAGGGCCGATTCCCACAACTTATTATTACTTATTAGGTACTTGGCTGGAAAGTGAGAAGATCAATAATGAACGCTGGAAATTTACGCCCCACTCATGTCCGGACACGTGTTAACCATCTAGCTATTATAATGATTTGTCTTTCGGTAAAAAAAAAACACGCACATCAATTTTTGGATGCTGGGCAGCCAATAGATTTGAAGCAAAGTGGGCACTTAGGTTTTAGAATTCAATGTGTTGGTACAAATACTAATAAATTTTGTTAGGTCGTACAGTTGTGAGTGAATTGGTCACGTGTGTACGAGACCAGCCTTTTAGCTTGTGGCACGTTCAAATGTTTTTTTTAGGATGATTTGAGTAACTAATAGCCGCTATCAAAGTGTGTATTGAATAAATTTTATTCTTGTACTCTAGCCTGTAAACAATACAGGAGAGTTCAACCACCATAGGTTAACCATACAGGAAGGTTCAACCACCCTAGGCTAACAAGAGGTGACAGACTCACACATAGCGATCTTGGTGGGTTTTAAACTCATGATCTTCCAACCACAGACTACCCACCTTAACCGCTATGTCATTCCAAGGGGACAACATGCTCAAACACTTTGATCTTTATTGTGCAGTTCGGTAGTTACGTTGTTTTGTCGACACAAAGGTTATCTTAGCAAGGGCGCATGGCTTGCTCTTAGCCGCTTTGGATGCAGCTGTCCCATCTCCTATCCTACTTCACTATGTCTTCAAGAGCACCCTAGTATACAATTATCGGAAATGTTCGAGCTAGGGTTCGAAAGTGATGAATTTAATTTGAGTTAGAATTGAGTTATGTGGGACCGCGTAACACAGTAATAATTTTTAATTTATTTATGTGGTGCCTAGCTTGCCTCCTATTGTTCTCTTTATCATCATTTAGGGCAACGTGATTATTCCATACGTAGTATACAATCATCGTCAATGGTGGATTCTGTTTGGTTGGGTTGAGTTATGTAGGATGGATTCTGTTTGGGTTGAATTGAGTTATGTAGGATGGTGACATTTTGTAATATTTTTTTATTTTTTATTTTTATGTTTTTTTGGTGCCTAGCTCCGCCAATTCTCGTCGTCTATTTATCATCATTTAGGGCAATGCGATTGTTCCAAAATCTTTGAGAATCAGATGTTTATGAAATTATAGGGCTGATTTAGTCATTCCTCTGTTCTTGCTTGTGTTCTTTTACGCTATGTTTCCTTGCATTTTTTTTCTTTCTTTCTGATAGTGTTATGTTTGATGTCCGAAGCGTGTAGTAGATTATGTATTGTGTGTATATATATTTCTACAATTTTTGGCCTTTTTGCATTATGCGTGAACGAAATTTGTGGTGTATCAGTTGTATGCTTGCTACCTGGGTTTTATAGATGGGATTTTTTTTTATAATATTTTGGCCTACCAATTTGTAGTCATATAGAGCAAAATGGAAGCTTAGCTCTAAACAGTAATAAGCCAGCCCATTGGACATATTACCCTCGAATTTGCAATGAAGGCCCAAAATAAATTCGAAGGCCCAAATCCGACCTAAGTGGGCATCTAATTGGGCTGTAAGTGAATTCTCTCTCTCTCACTCTCTCTCTAATTTCAAACTGTTTATAAATAACCGGTCAATATTAAACTTGATTTAATTTTATTGAGTATCGACATCAATGCATCTATCCTTTTGCCAATAATATAATCTTCATAAACTAGAACGTATGAAAGCTAATTGATTTTAAACACGCAATTAGAACTATTGAATCATCCAATATTCGGAGGACCACAATTCCAAGATGGAGACTTGTGGTCCCCGTAGTTTGGCAACCAGCTCATAGATTTATGAATTTTCTGGACAAACCGTGTCATAATAAAGAATTAAAGATTACCTGATCTTGCGTCCAACAAGTTGTAATTATAGCATTCTATTAGTGTATTAATCCCTAGAATAATTGTCTATGCTACACCAAACATAATCGCCATCAGTCAATTTTTATTCTCTCACCTAAATAGTATATTATCTTTGTCTACTAAAAAAATCTTTTCACAGTACCTTCGACTAACAATTTAAATTAACCTAAAAATTGACTGTCTACAGTTCTTTGTCCTCTGCTTTAAAGCCAAAGTCGTTAGTTGAAAATTGAAATAGTATTTGATTATGTTGTGTTAAATCTGATTCCGTCGAATTAAATAAGTGCAAAAATATTATTTTTGAGGTCAACAGAGAAATAGACAACTTGGTTTGTATTTGCTTGTCGTTATTGTGTTGGTGTAATTTTATCTAAAACTCCATTTTGGAAAAATGTTGATATGATGTGCGCTGCATTTAATGATGCATGCGTGAGACCCACAGCAAAAATTCCACGTCTTTTCAGTCGTATAAATAATACTCCATCCGTTTCACTTTATTAGTTTTATATTTTTTTTTGGGCTGTTCCACTCCATTAATCCACTTTCCTTTTATAACTTAAAATAACATTATTATATATTCCAGTGGATCCTACTATTTTATACTTTATACACAATAAACAACTTTCTTAATTTTCGTGATGAAAAGAAAGTGGACTAATGAAGTGGAACGAAAGGAGTAATATTTATTTCAGTATGTTGTCCGCTGCTTGAGTTTGACTTGTAGCCATTTTTCGAATGTTTAGACTCTCGAGATTTCCACAAATAATTTGTGAGCATAATTATTTGAAGATGGGTTATTAGTGAAATAAGGCACGAAATATAGCCGATTTGTATATTTAACATGAACTTTTAACTGTGCCGAATTAATGCATAAACTTTCATTTTTTTGTAATTTAAGACATGGTCAGATTCTCAATTTTTTCCGGCTGCCGCAGTGCTGAGTTGGACGTCTACGTGTACTATATGAAACTACGTCGTTTTGTACCTAAAAAAATTGGCAAATTAAAGCATAAACTTTATAAACGTTTCAATTTACGATATATCTCATTTAAATAATCACAATTTAAAGTATAAACTTTGATCAAAATAGCAAAACAACTTAGCTACCAAATCCTTCACAACCTTCTACCTAATAGAAATTATCTAAAAAAACACTTATCCAGTCCAATCAAATAAAGAGAAACATAAAATCCAAATAAATAGAAATTTTGAATTTATTTAAAATTTAATTTGAGTTCTTCTTTGGAATTTATGTCCTTTAATCGATTCTTTTTTGGATTTTATGTTCCTCTTTAATTGATTTCTTCTTCAATAACTCCATATCTTATCTTCTTTGCTTGTTTATGCTAAAAAAGATTTATGGAATTACTTGTACAGTAAATATTTGTGAGTTAAATAAATTTCTCTAATTATTTTATTTGAATTTTATATTCCTCTTTATTTGATTGGACTTGATAAGTATCTTTTTAAATAATTTCTATTAGGTAGAAGGTTGTGAAGTATTTGGTAGCTACGTTGTTGGGTGATGATTCAATCCTCAGCATGATCATACTTATGGGAAATGACTTATCTTCTATACTGGATCACGCTCAGTAGCCTCGTGCTCTGAACTATTGAGAAGATTTGAAGATCCCAAAACCCTATCTGATTGGTGAACCATTCCTTTGTATTTGTATTTGTCTCCGAGGTTTCGGACTCGGTAGACACTCGCTTTTGGTCAAGGCGCTCCGCAGCTTATTTGCCTCGGCACCAAGTATGAAGACTCGGTGATCTTGGACTCGGCAGAGCAAGATATCGAAAGACTCGGTGATCTTGGACTCAGTAGGAGCAAGATATCTTGAAAGACTCGATGATCTTGGACTCGGCGAGAGCAAAGATTCGAGAGAGTCGATCGAACTAAACTCGGCGGGAGTAGTTCACTGGACTCGTAGCCGATCATCGATAGACTTATCTTCGGCCAGCCTATCTACCGAATACGAGGTCGGACTCAAGCAACGGCGGATAGTCTTCGGGGACTGTCGAATCTTTTGAAAGACAATCAGCGATCATGTACGAGGAAGAGAGAAGTCGGCTTCGGCCTATCTCGAAGTTTGTCTTTGTCTCAACCACTACATCCACCTCAACGAATGACAAGCATACACGTGTCTTCTCACCGCTAAAGCCGCAAGTCAACACTTTCCGGAAAAGGAGGAAAAGACATTGTTGCCTACACCAAAAGAGCCGTTTGCTACCAAAAAGAGAGAGAGAGAAGAAGATCGTCTCCAACGGATCTATTTCAATCTCTCGCTCTATAAATAGAGGGATTATTCAAGAAGAATACACGGAATGCACGTATCTAGAGCAAAAATCAAGAAAGCATTCAACGAGCAAAGAACCCAAAGAACTACGTCTTAGCAAAAAACTCGAAGAACATTCTCCGGCGAAAGACTACATTCTAGCTCATAGGGAATCAAGCTAAACCAACATATAAAGCCTCTAGTATCCAATCGACGTTACACGAACTTATAGCTTACCTTCGACTGTTCGTCGATCTAGAAGCTACTCTTTCATATTCCCTATCCCTCTAACCCTAAGCTCAACCGTTCTTATCTATAGCTTAGACGAAGGAGTTCACATCGAACCCAATCCTTATTGTATAAGGACTCCTTCACTGTTGGAGAAGTTTGTCAAACACTTTAAGTTTGATAGTGTTGTAAACCGAGACTTGGATCGCATATAAAAACCAAGACGCGGCTTTGCCCGGTGTGCAAGCCGACCGAGACTAACTCGGGATAATAAATAGCCTCCCGATCATTCGGGACAGTGGACGTAGGATTTGAGCGATATCCGAACCACTTTAAAAATCCCGTCTCTTACTTGCTTTCTTAACTGTTGCATTGATTTTACCATTCATACCGAGTTCTATATCTATCGAACCGAGACAACGTTTTCTCACAAAAACCGATTTGGGCCTACACTATTCCGCACACTCGAACTCTTACCGTAGATACTGAATTCGACCTAGTCGGTTAGCGGATCTCACGGTGAGTCGATACTTTTCTAGCCTTTAACACGATTCGTAGCACTATGCAGTTGGTCTTGAACTAGTTCAAGACGGCACCTTCCCCGAATAGGACTGTTCGTGTTCGAAAGTTGAGAAATCGAATCGGGTGTATTCACCCCCCCCCTCTACACCCGACCATACACTCGGGACCAACAATTGGTATCGGAGCAGGAGTTCTTTGACTCTTGTTATCTTTGAGACCGGTCTATTCGAACGGATCCGAGGGAAAACATTTTCACCGCATATCACTCTACATTCATATCTATATTTTTTTTCATGGCCGATATGTCGGGTATAAGGATGGTACCCATGTTCTCGGTGGAAAATTATGGAGTATGGCGAGTCGGAATGGAAGCACATCCGACATCCCTCCATGATAGTATGACCGAAGTGCTTGAAGATGGACCTATCGTTCCTATGATTGATAGTGTCGTGACTCGGGACCAAGCTCAAGGAGGAGGAATGGTGGACCGGGAAGAAGATCCCCAAAGACGAAGTCTCTTCACTCCGTAAGAGAAGAAGCTTCACAATCTAGATCGAGTCGCCCGGAAATGCTATACTAACCACCCTTAGTGATTCTTATCTTGGCGGGGTTCGGGAATGCAAGACCGCTAAAGAACTCGGGACGCTCTTGCGCTACCGAGTCGAGGGACTCGGAAGATTAAAGCCAACAAATTAGCGCCGGAACTCCAAAAGCCGGAAAGCTTGTCTCTCATGCCCGGTGACAAAATCGAAGATCGAACGTCGATTTACCAATCGATGAACTCTATCAATGGGCCGGGAAAGACATTCAAAGAACCGAGAGATGAATCGAAGATTCCGAGGGCACCGCCGGACGGACACCGGACACCTTTTGCTACTCTATTGCGACATTCGACTTAGATGTTGTGTCTCCCGACCATATCTTTTCGTAATTACAGTGCAGAGGAGTTTGAGTTCGACGCAGACCTCAAAGAAAGCAGAGAGTGAAGGCGACACAAAAATCGACCATGCTTTCAAAGCATCGGTCGGCCAAGACAAAATCTCCAAAGAACGAGCAAAACGACGAGTAAGACCGAACCTTCACTCAATGATCTACAAGAAGGAAGCCTCGCTCGAAGTATGCACTTGCTCGATCGTAAAGTATCGGAAGGAGAAGGAGCGACGCAGAAAAGTGACTAAAGCCTATCGGGAAACGAAAGGTAAGTCAAATTATATGTCGAAACACACTCCCGACTCACAATCTTCTCGAATGCGAAAGAAAGATGACTCGGAACCATCAAAGAATAGCGAAAGCAAAGAAGAAAGAGTCATTGCTTGTTACAACCGCAAGAAGCCGGGACATTATCAGTATGATTGTCCCGAGCTCGCAGTGCTTCGAACGCGCAAAGCACGCAAAGCAAGGAGAGAGAAATTCGCCCCGTAAGAGACAATCCTACATAGCCGGCGAAATCTCGGACGACTCGAAGAGATCGACTCCTTTATGGATTCATCTCGACGATGAAGCGGCTTTCATGGCCTTAGAGCATGAAGCGGATGAATCGCTGAAAAGTGCATGATGGCGGGCGAAGAGGATGAGGTAAATTCTCATGAACCACTTAACTCCTCTTCACACCGCACACACGACACTAATTTAAGGTGCGGATGAGAATATGGACGTCGCAACCGCATACGAAGAACTACTCGACGAACAAATTCAGATGAGTCTGCAGCTCAGCAAGACGCTTCAGGAGTTGGATACCCTGAAAGTAGAGAATCAGAGACTTTCTCAGGAGAGTCAGGTTGCTACTGAGGCCGAAGGACTTGTGTTGAGACTCAGGGAGGAAATAAACTCTCTGATGGCCAAGTCTCAGCATCAAGAAGATCGGATTTCAGTTTTGACCAATGACTTGACTCAGAAAGATATTGAACTAAGTCTCTCTGAAGCAAGAAATGTCGGGACTTCGGACCAAGCACGACACATCGAAGAAGAGTGATGATGTCCGGAGGAGCTTGATGACTGAGAGGTACATGGGTGCTGAAAAGAAATTAGAGGCTATGCTAGCATGCAATAAGTCAAAGCACTGCAAGGAAGGACTTGGATTCAGCCAGGGAGCTTCCACATCTGCCCCAAGACACTCGAAGTACGGCTTGCCGATAGATTTGTTCGAGGGGAGACTATGACCGCAAATATACCGAACCCCCTAGCAAAGAACAAACGAGAAGATGAAAGCACCTCATCCCACACGTCGGCATTTCGACAAGAAGATCGGTGCCAAGAAACCCCAAAGACACAAGTGGGGAACCAAAGCAAATTAAAATTGGCGGATCAAGTATGGACCTCCAAAGCCGACACATCCGGCTCGGTATGGGTCATACTATTATGAACCTATAGTCGGAAGAGGCTCCAAATGTCGGAAGAAAAGGAAAGCCACACGAGAAGGCTAAGGTCGGCAGTCCACCAACTCGGAAGATCGGGACTCCCGAACCTCGAAGCCTCGAAGTCACCTTTGACCGATCCAGTGGTCGAGATATGTTGACTCTAGTGGAAAGAAAATGTCCGAAACCACCGGGGTTGTTAGACAGATTTGGGGTTATGAAAACTAACATCTAAGGACCCAAAATCAAAAATAAAGGGTACCGAATATAATTACGTTTTGCGGGTGCGTAAAGACCCATGGTATATGGACGGCGGATGCTCAAGACACATGACATACCAAAGGAGTCTGCGCAAGAATTATATCACCGAAGAAGGACCTGCACTGAGTTTGGAGATAATGCCAAAGGCTACACGAGAGGATACGGCACACTCAAAGCATAGGAACCGCCAAAGTTCCAAGAGTATCATATGTTGAAGGACTTCAAGCATAATCTTCTCTCTCGTTAGTCAATTTTGTGATAACTCAAATAGAGTGATTTTTTGACGCCGGTTTCGTGATGTTATTGATAAATCCACGGGGAAAACAAGTGTTATCGGGTTCGCGCAGAAAGAACATATATGTGGCCGATCGGAACTCGGTGAACCACGAAGCTTGCTTACCGGCGAAGAATGACAACCGCACGGGGTGGCTATGGCACGTAAGACTCGAGCCATCTCAACTTTAAAACGCTCAACAAACTTGCAAGAAACACTCTAGCAAGGGGACCGCCGAATGAAGTATTCAAAGAAAGACACTCGGTGTGAAGCATGTCCGAAGGGAAAGCAAACAAGGAATCAAAATCCTCCGGTTCCATCGCCTTCCACGGATGGAATCCTTCAGTGCTACATATGGATTTGTTCGGTCCAGTCTCCCCAGTGACGATCGGAGGCGTAAAATATGCATTAGTGGTCATAGATGACTACTCGCGCTACACATGGGTCATATTCATTGCCAACAAGTCTCGACGTCAAAACAGAGTTACCAACGCTTCGAAAAGGCTCGAGTGTCGAGAAGAACACCAAGATCGGAAAAATACGTTCGGACGCAGGAACCGAGTTCCTTAATTCCATGGTAAAGGAGTTCGCAAAGCGAAGGAATAGAGCATGAGACTTCACCGCACGCACACCTCGGCAGAATGGAGTTGCCGAACGAAAGAACGAGAACTCTAAAAGAGGCAGCTAGGACTCTACTCGCGGACTCGGGACTCCCAACCAAATTCCGGGCGGGAAGCTACCGATACCGCATGTTATACTCGAGAATAGATCTCTACCGACAAAGCAAAGATAAGCGGACACCATATGAACTATGGAACGACAAGGAAGCCTTCTCTATCTTATTTCCATATTTTTGGTTGTTCATGCTTTATCCACAATAATGGGAAAGATCAATGAAGACTTTTGATAGCAAGTCGGATCGGGGAGTATTCTTAGGATACTCTCGTGTCAAGCAAAGCTTTCGAGTATTCAACTATCGGACTCTTTGCGTAGAGGAAAGCCCTCATGTTGTCTTTAACGAGTTTGCTACGAAGACAGGAGCAATAACTCAAATTCGAATCCGAGGACATCGGAAGCGGCTACGGGATCTAAGCTTAAAAGACAAATGCGAAAAGATCCGGCTATGTTGGGATGATGATTCGGACGAAGAAACCGAAGACAAATCTATCGAATCTCAACCGCTGAGCAAGTAGGCGAGCGATTGATTCTCCCGAACGGAATCAATCCCGGGTAACTCGAGTCAATGAGGAAACCGTAGAAGTAACCGAGACCACTACCGAGAATAACAACTCGGGGGGGAACGTCTAGTAATGTTCCCGAGCTGAATGCCCCTGAACACGGTGACTCGAGTAGATCATACTCTTGTTCTTGAACTACTTCAATCTCGGAATAGTACAACCGAAATGCCTAACTCACCTACTATCCGTATTGAACAAATTTCGGATGAAGAGTTAAAACATCGTAGATCGTGGCTAGATGCTCACACTCGCCGATCTTATAATTGGAGATCCTTCAAAGCACATGTCAAGACAAGATCCGGATTCTGTCAAGGAGAAAGCGCATTATTTTCCTGCTTCTTGTCTACTGAAGAACCTCAGAATATTGAGGATGCACTTAAAGATGCTGACTGGATTATTGCTATGCAGGAAGAGCTGAATCAGTTCACGAGAAACGAAGTATGGGAGCTTGTAGACAGACCCCGCATCAACATGTCATTGGAACCAAATGGGTCTTCAAAAACAAGCGAGATGAAAACAACGTTATAGTCGGGAACAAAGCAAGGCTCGTGGCTAAAGGCTACTTGTCAAGTGAAGGAATAGATTTCGATTAAACCTTCGCTCCGATTGCAAGATTGGAGGCAATTAGACTATTCCTAGCCTACGCAACACATCAAAGATTCGTAGTTTATCAAATGGATGTGAAGTCTCGCATTCCCGAATGGCGTCTTTGAAAGAAGAAGTCTATGTGGAACAACCGCCCGGCTTTCAACGGGGACATCAAGTATATAGACTCGTAAAAGCTCAGTACGGGTTAAAACAAGCACCCGGGGCTTGGTACGATACCCCGTCCGAGTTTCTTCTTCGTAAAGGTTTTCAAAAAGGCACGATGAGACCGCACTCTATTCAGCATTCGACCGGAAGAAGACTTATTACTTGTGCAGATCTACGTGGATGACATTATCTTCGGTTCGAAGAATGTCATCATGTGTCGGCAATTTGAAAAGATGATGAAGGATAAGTTCGAGATGTCAATGATGGGAGAAATGAACTACTTCCTTGGTTTTCAAGTCAAGCAATCCGAAAAGGGAACGTTCATCAACCAAGGCAAATACACTCGAGACCTCATCAAAAGATTCGGCCGCACATCCAAGCAAATCAATCAAGATCCCTATGAACACGAATATGAAGATAGATCTTGATAAAGAGGGAGTATCGAGTAGACCAAACCGAATACCGTGCTATAATTGGTTCTTTATTATATCTAACGGCTACTCGTCCCGACATAACTTATCGCCGTAGGTGTGCGTGCTCGATTTCGGGCGAATCCCAAGCGAGTCATATGGACTCAAGCAAAGAAGATTCTCCGCTATCTACGAGGAACACCCGACATGGGTTTGTGGTATCCAATGATGATAATATTGAACTAACCGGTTATTCCGATGCCGACTATGCGGGATGTAGAATCGACCGAAAATCAACTTCGTGAACATGTCGGTTCCTTGGCGGCAAAAGCCGATCTCATGGTTTTCAAAGAAACAAGCACTCGGTGGCCACGTCGACTACCGAAGCCGAATACATGGCTCGCCGGAAGTTGTTGCGCCCGCATCCTTTGGCCGAGACAAAGCACTGAGAGACTATGACGTCATTCGGAATGAAGTGCCGATTTTTCTGCGACGGTACCAGTGCTATTGCAATCACTCAGAATCCTGTTCTTCACACAAGATGCAAGCACGTGGACATCGGACATCACTTCATTCGTGACCATGTCGAAAAAAGGATATCGGAATGGAAAAGATCCATACCGACAAGCAAAGGGCCGATATACCGACTAAGCCTCTAGCCGAATCCGATTCGGAGAACTTTCGGCAGAGCTAGGTCTGCTGGACCCTACCGACCCTAGTCGGTAATAAGGTTTCGAGGAGAGGAACATTCCGGTGAGGGGGAATGATCACTCTCGCATCGAGTAAGTTCGAGTACATAGAGATTCGGAAAACCATCTACACGAGGTATCGCTGACTACTATGTTCGACCGACGGGTTTGCGTATCTCTACTCGGTAGTAATTTAATACTACATTACTTTGCATTTATGGCAAAGATTCAAGCATGACATTAATATCTTTTGGTTTGTCTTTATTATTAACGACTCACATTTAATGCACGACATTCCATACATAAGCTTGCTTTGAACTCGCACGCATTTAATGCATGTCTTTTCACGATTACTTAGGCTATTTTACAACTGGCTTTGACTTAGGCGTCTTTTGTGATCATTGCCTATTTTTTAACTTCTAATCTTAACCGTCCATATCATAAAGCAAGTTTACATTCAGCATTCGATCGAAAACCGTTCACCTTCATAGTTTGATATATATATTCGATCATATCCTTGAACCGCCATTAGCATACTTCATAACTCTCAAATTCCGAAAAATCCGAGATCTGCATTCGCAATCCTTACTTGCAATTTTCACTCTATCTTATCTCGAATTTTATCCATTGGTATGCTTATATCTGCTAATATATTTGTTATATGTTTCAGTATCGCATTGCACATCACTGTTCTATCCAAAAATAGTACTGACTCATTTCTTGTCACAGGTACAATGGCGGAAACCAATATCTCTATGATATCTCCAGCAGATATGCAGAACATTTTGGAGAAGGATCGCGTATGGTGTGAACCCACCATGGACTTCTATTCATGCGATCTGGAGTACATGGACGATGTATTCTCAGCTCTGCGCGAGTCAGGGCTGGAGAAATTTCTGTCTAGGAGGCCTTCGTTCTTTCTCCCGAGACAAGGTTGCGGAGCCGTACTTGAATTCGGTACACGTATGCGGAGATATAATGGCGAGATTCGTTGCACATTCTATCCAACACGCCACTACGGAGCTGAAGCAGATGTCCATCAAGGATGCCTTGAAGCGGAGTTTTGATCTACCCTCCGAAGGGATAAGTTCAGTCGGGTACAGAGACGACCGAATTGATGAATATCTTACCGTCTTCTGTGGAAAGCCCACTACATTCGTAGTGCTTTTCCGAAGAACAGCATGTTGCCTCAGTTCAGGGCACTTGCCTATATAGTGACACAGCTACTGACAAGCCAAGCAGGGTCGTTTGACCAGGTGTCGAGGCCTAAGATTCAGATGGGTCAGACCATGACGACCCACCCAGTGATTCAGGCCCTGGAAAGCCTGATGAGGGACATCCACAGGACAAGGATACCCATACTGAAACTGCTCCACCACTCAGTATCCTTGGTCCTGAGAAGTCCAAGGCTGGTGCTTCGTCCTCAGCAGAGCCCGCTCAGCTCTTGCTGCAGTCGACCTTCGAAGCAGCGCCCAGCCAGACCGCAAAGAGATCTCGATCAGTGGCAAAAGCCTTAACTGCCCAAGGGATCAAAAATCGAGATCTTGCGAAGGCTATCCATAGGACATGGAAGCGGCATCGCTCAAGCCACGCGTCTAAAGAACTTCGGGGGCTGAAGTCTTCTCGTCTCTTCATCGGCCGCCCCCGATGTTTCCGCGCTTATTTGAAGCGTTGGCTCGAAGCAAGTCAAATTCGAAGCTCGCTAAAGATCTTTCGGGAGAGCCAAGCCAAGCTACTTGATGAATTTTTGGCTTCTAAATTGGCTCATACCGACGCTATCACCGAACAATCCGAGGCCACCGAATAGAGACTTGAGAATATCCAACCGGCCTTGGAAGACACGATCACCGAAAAGCCGAAAGACTTCAAGGAAGCAATGACCTCTCTCACAAGCAACATAAGGAAAACCTTACCATGGAGAGGAACGAGTTGCATGAGGCTCGACTAAGCTCCACGATCGTCTCGATGAGCCGTCAACCTCCTACAAAAGTCTCGAAGAAGTCGGTCCTAGTCCCTACCCCGGTGATCGGTGATGATGCCAAAAAGGGGGAAAGTGAAGGAAAAAGGGAAGGAAAGAAGAGTCTTGGGAAGCCGACCCTCACCAAAAGTCCAAAGTCTAAGGGGGAAGCTACACCGAAGTCATCCCGCACTCGGTCTCGGAAGGGTGAGGCCCGGGGGTGTTTCACTGCGAGCACAACGAAACCGGCCCAAGTGGCTCGGAGACCCCAGCAGACTACTCGAGCAACCCAAACTCCCAAAGATATCATTAAGGAGGTTGCTTGAGTACGCCGAACAAAGCGGTGGAGGACTCGGAAGAAGAAGAGGCTCCTCTTCCACCACCAGTTCAAGAAGGCAAGGGCAAACAAAAGCTTAACATTCCAACCCCCCTCCAAAGAAAGAGATTAAGATACATATCTGGCGAGGAGGAAGCCCAAATAGCTACGGATGAGAAGCTAGCCGGAGAGATTGCAGAGGCCGAAGCGGCTAACAAGCCAAAGTCTAAGCCTCGCCAAAGGAAAGACTAAAGCCCCGGCCCGAGAGGAGGAAAGAGAACCGCTAGAGCGCGCTCCGAGAAAGCTCATCATAACGAGATGAAGAGGACAGAGAAAAAGAAAAGGAGCAAGCAGCAGAAGAATACCGAAAGGCAGGGGTACATCCAAATCTAGATCTAGTACCCTCGCCGAATCGAACAAGCTCCTCGAAGCCTCAAGAGCGGGATGCGTAAATTGAAGACATATTTGCTCGGATGGATAGATATCTCTACGAGAGGAGAGGAAGCTAGACAGATAGAGGCCCGGACGAGAGGATACATTTGGCGGACCTTGAGGCACTCGAGAAACGCATCGAACAAGAGGCCAGGTTGAGAATTCCTTCGAAAGCCGACATTCCTTATCGATACGAAGGTTCAAGAAGCCAAACGATCTCGAAAACACATAGATGGCCAAGATCGGACGAATGGATGCCTATTCGGTTCAATCGGAGATGGGAATCGGCCAAGATAGAGTTTATCAAGAGAAATTATTTCTCGGCGATTCCGGCTCGAAATGTCTAAGGCCGATGCCTATGTCGAGTGGATGACCATTACCGAACCCGATCTTTACCCATATATGCACGCAGCAAGAATGCGAAGGGGTAGTAGTCGAGTTCCTGAAGCAAGGATCATTCCTCCACCCGGAAGACAAGACGACTCAGTACATCTCGGAATGATTGAACAAGAAGTGAAGAATGCTTTGCGTTGAACGAGAGGACTAGAACAAGATGATCCAAACAGACTTCGCCGAATATCGGCCGAGGAAGAACACGTTCGGAATGTATGGAGTTCCACCGCTCGAAGATAAATCCCAAGGTTTCATGAATAGGATTCAGCAGTTTAAGGGTTCTCCCTCTTAGTTCTTCTTTTAGCTTAGCAAGATTTGTAATGTCTCGAATCGTGTATTATATATATACAAATCTTCTTTTGGCTCGACAACTACTTGTTGTCTAAATAGCCGTGTTTGCTTTATGCTTTAACACTCGGAATCACCGAAGTGATTACCGACACACACGTTGATTATTTACTTGTCGTTTTGCTCGGTTAGATCTCTCGATAGACTAGACTTTCGAAGAGTTATTATTTCTCTTAAGAGAAAATTGTTGTATTTTTTTTAAGGGAAATTATTGTAAAAGGGAAAATTGTTCGCCCCTGTCTTCCTCGGTAGTCTAGCACTTACCGGACAACTCCACCGATTCTACTTGTAATATTTGTAAGGAGCTCGTTCCCGAGTAAGTTAGTGTTTAGCATAGTTGATAGGACATAGATGATAGGTTTTGGCATCATCAAATAGGGGGAAATTGTTGGGTGATGATTCAATCCTCGGCATGATCATACTTATGGGAAATGACTTATCTTCTATATTGGATCACGCTCGCAGCCTCGTGCTCCGAACTATTGAGAAGATTTGAAGATCCCAAAACCCTATCTCGATTGGTGAACCATTCCTTTGTATTTGTATTTGTCTCCGAGGTTTCGGACTCGGTAGACACTCTGCTTCCGGTCAAGGCGCTCGGCAGCTTATTTGCCTCGGCACCGGTACAGAAGACTCGGTGATCTTGGACTCGCGCAGAGCAAGATATACGAAAGACTCGATGATCTTGGACTCAGTAGGAGCAAGATATCTTCGAAAGACTCGGTGAATCTTGGACTCAGCAGAGCAAGATTTCGAGAGAGTCGATCGAACTAAACTCGGCGAGAGTAGTTCATCTGGACTCGAGCTGATCATCGATAGACTTATCTTCGGCAGCCTATCTACCGAATACGAGGTCGGACTCAGCAACGGCAGATAGTCTTCGGGGGATCGCGAATCTTTTGAAAGACAATCGGCGAGTCATGTACGAGGAAGAGAGAAGTCGGCTTCGCCCTATCTCGAAGTTTGTGCTTGTCTCAACCACTACATCCACCTCAACGAATGACAAGCATACACGTGTCTTCTCACCGCTAAAGCCGCAAGTCAACACTTTCCGGAAAAGGAGGAAAAGGCACCGTTGCCTACACCAAAAGAGCCGTTTGCTACCAAAAAGAGAGAGAGAGAAGAAGATCGTCTCCAACGGATCTATTTCAATCTCTCGCTCTATAAATAGAGGGATTATTCAAGAAGAATACACGGAATGCACGTATCTAGAGCAAAAATCAAGAAAGCATTCAACGAGCAAAGAACCCAAAGAACTACGTCTTAGCAAAAAACTCGAAGAACATTCTCCGCGAAAGACTACATTCTAGCTCATAGGGAATCAAGCTAAACCAACATATAAAGCCTCTAGTATCCAATCGACGTTACACGAACTTATAGCTTACCTTCGACTGTTCGTCGATCTAGAAGCTACTCTTTCATATTCCCTATCCCTCTAACCCTAAGCTCAACCGTTCTTATCTATAGCTTAGACGAAGGAGTTCACATTCGAACCCAATCCTTATTGTATAAGGACTCCTTCACCGTTGGAGAAGTTTGTCAAACACTTTAAGTTTGATAGTGTTGTAAACCGAGACTTGGATCGAGTATAAAAACCAAGACGCGGCTTTGCCCGAGTGTGCAAGCCGACCGAGACTAACTCGGGATAATAAATAGCCTCCCGATCATTCGGGACAGTGGACGTAGGATTTGAGCGATATCCGAACCACTTTAAAAATCCCGTCTCTTACCGCTTTCTTAACCGTTGCATTGATTTTACCATTCATACCGAGTTCTATATCTATCGAACCGAGACAACGTTTTCTCACAAAAACCGATTTGGGCCTACACTATTCCGCACACCGAACTCTTACCGTAGATACGGATTCGACCTAGTCGGTTAGCGGGATCTCGGCCGAGTCAGCACTTTTCTAGCCTTTAACACGATTCGAACAGTATGCCGGTCTCGCTGAACTAGTTCGACACGGCACCTTCCCGAATAGGACATTTCGTGTTCGAAAGTTGAGAAATCGAATCAGGTGTATTCACCCCCCCCTCTACACCTGACCGTACACTCGGGACCAACATACGTTGTTTTGCTATTTTGGTCATAGTTTGTTAACTTTGCTATGTTATGCACTATGTCGGTTAATGTTTAATCTCTGGTAGTACATGCTTGTGTTCTTTTTATTTTTTTGTACTATTTTGGTCACATCTTTATTGGTCTCGTAATGGTTTTTTGGGATTTTTTTTGGAATTCAATTCAAATAACCGAAGGTTTATTATGGAATAATCTAGCGAAACAAGCATAATTTATGCTTTAAATTGTGATTATTTAAATGTGATATGCCTTAAATTGAAAATTTTACAAAGTTTATGCTTTAATCTGCCAATTTTTTTGAGGTACAAAATGACGTGGTTTCATATAGTACACGTAGACGTCCAACTCAGCACTTCGGCAGCCGGAAAAAATTGGGAATCCGACCATGTCTTAAATTGCAAAAAAATGAAAGCTTATGCATTAATTCGGCACAATTAAAAGTTCGTGTTAAATATGCAAATCGGCTATATTTCGTGCCTCATTTCACTAATAACCCTTTGGAGATCCACTAACCGGCTGGTAATAAAATAACTCACGTGATTGATTTGAATAGATATAATAAGGGTGGAATAATTTATCAATAATTTATTTGAATTTATGTTAAGTTTTTCATATATTGATAATAATAATAACAATAGATATGTAATAAGTGTTTGTTTTAGCTGTTTTTTTCAAATGGGTTAAATTAGCATCTTTTTTGCGTGATAGGTTTTGGAATTTGCATTACTAAACAATTCATATCGTCAAGAAAAGTGAGTTCTATATTATTCTATTCAACTTTTCTTATACAAATTCCGTAACGGCCATCCAAATATTTTATGAGTAGTTTGTAGCGGAAAACATTCCATCATAGTAGTTGAGTTGTACTACTAAAGTCATATATTAGGGCTGCGGGAGCCACTCTCGACATTCTAATGCTTAAAATAGTTGAAGCATGTGGACTAATTTCTTACTCGTGCACTAATCCCCGTGCATTATTGAGAATTGAGTTGTTAGGTAGTGGGTATGAGTTGTGTGACTCGATAACGTGTGATTTTTATTTTTTTAATTAGTTTCTAACGTTTCGTATAATAATCTGCAATATTGCAATCAAACCTTACTATTATGTGTTCGGGACATAATATTTACGGGTGTTTGTAATAGTTTAAACTGTTTTTAAGTCTTAATTTAAGAAAAGGTTGGTACAAGTTGTAATTTAGAGAATTAGTGTGGTATTTGTAAATATTATTTAAAAGTAGAGATTTGCAAATTTTATATTGCAGTACCTTATTTTGAAATTTAAACTAAAGTGTCAAGTCATAATTTTTCTAGAATTACTAATATCTCATTAAGTTGGTTAAATTGGATCAATTGAATTGTTGTTCAATACAACTTAACCAACTTCAACTTATTTAGAATTGATTTTAGAGAATTTACAATTTATAAGCTGCAAACACTAAATATTGACTTTATGTTAAATTAAATTATAAATTCAAAAACGTAAGTTGTTACAAATACTTAGAACCACTTGGTAGTGGCACTTGGTTCAAATTGATGTTACTAATTTTGCATGCAGTTAGTACAACAAATGATATGTGGATTTAATCTTTTTTTTTTTTTTGATTCATGGAACTCGCACCGCTATCTTCGGTGCGCCTTTGGGTAAACCACGCTCCTTGTGCAGTAGCCTGCAAACCACACAGGAGGGTTCAACCATCCTTAGGGTGACATGCATCACATAGCGGTCTTGGTAGGAATTAAACCCAGGACCTATCGGTCCCGGACCACCCACCTTAACTGCTACGCCATCCCATTGGAACGATGTGGATTTAATTTTTTTTTTTTTTTTTACCTTGTGAGCTCAAGCAGTAAACAAAGTTACATGTTGAAAAAGACTAGTGGGTAGAAAGTTGTCTGGAGAACCAAAGTGTCAGTTTAGCATTCTGTGTCACGTGGTTCTCGCGTGGGGCAATTGGGAAGTGGCGATAATTGTATGATGAACAGTAGCTAATTAATGAAGTGGAATTGACAAGTTAATTAACTTTATGCTGATCATATATATCGCTATATTTAGTATATATGTATTTCCGTTATGCATAATCCGGCCTTAAGTTAATATTTTATTATTATTATTATTATTATTATTATTATTTTATTTTCAGTTGAAGAAGATGGATCTTGAACTCCACGTCAATAAGAGAAATGAAGTTATATAAATGATAAAAAGACAGTTAATATATAGTTTGAAGGTAGTAGAATGGGTTGGGAGCACATGGGCATGGTGGAAGGAGTTTGGTCCCCCAAGGGCAAAAGATATTAGGGATCGTGCACGATGAGTTTCTTTCATTGTTCGCCACTTTGGAGGAATCTATTTTGTCGCTTTGCCATCACCTTGGGCCCTCTTCCCATCTCTGATTTGACCAAATACTCTCTTTCTTGCATAAAATTTTGTTTTTTTAAGAAAACTGATTATTAGGAATTTAAATCTTACCATTTATGTGTGTATCATTCATTAGTCTGGTTAGATTTGGTCGTTTATTACTCCCACTATCCCATTAAGCTTCACTTATTTTTTTGGACACGGTTAATAAGACGATGTGGAATTGATTTATAAAGCTGTGGATACCTCTTAAAATTAAAAATTAAAAACTTACTATAAAAGAAAGAAATAATATCACCTCATTCGTTTTTAAAAACAACAAACACTTACAAAATTCAAAATACGATGTGACATTACTCTATACCACAAGGTCTACAAGATTTCTAAAGTATAAATTTTCAAGGAAATGAGACAATCAGACAAGATGAGTAAAACAAGCCGATTAAAAAGTGAAACAAAATGCATTGCACGAAGGGAGTATAATGTAAATGATTCCTTTAGACTTTGGTTTTCATTACATCTATGGCATATGTTATGTTGGTGGCTCAAATCTTATTTGAATAATATCTCACATCAATAAATTAATGACGATGACTCAAATCTTATTTAAATATTATCACACATCGAAGAATTAATGATGATGATAATTAATTTTACTTATATATAGATAGTTTTACTTAATTGTTTAGGTGTACTTTTATGCATAATAGCCACATGCTATGGGATTAGTTAGTTCGACTAATTGACCATGTTTTTGTGAGCATGTGCTTTTGGACTTAGAATCATATTCTAGAGACCTATTTTGTATTATCCTCTTTATTAGTTGGTTGTTCCTCCTCCCGTAAATGTAGGTCTTGTCAACTGAACCATGTAAAATTACTTGGGCATATTATTTTCTCTTTTATTTTTTGTAATTGTCTTTGTTGGGTGTTATTCTTTGTTATTGTCTCTGTTGAGTTTCAAGAATCCGTTCGTCACATTTTGAGGGTCCACAGATCCTAACAACATAATATCAACAGTAACTCGCATTCAAATTTTTTGAAAGATTGTGCTGCATTAGTTCGTGTGGAGATTGCTTGTCTTAGAGCAATGCGTTACAATTTCGTGCCTTTCTCTTGCTTGGACCAATCAGGCAGTCACGTAAGGCCTAATTATTTTAGTGATAATTGTTGGGTGATGATTTTATCCTCAGCACTGTTATACTTAGTGGGAAATGATTCTGTCTTCAGCACTGACCGTAAGCTCAGTAGCCTCGTGCTCTGTACCTATCTGAAGATTTGAAGATCCCAAAACCCTATCTTGATTGATGAACCATTCCCGTGTAATTGTTTTGTCTCCGAGGTTTCGGACTCGGTAGACACTCTGCTCTCGGTTAAGGCGGTCGGCAGCTTATCGGCCTCGGCACGTAAGTAGAAGACTCAAGATTTACTTGGACTCGGCGAGAGCAAAGATATGCGAAGGAGTCGTAGAACCGAACTCGGTAGGAGTAGTTCACTGAACTCGAGCCGACCATCGAGTAGACTCAAGAACGGCAGACGGTCTTCGAAGCCGTCGACACTTTTTTGAATATACAATCAGTATTGTCAAGTACGAGGAAAAGAGAAGTCAGCTTCAGTATGCCTCGAAGTCTGTTCCGTCTCAACCACTCCATAATCCTCGACAAATGACAAGCATACACGTGTCTCTACCTACTAAAGCTGCAAGTCAACATATTTCCGTAAAAGGAGGGAAAGGACACCGTTACATCCTTCAAAAAGAGTCGTTAGCTACCAAAAGAGAGAGAAAGGAAGATCGTCTCCAACGGATCTTTTCCAATCTCTGCTCTATAAATAGAGGGATATTTCAAGCCTTGAAGAGGAGAAGGCACAAGAGAGAGAAACGAATGCGCATAAGCTTAACGACGAAAACAAACACAAGCATTCAAACGAGCTAGAACCAGAAAACCCTAAGTCTTCCGCAAAAAATTGAAGATCTATGTCCGGCGAAAGACTACATTCTCAGCTCATAGGGAACCAAGCTAAACTGTTAGAAGAGCCTCTAGTATCCAAATCGACGATACACGAACCTAAAGCTTATTTCAGCTGTTCGTCGATCTAGAAGCCACTCTCTCATTCCCTATCCCTCTAACCCTAAGCTCAACATAATATATCCATAGCTTAGACGAAGGAGTTCACATTTGAACTTGTTCCCTATTGTAAAAGGACTCCTTCATAGTTGGAGAGTTTTTCAAACACTTCAGTTTGATGCCTTTGTAAACTGGGACTTGCTCAGTATAATCCCCAAGCCACGGCTTTCTCCTGTGCACAAGCTGACTGAGACTAACTCAGTATAATAAATAGCCTCCTGAACTTTTCGGGACAGTGGACGTAGGATCGATTGATATCCGAACCACTTTAAAAATCTGTGTCTTGTTATTGCTTTCTGATTACTGTTGCATTGATTTTACTGTTCATACTGAAAACCTACTTTAAAATCATACAACTGTCTCAGCTTACTGAACTGTCTATTTGCTGAACTGAGATTTGCTAAAACGGTTTTTCCACTCAACTGATTTGGGCCTACACTTTTCCGCACCGCTGAACTCTACCTGTTTGATACTGAATTCTGACTCAGTCAACTAGTAGATCTCAGTAGAGTCAGACTCTTTGCCACACACGATTCAGAACAACTATTTGGTCTCTTCGAATTATTTCAAGATCGACACTTTCCCGAACGAGTGCATTCGTGTTCGAAGTTGAGAAAATTGGAGTCAGGTGTATTCACCCCCCCTCTACACCTGACCATACACTCGGGACCAACAATTGGTATCAGAGCGCACGGACCACCTGAGTTCTATAAGACTCTCGTCGTTCTGAAACTGGTCTACTTGAACGGATCCGGAAAATCGTTTTCACTGCATATCACTCTACATTCATATCATTATTCTTCATGGCTGATATATCAGGTATAAGGATGGTACCTATGTTCTCAGTAGAGAACTATGGGGTATGGCGGGTCAGGATGGAAGCACATCTGACCTCCCTCCACGACAGTATGACTGGAGTACTTGAGGAAGGGCCTATCGTTCCTATGATCGACAGCGTCGTGACTCGGAGATGCAATGGCTTGGAGGAGGAATGGTGACCGGGAAAAAGATTCCCAAAGACAGAAGTCTCTTCACTCCTAAGGAGAAGAAACTTCATAACTTAGACCGTGTCGCTAGAAACGATATACTAACCACCTTAAGAGATTCGTATCTTGGCAGGGTTCAAGAATGCAAAACTGCAAAGGAACTCTGGGACGCTCTAGCGCTACTGAGTCGGGGGACTCAGAAGATAAAAGCTAACAAACTAGCGCTGGAACTCCAAAAGCTGGAAAATTTGTCTCTCATGCCTGGTGACAAAATAGAAGATCTAAATATCAGATTCACGAATCTGATGAACTCCATCAACGGGCTGGGAAAGATATTCAGCAACCGAGAGATGAATCTCAAGATACTGAGGGCACTGCCGGACGGACACTGGACACCTTTTGCCACTTTATTGCGCCATTCTGATTTAGATGTTGTCTCTCCTGACCATATCTTTTCAGAACTTCAGGCAGAAGAGTTTGAGTTCGACAGACCTCAACGAAAGCAAAGAGCTGAAGCTGACATAAAAATTGACCATGCTTTCAAAGCATCGGATCGGCAAACATCTCCCGCGACGAGCAAGACAACAAGTAAGACTGAACCTTCACTCAACGACTTACAAGAAGGAAGTCTCGCTCAGAAGTACGCGCTGCTCGCCGTGAAGTATCAGAAGGAGAAGGAGAGGCGCAGAAAACTGACTAAAGCATACCGAGACACAAAAGGTAAGTCAGATTATACGCCAAAACGCACTCCTGACTGACAATCCTCTGAATGCAGAAAGAAGGATGACTCAGCACCATCAAAGGATAGCGAAAACAAAGAAGAAAGAGTCATCGCTTGCTACAACTGCAAAAAGCCAGGACATTATCAATATAAGCGTCCCGAGCTCGATGAGTCTCGAATGCGCAGCACGCAAGGCAAGGAGAGAGAAATTC
The DNA here is from genome assembly GCA_028984105.1 of Lavandula angustifolia. Classification (NCBI taxonomy): domain Eukaryota; kingdom Viridiplantae; phylum Streptophyta; class Magnoliopsida; order Lamiales; family Lamiaceae; genus Lavandula; species Lavandula angustifolia. The sequence goes on along the minus strand of CM054810.1, from coordinate 20,902,755 downwards.
GCCAAAAAGAGACAATCTTATATTGCAGGCGAAATCTCAGACGACTCAGAAGAAGTCGACTCCTTCATGGATTCATCAGATGATGAAGCAGCTTTTATGGCCTTAGAGCTTGAAGCTGAAGAAGCTACTGGAAAGTGCCTAATGGCAGGAGAAGAGGATGAGGTAAATTCTCATGAACCACTTAACTCCTCTTCACACTGCACACACGACACTATTTCAGGTGCAGATGAGAATTTGGACGTTGCTACCACTTATCAAGAACTATTAGACGAACAAATTCAGATGAGTCTGCAGCTCAGTAAGACCCTTTAGGAATTAGATACCCTGAAAGTGGAGAATCAGAGACTTTCTCAGGAGAGTCAGGTCGCTACTGAAGCCGAAGGACTTGTATTGAGACTCAGGGAGGAGATAAACTCTCTGATGGCCAAGTCTCAACATCAAGAAGATCGAATTTCAGTTTTGACCAATGACTTAACTCAGAAAGATACTGAACTGAGTCTACTGAAGCAAGAACTGTCAGGACTTCAGACCAAGCACAACACACTAAAAAAGAGTGATGATGTCTGGAAGAGCCTGATGACTGAGCGTTACATGGGCGGTGAAAAGAAGCTGGAGGCTATGCTTGCAAGCAACAAGGCCAAGCACTGTAAGGAAGGACTTGGTTTCAACCAGGAAGCTTCCTCATCTGCCCCCGTACACTCAGAAGTGCGTTTAACTGATAGGTTTGTTCGAGGGGAAACAATCAATGCAAATGTTCTGAACCCCTCAGCAAAGAACAAACAAAAGATGAAAGCACCTCATCCTACGCATCGATATTCGACCGGAAGATCGTACCAAGACACCCCAGTTCAGTCAAGGGGGAACTAGCAGAGTTAAGTGGGCTGATCAGTATGGACCACCTCAGTTGACACATCCAGCTCAGTATGGGTCATATTACTATGATCCTATAGTCATAAGAGGTTCCAAGAGTCTATTAAAGAAGAAAATCGCACAAAAGGCAAAGGTCAGCAGTCCACCAGCTCAGAAGATCCGAACTCCTGAACCTGAACAGCCTAAGAAGTCGGCTTTGACCCAGTCCGGTGGTCAAGTATGTTGACTCAAGTGGAAAGAAACGCATGCCGAAACCACCGGGGTTGTTAGACAGATTTGGGTTACTAAAACTAACATCTAAGGACCCAAAAGCAAAATAAAGGGTACTGAATATAATTCTATTTTTGCGGGTGCAAAAATATCCTTGGTATGTGGACGGTGGATGCTCAAGACATATGACGTACCAAAGGAACCTCGAAGAATTATATAGGCGAAAAAGGACCCGTAATCGAGTTTGGAGACAATGCAAAAGGTTATACAAGAGGATATGGAGCACTCAGCATTGGAACCGCCACGTTTCCTAGAGTATCATATGGACCATAATCTTCTGCACTTTTAGTTCAATCGTGATAACTCGAATAGAGTGATTTTTGACGCCGGTTTTACGTGATGTCATTGATAAATCCACAGAAAACAAGCGGTGTTATCGGGTTCGCGTAAAAAAGA